>CM046663.1:145276666-145761666 GCA_025594165.1 Tamias sibiricus
GCTAATGTTGTTATCCCCATTTTACATATGAGAAAACTGAGGCTCAAAGAGGTTAGGTCACTTGCCCTCCGTTCAAGCCAGGAAGTGGTGGAGTCAGAATTCTCACTCAGGTCAGCCTCCAGAGCCCCAGCTCATAACTGTTTCTGACCCTTGTGCGGCAGCAAGAGCTTTCTGGGTTTCCTCATAATTTCTCATAACTGTGACTTGCATTTGACCAGGCGGCCTCTCTGAGTCTGCCTCTACATCACCTCCGTTAACTGCTCCAGTCTCTCAGTATTTCACAGTTCAAATTCCCAGGAGAGGAAATCGGACTGGCCCAGCTCATCTTTTAATGCCAGGCCACATTGCAAGCAGCTGCCCAGCTGAAGAGCTGGCCAGGAGTGGAGCTGTGTACACTCACTGATCAGCATCTTTGAGAGAGCAGACATAATATACCAAGGAATAAATGAAAGGAGCAAGAAAAGGATAAAGGGAGGCTTCATGGAGGATAGTTTGTGGTTGAGGCTTGAAATAAGGGTAGGGTTTGGGGAGCACATTTGGAGACAAGGAGTTCCTGAAAGAGGAACCAAAATGACCATAGGCATGGGGGTTAGCATGAGTCATGGTCAAGGACCAATGTGTAGTGCTGCTTATTAGGAGAGTGGGATGCATGGAAGGGGAAGTGGAAGGGAGGCTGGAAACACAGGATTTGAATGCCAGCAAAAAGCAGACTGGGGTTGGGGTTATGGCTCAGCGGTAGAGCACTCACCTAGCATGTGTGAGGCCCTGGGTTTGATCCTCAGCACCACCTATAAATAAATAAAATAAAGTTTTTTTTTTTTTTTTTTTGGTGGTACCGGGATTGAACTCAGGGGCACTCGACTACTGGGTCACATCCCCGGCCCTTTTTTGTATTTTATTTAGAGACAGGGTCTCACTGAGTTGCTAAGTGCCTCGCCATTGCTGAGGCTGGCTTTGAACTCGCAATCCTCCTGCCTCAGCCTCCCAAAGTGCTGGGATTACAGGCGTGCGCCACCGCGCCCGGCTAGTTATTTTTTTAAAAAAGCAGACTGAACATAATTCAATGGGAATCACAGAGGGTCTTTGAGTAGGAGACAGATGTGATTGACATGTGCTTCAGGAAGGGTAACCATATGCCCTCCTGTTTCACTACAACCATTTTTAAATACTGTTCCTTTAAAGAACCTCCTTTCACTCTCAAAAGCCTCCTGGTCTGAATAATAAAGTATGTGGTCACCCCAGTTTTAGGACCCACAGCTATTGCTGTGGTAGGATGAGATGAGAGACAGGATGGTCCTGGACGAAGAAGTGCCATAGTTCAGGAAAGGAAGACCAGAACCAGAGGAACAGAGAGGATAGAACATGAAGTGGTGTGGGCAGGAGATAGGGCCAATGTAGATGTGGCCAGACCTGGTGGTAGAATGAGCTGGGGAGATAATGAAGGAGGACAGTGGAGTCCATTGTCTCCAAAGCGTCAAGTTTGCTTGAAAGAATGGGAGTCTGAATGCAGGACTTGTTGGAGATAGAGATGGAGTTAATGGTTGTGGTTATTACAATGAGTCTGAGGTGCTCCTGGGACATCTACTCTGAGATGCTTAGCAGAAAATTGGACGTTTCAGACCAGAACTCAGAGCTGTCAGTTAAAGATTCTTCCAAGCAGATGGCTAGTTGAAGCCAGGGAGATGGTGAGCTTGCCAGAGAGAGGCAAAGGATGACAAGACTGGGAACTGAATCCTGGGAGATCACTAGATGCAGGAAATTAGGGGAAGAAAAGAAGTTGAAGGAGACCAAAAAGGAATAATTGGGAAGTTAGGAGGAAAATGAGGGTGGTGAGTGACCTGAAGATCATGGAAGTGTTTTAAGGAGGGAATTGGTATCAGATCCTCAGACTGAGGGGTAAAGAACCTGACATGGTTAGGGTGACCACTCATTCAGAGTCTGTCCAGCAGAAAGGGGAGGAAGAGCTGAGAGAGACAAGATGTAGGAGAAGTTACTGATGGAGAAAGTTCTGGGAAGCCACAGGAGAGGTTGGGTTCTTGGTAAGAAGGACCTCTTCTCAGAGATAGGAGGGAAGGAAGAGGTGAGTGATGATCTAGGGAAATTCTGAGGTGGCTGGTACGGGCAGAGAGAGAGAGCAACATTACTTGAGGAATGGTCTCCACATTCTGGTCAAGTTAGAGGGAGGAGAGCAGGGGCTTGAAGACTTGCATAGAAAGGCTGTAATGGGTGTGGAATTGTAATTCAAGGATAAAGAGAAAGGTTTCTCCCACCAAATACCAATAAGAGAAATTTTGAGACCTCACAGAGCGACTGCTTTTTTCACCTGCTCCAGCATGCTCAGGAATGGGAGCCAGAAATCTAAATGGTGGGGTTTTTCAGGGCTAGAGATTGCTGGGCAGCACAACAGGAAGCATGGTGCTGAAGTGGCGGATGTGGGACAGGGTAGGAAGGGAGGAAGTCAAGTCAGAATGGGAGTGATAGACAGGAAAGGCAGGGGGTTTAAGGACCCAGAGCTCACGTGAGTAGGGCTGGGGGAATGAGTGAGGTGAGAGAGTGGGAGACTGGGCTCAAAAAGAGAATTTCAGAGCCGGGCGCAGTGGCGCACGTCTGTAATCCTAGCACTTGGGAGGCTGAGGCAGGAGGATTGCGAGTTCAAAGCCAGCCTCAGCAATGGTGAGGCACTTAGCAACTCAGTGAGACCCTGTCTCTAATAAAATACAAAAAAGGGCTGGGGATGTGGCCCAGTGGTCGAGTGCCCCTGAGTTCAATCCTGGTACCAAAAAAAAAAAAAAAAAAAAAGAGAGAGAGAGAGAGAGAGACTTTCAGATCCTGAAATTCTAGAGTTTCCAGGAATGAGAAGTGGTCATGCCAATTTGTGGCTGGACAGGAGTGTCCAGGATCCTGTCCAGAATGGCTGGACTCAAAACCTTCTGATACTCAGCAACCCTATGCTAGAGATTGAGGAGGCCGAGTGAGGCAGTTGACATTAAAGCTGTTCTCAGCATCCATGGTGACAAAACTCAGGTTTGAAATTTTTAAATCACAAATGTGGTGTATATTTCTCTACCAAAAAAAAAAAAAAAAAAAAAAAAAAAAAAAGAAAAAGAAAAGAAAGAAAGAAGTAGAACATTCAAATAATCAAAATAAAATAAAGTAAAATAATCCATAATTTACCCCTCAGAAATTACCAGTGGGCTGGGACTATGGCTCAGTGGTAGAGCGCTCACCTAGCATGTGCGAGGCCCTGGGTTCAGTCCTCAGCATCACGTAAAAATAAATAAAATAAAGGTATTGTGTCCAACTACAACTAGAAAAATAAATATATAAAAAAAAGAAATTACCAGTGATAACATTATTTGTGAATACGCTCCCAGATCTTGGTGTATATGTTTTTAATTATTTTTTTAGCTTATGAACAACAGAAATTTATCTTTCACAGTCCTGGAGGCTGGAAGTCCAAGATCTAGCTACAGGCAGATTCAGTACCTGATGGGGGACTACTTCCTCTTAGAAAATACCTATAGCTATGTCCTCTTATGGCAGAAGGGCTATATGTACTTTCTAAAAAACTGAAGTGGGGTATCACTATATATATGTGTGTATACATATATATACATAACTTTTTTAAAAATAAATTTTAATTTTGGAATAATTTTAGATTACAGAAAACTTGCAAAGATAGTACAAGGAGTTTCTTCATACTCCCTTTACCCAGTTTCCTCCATGGTTAACATCTTACTATAGTACATTTGTCAGAGATTATTATTGACTGAACTCCAGACTTTATTTGGCTTTCACTAGTTTTTCCACTAATATCCTTTTCTTTTTCCAGGATTCAATCCAGAACACCGCATTGCATCTAGTATACATACTGCTTTGCAACCTGCTTGTTTTATTCAATATTGTGTGGTAAACGCCTTTCGACGATGCTAAACATTCTTCCACACCATCATTTTAATGACTACATGGTATTTTGTTGATGACTGTTCCATTGCCAATGCCTACTGTGGGGTGTTTAGGTTGTTTCCAATTTTTCACTCTTCTAAACAAGGCTGGGATGGGCCCCTTGAAGCTAAATCGCCTGGACTATCCTGGTTTATATCCTTATAATAAATTCCTCAGCACAGCATTGCTGGGGCAAAGGGGACACACCTTGTGGAAGCTGTGGATACATCTTACCCAACTTCCCTCCTAAAAGGTTGTACTAATTCACCCTCAAAACATCATCACTCCAACTTTTTTTTTTTTTTTCCTTTTGTGGTGCTGGGGCTTGAACCCAAGATCTTGTTCATGCTGGGCAATTTTTTCTTTCTTTTAAGTTTATAATAGGGAAGGGTGTGGATACAGACAGAGTGGATGTCTCTCAATGCCAAATCCTCCCTATGTACCCTCATTTCTTCTCTAGCCCACAGGGTCCCAGTTGGCCCTGAATGCAGTTAGCAGCTGGGGTGGGGGTTGGGTGTGGCCAGGCTATGGCCCCTGGACTCTAGGGACACCTCCTGAGCTGGGAGCTGGGGAGGGGGCATAGGCGGCTGCCTGGGCTTTGTTCTTTTGCCAGGATCTGAGTTGGCGGGGAGGGAAGGGATGAGGAGAGGCTGTAAGGGGAGAGGGAGCCCTCTTCTCCCCCCATGAAAGCTGAGAGGCAGGAGGGCAGCTCCCTGAGCCAGCCGGGGGGCAGCAGACGGATTGGGAGAAACGTAACCTCCTGGAGACGCATGCTCCAGTTCAAGCGGGAGGCATTAAGAATGAAATATCTCCTGAGCAACAATTCATCTCTAACTGGGAGGAGAGGGACTCGCTGACATTTAGCTGTGATCAGGGGCTGCACACGCCTGTCTCCAGAAGCCTAACAGGAGCGTGGCCGCCTTGTGCAAATGAGACTCCATGTACATGTGTGGGTGTGTGCATGTGTAACTGTGTAAGGGACCACATATGGCTGCAGTGAATCAGTGGGTATGTGGGTTACAGGGTGTGTAAGAAACCGTGTGATGGGATCGTAAGAACTATGTGTGACTATCCTGAGGCTGTATGTGCACATGTGACAGTATATGTGTGAGACTCTTCCTGTAATTGTGTGAAAGTCATGTCTGTAACAGGGTTTTGGAACCTATGTGAGCTTTAGTGTGATTGTGCAAGTTTGTGGTAGGGTATTGTGTATCAATATACTGTGACAGTGAGATGGATCCTAGGCTGAGACTCCATGAGATTGAACTGGGTATGAGAGATAGGAGATAGGAAACTGGTCCCAGCCAGGGACAGCCATGAGGTACCCTTGTGAGAATTATAAAAACACACTCCAGGGGCTAGAGTTGTGGCTCAGTGGTAGAGCACCTACCTAGCACATGGAAGGCACTGGGTTTGAGCCTCAGTACTGCATAGAAATAAATAAGAAATAATTTAATAAAAAACACCCCATCTGCCACAAAGGTCCTTCCTGGGCCCTTTACACATTTTTATCCCCCCTCCCCCTTCCAGTGCTGAGAATTGAACTGGGGCTTCATACATGCTAGGCAAGCACTCTACCACTGAGCTATATTGCCAGCCCTCCATACTCCCTTTTATACAGTCCAGTGGAGTTGTCCCCACCATGATTTTAATGTCTTTCACTATTTTGTGTCAATATTTGTTGGGTATCCCTCTCCCCTGCTAGGCTGCCAGCATCGTGGAGGCCAGGACTACTTATCTCAGTTCATGTTGCTCATAGTTGTAACTCTAGCCCAGGGCCTGGGGCAGAGTAGTTGCTCTGTAAATATTTATTGACTGACTAAATAAGACTGGGGTTCCTGTGTTCGTGTGTGAGTGCATATGCCCATACAAGTGTAGGCCTGAGCCAGGCCATTTGCATCTGCTGGATGTGTGTGCCTATGAGTCAATGTCATTGTCAATCTCCAAACACTCTATTCCCAGGCAGACCATAGACAGGAATGGTCTGGAGACAGGAGGACATTTGAAGAGGAAGAGGCCAGCTCCATCTGTGCACTGAGGAAGGGCAGGATAGAAGGAGCAGTGGCATAGGCCTTGCTGGCTGCAGGGACAGTCAGAGGTCAGACACTTCCTCCCCCGCAATGTGCTCCTTGGCTTCATTTTCCAGGTCTGGCTCAATTCTATGAATTGGGACACAGGCCCCAGGGACTTGGGTAGGCCCTGACAGCATTTTTTAGAGTTGGACTCAGGGGAAACCCATGCCTAGTCTGTCTGGTTCCATCCTAGGGCTAGCCCTTGACAGACTGCTCCCCCCATACATGGAGTCAGACCCCCAGTTCTGCTAGTGTCACCACATGATTCACTCAGGCAGACATAGGATTCCTTTACTTTCCTGAAGGCAACAGAGTCCCTAGTACCACCCTAGTCCACCTCTAGCCAAGGCCTAGTCCTGAGAAGGGGAGTTCTGTGGCCCTGAAATTTGAAGGAGATATATATGAAGGATGTAGAGATGAAAAGGATCAGTTTGGGATGAAGGAGATTGGTAAAAAAGCAGAGAGAAAATGAGTTTAGAAGGCATGAAGGGGACAGAAAAGTTAAAATGTCTGTGGCTAAGCAGGGAGCAAATGGCTCAGTCAGAGGACCTGACCAGCTCCTTGGTGAGTATCATGGTTAGATGGGAAAAGTCTGGAGTTTATTCAGTCAGCCACCCACTACTGTCCCCTAAAGCCTAGAATGGTCCCTGAGGCTCACTCATGCTGGCACTTTTGGGACTGAGGTGGGAAGTTGTTCAGTTGGGGAAATGTGCTCAGAGATTCTCTTGAGGAGGAAGATGTGCTGTCTCAAATTAGCTGGAAGGACCACAGGAAGGTCAGACAAGACAGATCCAAGCTGGTAGTTGTCCTTGTGTAACCTGGACCTCGGTTTCCCCCTCAAATTTGAGGTTTCCCCCTCAAATGAAGGAGGATGACCAAATACTCTGCCAGGTTTCCTCCAGCTCAGACCGTGCTAATAGGACCCTGATTACTGTAGCAAAATCTGAGGGCTGTTTCTCCCTCAGTGACTTCCCCTGGCCTCCACCTTCCCAGCAAAGGCATAGACACTACATCTCAGGAGTGCCTGTCAGGCCTGGAGGCCCCTTTCCCTAGCTCACAGGGACTCTAACCTTTTACCCTCCCCTCCAGCCCCCACCCCCATCCTTTCTGATCAGAAAGACAGACAGCTTACTGTTTGCTCTGGAATCTGACCTCAGGAGCAGGCAATCCCCTGCCTCTGGCCTCAACCCTCTTTCCTAAGGCCCTTACTGCTTCCTTTCTGGGAGGTTCCAAGTCTGAGCAAAGACTTCCCCAGTGAGCAAAGAATAGAAGGTATTTGCTGTGCTCCTGGCCTTAGGAAACCACACCTTTCTTCCCCAGGAGGATCAGGACAGGGCTCTGGGCCTAGACTAGAGATGGAGGGGCCTGGCCTGCTTTCCTCTATCACCATCCTCCCCCAATTTTCAAAGCTGTTTGGCTCCATATATGACTGGAACCAATTGCAGGTAATGTCCCTGTCAGGGCATAGCTGGGATCATCCATTACCTGCTGGGATCTCACCCACTGCCCTCCCTGGGGACTGGCCCAGGCATTTGATTGACCCTTGACAAGCTGAAGGGCCATGGCTGTCTTTCTTCCTCTCTTCTCAGCAATGACTTGATCAGACTGCAGGCTATTTAAAGATAAGAAGTGAATTTTGTTCATCTAGTGTCTTCCAAGGTCCAGCTCAGTGCTCAGCATGTGATAGTAAAAACTGGAACAAATGAATGAATGTAAGAGAGGGAGGACTGCATCTTTGTTTTTGGTGGTCGGAGAGAAGCTGAGGATGTGCTTGCTAATGAGTATGTCTACGGCCTAAGGTCTTCTAGTGGTGGCCAAGAGAAGCTCCTTCTTTCCCTCCCAATTGGCCTTCCCTAAGTCACTTCACAACCCATTTTCCTAGATCTGGTGTCGGGGAGTTACTATTAACAAGCACTAGTCTTTCCCCAGAGTCTAGGCACTCTTGTGCACATGTCACAGAGCCACCAACCCTACCTTTTCTGCAGTCAGGCCCTGTCTTAAACACAGCCCATGCCAGGCATTGGGAAGGAGTCTGTCCTCAAACCATGAAAGGAGAATCCAACTCCCTTTTCCCATTCACTCCCAGCTCTCTTTAAGTTTTGTTCAGATCAATGATTGATGATCTATTCCTTTTGGGATAGATGATCAAATCAAGAGATGTCCTTTGGGATCTGAACCCAATCCAGATGCATGTCCCAGGAAACATCTGAGTCCTTTCTCTCCCCATGCAGGGAAGGCATCCATGTGTGTCTAGAGGGGTTGATTGATTATAGAAAACCTGGGTGCCTGTGTATCCCTGGGACTATAAGAGGGTGATAGGAACAACCATGCTCAGAGTCAGGGGTGGGAAATGGCAACAACTCCTTTAGCCTCTGACATGGCCACAGCATCAGTAACACTGGACAGGGACCCTCTCCCCAATTCTTCCAACCCCAAGATCTGACTGTCCATGGAAGAGACATGGGTATGCAGGGTCTTTCTCTACGATTAGCCTTCTACAACAGAAAAAAGGGGGGTCCCAATTCTTTCTGGGAACAACCCAGGAAATATGTGAGCCAGAACCAGACCATTATGATCTCCATTGGATAAAACTTTTGTCTCCTCCCCCAACCTTTTTTCCTTCTTCTGTACTTCCTACATACCAGGTTTTCTATGTTGGTGAATTTTGCCAGGAAATACTCTTTCCCAGCTTCCTTTGGGTTTGGAAGTCCCAAACCAACCTTCAGGGACCAACCATACAAGCCCAACCTGTTTTTGCTCGATAAAAATCCAAGAAAAGATGTTGGCAGGGGGCTGGAGTTATAGCTCAGTGATAGAGCGCTTGCCTCGCACATGTGAGGCACTGGATTTGATCCACAGCACCACATAAAAATAAGTAAAGATATTGTGTCCATCTTAAAAGAAATCTAAAAAAAAAAAAAAAAAAAAGATGTTGGTAGGGTGTTAGTTCCCTTAAGAGGCAAGACACTGCTGAGCTCCCCAGGGCTGGCCAGGAAGACTTCTCTGACTGATGGCAGAATGGCCAGGGCTAAATAGCCATGAGTTGGATATAAACCAGAGATCTAAAAGCCAGAACATGCAAGCAGGCAAAAAAGAGATCACAGATTTCAATGGCACTGGTCAGGGCAGGCAAGAGTGCAGAATCCAAAAGGTCAAATAGGGCAATGGGAACTTGATCCCAAGACAACAATGATTGAGGGGGGTGTTGAGGGATGAGGGCTACAAGAGGTCATTTTTACCAAGTGGAAATTATGGTTATACTCTGAAACTTTTAGACAGAAAATAGAGAGTTAGGGGTGTCCTTATAATGCCAAGTTGGTGAAAATGTAGGAGTGCCTAATATTTCTCGTTATGGTGGTAGTAAAAATGAATTTTGTAGTGAGACTGATAATTATAGTGAAAGTAGCGATTATGGTAATAGCAGGAATGGGGTGATAAGTGTCCTTAGTGTTGTAAATGAGTGTTACCATGGTGATCAAGGGAGTAAGTGCTGATAACTATTATAGTGAGATACTGAAGCTCTGAATAACACATACAATTTTTTTTGTGATGATAGTAGTATAAGTGGATGATGGTGACAATCATTATGGTCACAATGAAGGTGGTTGTGACCATGGTAGAGATATTGAATTGTCCTGATGAGGGAGTTGGTGTTAGGATTGTGTTGGTAAATATGGGCTCTTCATGTGGTATTTTTGTTTAGTCTTTAATCCCATAAGTATATAAGATAAGTTGATCCTTTAGGTGAACTCAGGAGGAACATGCCATGGCCTCAGGTTTCCATGAGCTTAATGCCTCTGTGATCAGACAGGGACTGTCTTTCCTGGTCTACTCTGTGTTTGTTTTTGCTTTATTGGTTCTTTTGTTTGGTTGGTTGGTTGGTTGGTTGTTTTTGTGATACCAGGAGTTGAATCCAGGGACACTTTCCTACTGAGCTACATCCCAAGCCCTTTTTATGTTTTATTTTGAAACAGGTTCTCACTAAGTTCCTAAGGGTCTTGCTAGGTTACTGAGGCTGTCCTTGAACTTGTGATCCACCTGCCTCAGCCTCCCTAGTTGCTGGCATTACAGACGTGTGCCACCATGGCTGTCCCATTCAGTTCTGAGTGAAGGCAAAGTAAAGATCAGAGAGCTTTCCTTTCCCTTTCTCCATCTTCCTGGGGGTCTACTTGCTTTGTGGGATAGTCCTGCTTCAGGGTCCAATATAGGAAGCTGAGGCATAGAGGGGTTTCCTCATGGGCTGAAGCCAGAGCAAGTTGGCTGTGCCAAGCATCTGGCTAGAAATGGGATAACTCTGCCAAAAGGCCCTCCTTGCAGCAGTTGGAGCAGTGGTTACTGTAGCTGTTACTCTTAACTTAGGGCTGGTCCTCAGTCCCTAATTGGTTTTCAGCCTCTAGCAATTCCCTTAGATCCGTGCTGGCCAATCCAGTTGCTACTCTCCAAATGTAGCTATTCAGCATTTGAAATGCTGCTGGTCTGATTAAAGTGAGAGTGTATAAGATACTTTGAATTTTGAAGATGTATGAAAAAAATGCAAATTATCTCTAATCATTTTTATATTCACTTGTTGAAATAATATTTTGTAAATATTGTGTTAAATAAAATATGTTATTAAAATTAATCTCACCTATTTTTTTTCTTCTTTTTTGATGTGTTTACTAGAAGATTTTAAATATCACATGTGGTTTACACCATACTGTATAGTGCTGCCTTTGGTCATTTGCTTTTTCTTTTCCCACAGAAGAAAAAGGAAAGAAATGAAGCAAATTCCAAAATAACAGTGGCTAAACACATAATAAGTTTCTCTCATAAAATCTAAGCAGGGGCTGGGATTGTGGCTCAGTGGTGGAGCGCTTGCCTAGCACATGCGTGGCCCGGGTTCAATCCTCAGCACCATGTAAAAATAAATGCATTGTGTACAACTAAAGCAAAAAAAAATAAATATTTTTTAAAAAAATCTAAGCAGAACCAGATATGGCAGCTCACCCCAATATCTATGATGGCTTCTCTGGTTCCATATACATTTTATACCCAGTAAAAGAAAAGGAGATATAGAAGATTAGCTCCTTCTCTTAAGGGCAGAGCTCAGAAGGTGCACATTAGTTTTGTTTGCATCTCATTTGCCAGAATCTAGTCACCTGACATATCTAGCTGCAAGAGAGACTAGGAAAGTAGTCCTAAACTGTGTGGCCATGCCCACTAACGCTTGGGGATTTTAGTCATTGAAGGAAGAAAAGGAGAATAAATTTTGAGGGACAGCCAGCAGTCTCTTTGATACCCAAACAAGGACTATCCCCCAAAGCTCTCCTCCAGGTTGAGAAGATACCACCATTGGCAACAGGAGACTAGAACAGAAAATCCAGAGTAGGAAAAAACTACTCTTTTTAGAGAGAGATCTTTATTAAACACAGCCCAAGTTTAACACATTACCAGATGTTCTTTGTTAGAAAAGGCTTATGAGAAAGGAAAAAAGACAACAGTCTAACAAGATGGAGAGGAAACACTTATGCATGCCTGAGAACTATTTGATTTCCAAGCTCTTCTGTTGGGATGGTGACTAACATTTCAATAGTTTGGAGATTTTACTCAAGATCTTCACTGGTCACATGGCACAGGGAACAGTGGCAACAAACATGTGCTAAGTTGGCTCTGGTGACTATAACTGCTTGCTTGCCTTCTTCCTTCCTTCAACCCAGAAACTTTCCCAGCTCTGTCAGGTGCCCAGGGATGGCAAGAAGGTGGATCCAGGAGACATGTGAGACCTACGATCAAGGGAGTGGTGTGACTGGGGAGTCAGAAAACAACCATGGACAATCATCTAAAAAACCACACTGTGTATAGCTTTGACTTTCTTTTTGATCCAGGTCTTCTGAATAAAAAGATTCTCAAGAAAAGTGAACCTGGTCTCCATGAAGAGAGAACCTAGATCTACCATGTTTACCAATGTATTCCATTGCTGGCACAGAGTAAGAATTTGAGGAGCATTTGTTGAGTAGACGGATGAATGAATGGGATTGGGTTTACTCTGGAGTCGGGTTCAGAGTTGAGCCGTGAGGAGGGCCTATTGGAGGATTATTTGGGTCTTAAATGTGGGGACACCACCGCTGTCCCCCATCCCCTCCTCTTCTCCTTCTCAGTGGTCCAGTCCCTGTATGTGCAATTCCACCCTTACCAGGATCTCCCTGTCCATTGCTACTGAGCTGGTCTCTTAAGCTCATGGTAGGTTGTTCATGGGGAACTGAACATGTTGGGCAGAAAGATGGGGCATTGTGGGCATTTCCTGGGAGCCTGTCTCCCTCAAAAACTCACTCCCTGATGGCCCCAGCTTTGTTCTTAGACTGAGACAAGGCTTCCCTGGTGGCTGCCTCCTCCAGCCAGTGCTTTCTTAGTGAGGGCCAGGCAAGGAGACCACAGTCAGCCCAGGAGAAGGCATGACCCTATGGAGGGGTGCATACCCTGGACTTCTCTGCTCCTCCCATACATCTTGGTGTCAAACACATTTTATTTCCTCACGTCTGGGGACCTGGGGGCTTCCCCTCCAGGATTACTTCCTCCTCCGGTTTGTTTTCCAGCTGGAGACTCTAGGAGCCCCACGGCAGGGGGTGGCTCCTTCTCTGTGGCCTAGGAGGCTTCAAAGGGCCCAGAGTGGAATGCCAGCTGGGAGAAGGGGAACATTACCAGCCCAAGGTATGGGGGCTCCAGATGGGGTCCCCCACTCATTTTCAAGTTGCCTACTCCTACTCATGTGGCTGAAAGGCTGTATCTATGGGCAGAAGGTGACTTCAAAGGTCAGGAATGGGGACTCCCAGCTACCCCCTCCCCCGGGGCTCAAAGGGGGCCAGGAAATGCACCCCCCATGATGGATTAGGTGCCTAAGAGCCATGGCAAGCTCATGGACGCGGGACCTTCTCCCTTTTCATGGGGCTCAGATTTCACGATTTTGGGAGGGATATGGGGAGTGAAATAATTAGTAATTTGTGATTAAGTCTTTTCATGGATATTTTGTTTCTTTGTTCTGTGATGTCGCCTGGAGCCATTTAAAAAATGACTTAATGACAAAAAAAAAATAATAATAATTGCTCTTTGTAACTAATGACTGTGTCAGAACTTGGAAATCACCAAAGCCTCAGAAACTGAGACTTGGACTGGGGCGGGGGTGATGCTTTCCAAGGAACCGGATCAGCAATCGTAAAGTGGCCCAGGATCCATGTGTACCCGGATGCCCCCTGACCTCCTCTGCAGCCAGCTAGCACCCCATGCTTCGCCTCAGCCAAGGGGTTGCAGGCCTCAGGTCCCTTAGGACACTTTAGTCCTGGGTGGCAGAGATCAGAACACCCAAGGCCAGCTACAAGGTCTCAGCTTGGCCTAGGCTTGGATTTATTCCCTCCTCCATAAACACCTCCTGAAGAGATAATTCTCCAGCTCAGAGTGGGGGTGAAGAGATGGTTGTGCCCTTTTCTCTCCATTTCTGCAGCCTCAAAGGGTGCCCCACATTTTCCCTGGTATGCTGAATTATTCTGGATCTTTTAAAAAAATGTTTAATTATCAAATAAAAATTGAATACATTCAAGGTATACAACACGACGATTTGATAGACTCTTCTGGATCTTTTTTGCTCTTGTCTCCCCTAGGTTGAGCGCTCCCTGGGGCAGACGAAAAGCCTTCTTCCTCCTTCAGACACTCCTGCCCCTCCTGTCCTTCAAGGTGAGAGGTGAGGGGACTCTGACCTACAGCTCCTTGGGCTGCCCCCCTGCAGAACTCTGGGTCCCCAAGCTACAGTCTGCCAGGGCCTAAGCCCCAAAGATTCAGCGCAGCTCCCCGCCTCCTGCCACCCCCAGCACCTCCCACAGCCCCTGGGGAATGGGCCAGGAGATGGGGAATTGCTCACGCAGCAGATTCCACTCCTGTTCCCTTCCCGGCCCTCGCTCAGATCTCTCCCAGGGGGAAATGCTGGGGGGGAAAAACCCGTTAACTTGTGCCTTCTATTTGGTTTTCCTCTGGTTATTGTTTAAAATGCAGAGATTATGAGGTCAAACTCTCCCAGCCAATATTTTTCTAATGAAAAATGTAGTAAGGCACGACTGAGTAATCTAATCTATAAGTTTAAGCGTTCCACACAGCAGCGATTTTCAGCGACAGAACTTCAATAAATCTTGTTTTGAGAAAAATGATATGAGGCTGATGTTCTATTTTTGTCAATTTGAATGGACTCCCCTGCCCCCCAGTCCCCAGAAACACTGCATTGCACCCAGTCAATCTCCTCCCATCCCCCAGAGCTGGTAGGATAAAGGGGACAAAGATGATAAGGTAGAGGCCTGAGTTCTGATCTAGTTCAGCTCCAGAGGGTCTGGGGCCAGGAGACCTGTGCTCCAGCCCACCTGGTCTCTGTGGCTCTCATCCTGGTCAGGGGAGTCAATGAACGTGTTGGGGTCTACTTCCTTAGCCATAGGAAGCTTGCCTTACCTAGTTGTCTCAAGGCTGAGCAAAGACCAAATAACAGGCCTGACACCTTCCCTAAACCCCCAACAAGCCATTGACAGATTTGGCTAGAAAAGCCCCACTTTTCAGAATTCTTTAAGTCAATCCTTAAAGCTGCTGCTGACCCTGTGGTCTGACTTGAATATGGTGGGGGCCTAGTGTGCTAACCCCTGGTCCCAAAAAAAGTGTGTGTGTGTGTGTGTGTGTATACCTGAACATACCTGTGTGCAGGGATCTGGGAGGGAAGCAGGGCTTTCCTGATGGACACGTGGGGCATAAAGCCCTTATGGGTAATGGCTGCCAAGACTAAAATCCAGAAAGATATTTTGAGCCCAGGAAATCTGTGGGAGGCCAGAAAAAAGAATATGGAGAGGCTGTTTGAAGAAACTGGAGAAGCTGTAAGGGCAGCCAAAAAGGATTACAGCACCTCATCAGAGAGAAATCAATTAGGAGAGGTTTCGAAATGAGGAGCTCCTTTTCCCTCCTCCCAGTGGCAAGTCAGCAAAAGGAAGGCATTAGCAAACACAAGTGCCTCCAGTAAGAGGCTATGGTAGATGGAGACCTTGGGTAGCATTTGAGTTTGCAAGAGCCATAGGCTGCCTCAGTCTGAAACCTGCAGGTATGGAAAACCAAGACAGAGGGACCTTGTTCTTTAGGGTCCAGAAGAGCTGAGGATAGAGGAAGGAGCTGTGGTTCTGCAGACCAGAGGACCCAAGCTCTGACATTACCAATCTGACTCAGGCTTCTGTTTTTTTCACTTGGAAAATAAAACCAGTCCTACTTACATAAGGAAAATAAGACCTCTTTCCACTTCTTAGAGTACTGCACAAGCTGAGCTTTTGATAGAATTGTCACTGCATGGGGCTAGGGTTGTGGCTTAGGGGTAGAGCGCTCGCCTAGCATGTGTGAGGCACTAGGTTCGATCCTCAGCACCACATAAACATAAATAAAATAAAGGTTCTGTATCCACCTAAAACTTAAAGAAAAACAAAAAGAATTATCACTGCATTGAATTGGGAAAGGAGATCTAGGAACAACACTCGAAGCCTCACAAGTTTTTTCCATGTCAAGAGAAAATGGAGCAGTGAAGCTGAGCACCTGTCACTGACCTATATCTGGGGTCTGTAGAGATTTTCTCAGGGAGCAAGTTGGTACACTTCAATCAATGCCCCAGTGTGCCAAGGATCAACAACATGGAGATGACTCTGAGAAAGGCTTTGAGTGCATGATCTGGGCTATGAAAAAATTCTAAGAGAAGAGTTCTTTTTTTTTTTGCCGTGCTAGGGATGGAACCCAGGGCCTCATGCATGCTAGCAAGTGCTCTACCACTAAGTTGTACCCCCAGTCCAGAAAGGAGGAGTTCTTTAGGAAAAGGAGAAGAGCAGTGGCCACTGTGTCTGCTGAATCCAGTCCAGGTACCAGGGGCCTCTTTCTTCCAGGCTTTGCCTATCCTTCCTCTCTCAGATGTCATTGCAGGGACCATTCTGAGGCTTTTAGAAACTTCCCAGGTGGGGAGAGGAAAATTCACCAGGCAAGGAGAGGTGCTTTTTTTCAAATCCAAATGGCAAACATTGGCTCCAAGTCTCCTTTCACTTTTTGACCCCAAACGGCCCTTCCCTCCCATTCAACCACCCTAAGTGTTCCCATGACAGGTGCCAAAGCCAAGGGGGGATGGGGGAGGTGGTTGGGGATGGTTGAGGCTGGTCAAAGTGACCAAGAGCTTTTTTTTTTTTTTTTTGGTACCAGGGATTGAACTCAGGGGCACTCAACCACTGGGCCACATCACCAGCCCTTTTTTGTATTTTATTTAGAGACAGGGTCTCATTGAGTTGCTAAGTGCCTCACCATTGCTAAGGCTGGCTTTGAACTCGTGATCCTCCTGTCTCAGCCTCCCAAGTGCTGAGATTACAGGCATGCGCCACCGTGCCCGGCTAACCAAGAACTTTTTGAGTAGCCTTAGAAACCCTGGAAACCCATTTCCTAAGGAAAATTGGAGGTGAGAGGAGACAGGGTAATGATTCTATGTATGACTAGGGTAGGTGGGTGAACCCAAAGTGAAGATTCCCCTTCAATTCTTCTGTGCCTGCATGTAGGAAGTGGGCACAGTAGGGTCTAGCCCAAGCTGAAGGGGTCTGCCTCTGGATGAGTGTGAGATCCCCAATGTCCTGGCCTGGCCCTCCTCTTGACCAGAGAGGTCCTAATCTCCTAGCTGGACCAGTAGCTGTATTATAGCTCTGTAGACTGTGTACTAGGAGCATTTGAAAATTGGCAGAGGTGGGGGACTTTAGTGGAAGGAGAGAGGAACTTGTGGACTTGATAGTAACTCCAACTAAAAATCAGATTTTTAAAGAACTTTTAATCACAGAGAAACATTTTTAGGATACTAGAAGAAAAAAATAAATAGAAGCCAGGCACAGTGGTACATGCTACTCAGGAGACTGAGGCAGTAAGATCAAAGTTCAAGGCTAGCTATCAAGACCCTATCTCAAAATAAAAACAAGAAGCGCTGGTGATATAGCTCAGTGGTAAAGTATCCCTGGGCTCAATCTCCAAAACCACCAAAAAAAAGAAAAAAAAAAAAGGGAAAAGACTGGAATAGACTAGCAAAATATAGACAGTATACACTTTTCTGTCATCAATATTTATATTTATAATTAGGAAATTATAAAAACAATTAAGAGGATTATTCTGGTATTGAGCTGATACCCAACATGTGGACCCAGAGCTTTTGCAGACCCCAGGCCTGCAGGCTAATCCCCAGTTCACTTTGGTGATCCCTGGCTGGGCCCTTGGTGGCAGACCTTGAGGAGGAGGGAGGCCAGCAGCTGGAAGTCAGCTGTGCATGGAGACAATCCGTGTCCAATGGGAGGTGGGGGCTCCTTTCTGATCTGGATGAGGGCCAAACTGAGGGACTGACTGCCAAGCCATAACCTGGAGACCGGTGTTCCCAGCTCCTCCCTAATCTCTACCCCTGAAAGGAGGGTAGAGAGCCCAGAGTCAACCTCTGCCCAAAGAGTGTCTATCCCCTACCCCAGCAACTGGTCCTGACCAGCAGATATAGGAGAGTGGGTGAGGGTCCTTCAACCTAGTTCTGAGGTTCAGTGAGGCTTTGTGGAGATATATTCAAGCCTACGTGTTCCCCTTCCCCCTCCTGCCCAAGGCTCCCAAAGCCAGGGACTCTCCTGGGGGAAGAAAGTAGCTGACAGAGCTGAGAGGGGACCCCGCAGGATCAGGCCAAAGATTTCACACCAAGCAACCTCCGTTAATGCCAGCTGGGAGTGGGGGGGGTAGTTAAAATATGGCTAAGAAATTCTAGCCCACCTTCAACTACTCAGTCATGTTAAAGAAAAAACTACACATATAAAAGGGTTTTTAGACTATTTATTTATGAGTATGTGTCAAAGTTTTATTTCAATCTTGCTGCAAGTGCAGAGACCTATAAGAGGCCAATTAAGATTACCTCTTGGGAGACACGCTTAGAGGAAAGAGGAGGAGTTAGACTTGTTAAAGTAGACATATAAAACTAATGTCTGGATAAAATTCATCAAACTCTTATAATCAGAAGGGTAGATGGGAAACTGGTTTCTGAGAAAAAAAATTTTTGAATTCCATTGGAAGTTTATCAGAAAATTACTTTAGCATTTTTATCAAAAATGCTGATTTCCAGGCTGGGGTTGTGGCTCAGTGGTAGAGTGCTTGCCTAGCATGCCGCGTGAGGCACTGGGTTCAATCCTTGGCACCACATAAAAATAAAATAAAGTTTATTGTGTCCACCTACAACTAAAAAAACACAAAAATGCTGACTTCCTCCCAGAGGAAATAATGGATTTTACTTGGTACCAAGGCCCTGTCCCAGACAAATTTGGGATCCTTTTGTCTTCAGTAGAAAATTCTGCCTCAGCTTCTGATCCAGGCAAGAGGCTCAAGCACAAAGCAATCAATATGCAAATTTTGGGTATATGTATGCCCAAGCCTGTGTCAGACACCAAGAGGAGAGCAGGACAGTGGCCAGAAGGTTCAGGAAGCTGAATTGTTTCCAGGCAAAGGGTTTTTGACACAAGAATCTGTCCAGGCCAGTGCCTCCAGAAGTTTCTAGTCTCCTTGTGTTGGAGGTAAGCAAGACCTCAGAGGAGATAGGTAGCTTTTATTTCAGAGCTGTTTATCCACGTGGGGCACCTGGACCTCTGGCAGAATTCCAGATGATTTTCGATGGTGCATTGACAAGATGTTAAATCACACTGAATCTCACAGTGAGAAAGTTTTTTCCCTGTCAATTCTCTACCACTTTTTTTTTTCTTCCATCGGAACCTGGGTTCACAGAACAGGATTAATCATATTCCTCAATTCATAACACACACTTTTTTAAAATATTTATTTATTTACTTTAGTTGTACACAATACAATGCATTTATGTTTACGTGGTGCTGAGGATCGAACCCGGGCTGCGCACGTGCGAGGCGAGCGCTCTGCCGCTGAGCCACAACCCCAGCCCCACATGACACACTCTTATCATTGCTTCTTACATGGAACACTTTATCATTATAGATTTAGTGAGTCTTCTTTATTATTTGTTTAAAAATAATATTATAAGCATGCCACGAGTTTATCACCCAAAATAATATCTTGAGTCTTGACAACAAGTGACAACAAAACAAGTGGTCCCCCAAACTATTCCTTGCCTCCAACTGGAGGCAACTGGCATCCTGAATCCTGTGTTAATCATTCCCTTGATTTCATTTTTAATATTTTTTGTACTTATTTTTAAATTATATTTTAATTTTTATTCTTTTTTAAGTGGTATCAACTATAATTCCAGCTATCCAGGAGGCTGAGGCAGGAGGATCACAAGTTCAAGAGCAGCCTGGGCAATTCAGCAAGACTCTTGTCTCAAAAAATAAAAAGGGGGGCTGGGGATGTGGCTCAGCAATAGAGCGCTCACCTAGCACATGTGTGGCCCGGGCTCAATCCTCAGCACCATGTAAAAATAAACGCATTGTATACAACTAAAGCAAATAAATAAATATTTTAAAAAATAAAATAAAAAGGGTGGGGAATGTAGCTCATTGGTAAAGCATCCTGGTTCAAACCCTAGTACCGGTGTGGAAAAAGGTATCAGGTTGCATGTAACTTTTTTGACTTGCCGTTTCACATAATATTATATTACTAAGAGTCATCCATATTGTTGCTGTCACATAAGTTCTTTTGTTTTGACTACAGTATAACATTCTGAGGTCACCTCAGGCTATTGTAAAAAATAATACTTTGCATATGCCCATAATCACAGTAGCATTATTTGTAGTAGCCAAAATGCGGAAGCAACCCAAGCACTCAGCAAGGGATTAGTAAATGAACCAAATGTGGTGAATACATACAATGGAAAGTTATTTAGCCTTAAAAAGAAAGGAAATTCTAGCACATGCTACAACATGAATGTTCTTAGGAACATTATGCAAAGTAAAATAAGCCTGTCACCAAAGGGCAAATACTATATGAGTCAACTTATACCAGGTTCCTAGAATAGTCAGATTCACAGACAGAAGTAGAATAGTGGTAGCCAGGGGCTGAGGTGGGAGCAGAATGGGATTATCATTTCATGGGTACAGAACTTTGGTTTGTGGAGACAAAAAATGTTCTCGAGACAGAGGGTGTGATGGCTGCATGACAGTGTGAATGTGATTAATGCCAAGAATTGTACACTTAAAAATTGTTAATACGGAGCTGGGCATACCTATAATCTCAGCTATTCCAGAGACTGAGGCAGGAGAATCACAAATTTGAGGCCAGCTTGGGCAACATAACAAGATCCCTACCTCAGGGGAAAAAAATCTTTTTGTTAACATGGTAAAATTTTATGGTATGTGTATTATTTTTTGTACTTGGGATTTAACCCAGGGCCTGGCACATGCTAGGCAAGTGCTTTACCTACTGAGCTATGTCCCCAGCCTTACAGTATATGTATTTTTTTTAGATGTTGATGGACCTTTATTTTATTCATTTATTTATATGTGGTGCTGAGGATTGAATCCAGGGCCTCACACATGCTAGGTAAGTGCTCTACCACTGAGCCGCAACTCTAGCCCACGGTATATGTATTTTATCACAATAAAAAAAGATATTACTAAAGCCAGCCTCAGCAATGGTGAGGCACTTAGCAACTCAGTGAGACCCTGTCTCTAATAAAATATAAAAAAGGGCTGGGGATGTGACCCAGTGGTCGAGTTCCCCTGAGTTCAATCCCCGGTACCACAAAAAAAAAAAAAAAAAAAAAAAAAGATATTACTTTCCCATTAATTGGCATTTGGGTTGTTTGATTCTTCCAGGTTTTTCCAATATAGAATGCCTCATTTTGGTACTAGTGTATCTTTAATACCTTTCTAACTTGTTTCTCTTTCCCTTTTTTTTTTTTGAACCCAGGGCCTTGTGCGTGTGAGGCAAGCACTCTACCAACTGAGTTGTATCTCCAGCCCTCTTTCCATTTTTAACAAAGAGAGAGAAGGTCTTAATCTCAAGAGTTCTCAGCAGACTGTAGTACCCAACTATAATCAAAAAACATTGTTTTTGGCCGGGGCGCGGTGGCACACGCCTGTAATCCCAGCACTTGGGAGGCTGAGGCAGGAGGATCGCGAGTTCAAAGCCAGTCTCAGCAATGGTAAGGCACTTAGCAACTCAGTGATACCCTGTCTCTAATAAAATACAAAAAAGGGCTGGGGATGTGGCCCAGTGGACGAGTGCCCCGAGTTCAATCCCCGGTACAAAAAAAAAAAATTGTTTTTATTTTATTTCTTTTATAATTACTTTCTCTTTTTTGGTAAATGAAAGTTGATTTTTCTGTTACTATAGTGCTATGAAGTATTTTTAAAATAAACATACTTGATTTAAAGAAATATATTGAGTCAAAAACATGATAGGGGGAATATGGATGAGGCATGAACCATGAAGTGGCTACTTGATGCTAGTGTTTGGGAAACATGATTTTAGAAGTTGCTCAGACTCAGACTTGAATCAGTAATATCTGTGGTCCTTTCAAGGTTAACTGTCACAGGACTGGGGACTTGCCTAGCATGCATGAGGCCTGGGTTTGATCCCCAGCATTGCAGAAACAAACAAATAAGGTTTCTGATATTTTGGATATACAAAGAGTGCAAGTCACAGGAGCTCAGGAAGGGTTGAACAGTCAGGGCCTCAGGCTTTGTGTAAGAGCTGGGACATGATCTTGGCTCTATAGGACAAGTAGAACTTAAGAGAAGATAAGAGAAAATGAGAGTGAGTTCTTCCACGTAGAGAGAATGGCATGAAGGTGAGATTGATCAAGGTATGTTTACGGGCTGCTGAGCCTGCTTGATGGAACCAAAGGATAGTGACAGAAAGTAATTAAAATGAATTTGGGAAATCTGAGAAATCCAAGGAGAGGAATTTAGTTTGTGAAGTCACAGGGAGCTACAGAAAGTTCTTGATCAGGTAAGTGACATTCTGAGAGGACGATTCGCTCCTTCTCTGGCCTGAGTTGCTGATTAGTTCATTGTTCCCTCAAATATTTGTCAAAGACACTGCCTATAGGTTCAGCAATACACAGAAACATACTCTACATTCTACAGTCCTTTGGTGGGTGAGCCAGACCTTAAATGAACTAATCACATCACTATAAAATTACAAGTACAGTAAGGAGGTGTTCCTGGTGCCATGAGTTCATACAGCAGGGGAGGCTTACCTGGCTTAGGAGTGGAAGCAAGGCTGTTCTTTTTTTTTTTTTTTAAATATTTATTTATTTGGCTTTAGTTGTACACAATGGGTTTATTTGTACGTGGTGCTGAGGATCGAACCCGGGCCGCGCATGTTCTAGGCGGGCGCTCTACCGCTGAGCCACAATCCCAGCCCCGGAAGCAAGGCTGTTCTGAGGTGACATCTGAACTGATGAGAAGGAGTTAGGTGGATAAGGAGGAGAGAGAAAAGCATTTCAGACCCAACAAAGCAGGACACAAAGCCTTGTGGCCTGCAGAGGAGGCCTGGAGAGCCCCAGGAGTGGAAAGTCTATGAAGAAGGTCCTTAGGGCTGGGTATCAGGGAGTGCAGGGAAAATGTAGTGAGGAAGGAGGGGCTAGGAGGTCTGCAGAAGCCAGAGCACAATGGAGCCCAGCAGGTATTAGATGGTTTTGTCCTTGATCCTAAAAGAGAAGGGTACCATAGATCTGTGGATCTGGGATGTGAGCAGATCAGTGTTCTAAAAACAAACATTCTGGTACTCGTGAGAGGGCAAACTGATTGTGAGTGATTTTCTTAGAGGCTGGCCCCAGAACTCTCCATTCCCCAGTTTATTAGAAGCCTAAAAAGAGAGTGTAGAACCCCTGGGGGGTGGGGGGAACTGGAGAGGTGGTAGAGAAGCAACCACTGGTCGTAAGGATCAGGCAAAGGGTATGTTGAGGAGGTGGGCCAGAGGGGATTTGCATGACTGGAGGGGCACATGGAGTGAACTCAGGAGCAGGGCCCTGCTGGCAGCCTGGAGAGAGGCCAGTGGTTGGAGAAGGCCAACTAAAGTCACTAGCAGAGGCAAAAAGCTGTAGCAGTGACAGAGTTTGCCCAGGAGAGGGCTCCACCTTGGGAAAATGGCTGAATCACAATTACTCACATGATCTCTGAGGTTCCCTGGAGAAAAGATTACCAAGACAGGGCCTTGGGAGAAGCCCTGCCTTGGCTGGAGGAAAGGGAGCCAGGGACAGTGACTGAAGGCAGGCTAAATGGTGATACTTGAGCAGACACCAGGGGGCCAGGGAGAGCTCAGAGCTGCAGTGGCCAGGGTTTATGACCAAAGACAGAGAGGTGGCTGCCTGGGAGGCCCTGGAGATCCCAGCTCACAGTCCTCAGGTGTAATTCTGCCTTCTCCTGGTGTAACTTGAGGATGGGAAGAGTGGTAGAGGGAAGAGGAAGAAGGTGGGACTTTGACCAGGACGATGGGAGTAGAGCTGACCTGGAAGCTAGAACTCTCCCCCTTTTCTTCCTTAACCTCCCTGGGCTGCAGAAAAACAAGGAGACTGGGAAGAAAACTTCTCTCTAAAAGAAGCCAGGCTGTAGGGAAGGGGGGAGAAGAGGAAATCTGAACAGAAGTCCATGATGCTTTTCAATTTTTTTTTTTCCTTCAGTACTGGGGATTGAACTCAAGGACACTCTACCACTGAGCTACATCCCCACCCCTTTTTATTTTGAGGCAGGGCCTCACTAAATTGCCCAGGTTTGCAAACATTCTACTTGAGCCTCTCAAGTAGCTGGGATTATAAGTGAGCGTCAGTGCACCTGAAGCTTTTCCATACCTTTTTTTTTCCCCTTGCAGTACTGGGGATTGAAGCCAGGTGTGCTTTAGCACTGAACTACATCCCAGCCCATCATGAGCAGGAGCAGTGCCTGGGTGGTTCACTGTTTAACCAAGCACAGGACTTGGAAACATGGTGGCTCCTCCATAACCTCGTTGAGCAAATGATTGAATGAATGAATGCACGCAGTGCTACATTTAACCCCTTAGAGACACATGCCACATCTTGGGCTATCTCCTATCCCTACCCCATCACATCATCTCAAATTTTTTTTTTAATATTTATTTATTTACTTTAGTTGTACACAATGCAATGCATTTATGTTTACGTGGTGCTGAGGATCAAACCCGGGGCCGCACACGTGCGAGGCGAGCGCTCTGCCACTGAGCCACAACCCCAGCCCCGCTGAGCCACAACCCCAGCCCCCAGCCCTTTTTTAATTTTAAATTTCGAGACAGAATCTTGCTAAATTGTCAGGGCTGGCCTGGAACTTGCTAACCTTCTACCTCAGACTTCCAAGTAGCTGGGATTACAGGTATGTATCACCATGCCAGTTTTTCAATAATTTTAAGTGGGGAATAAGCTGAGTTGCACATGTTCAACACCTATGTGGGCAAATACATGTATATATACTCAGACACCAACACAACTCATGCACACTCCCACACATATTTGCCATAGACACATACACAGCACTTATTCACACACCTATGCACTCATTATATAGCAAATGCATCCATACACTTGCCATACACTCTCATCCACAAATACTCACCCATACTCAGCTCCTCCTAATCCTCTCCTTTCTCCCACATCCAGCCCAGGAGAGTCTCAGGCAGCTATTCAAAAATGATCCTGGATCTCAATTCATATCTGGTGAGCAGCCACTAGCAGAGGTGAGTGGCTCCATAGTGCGCTGTGTGTGTTTTTAAGTAAAAGACACAATTCAGAGAGATGATGTGATGGGGTAGGGATAGGAGATAGCCCAAGATGTGGCATGTGTCTCTAAGGGGTTAAATGTAGCACTGCGTGCATTCATTCATTCAATCATTTGCTCAACGAGGTTATGGAGGAGCCACCATGTTCCAAGTCCTGTGCTTGGTTAAACAGTGAACCACCCAGGCACTGCTCCTGCTCATGATCTAATGTGCTCCAGAGAAGACAAGCCCTTAGAACACAGCTGGTAAATGCTACAATAGGGGAGTGCCCTGCGTGCTATGAGAGCCTGGAGCAAGCCAAGTGACCAGCAAATGTACAGAGAATGTGGCGTGTACCTTAGGGGGGCAAGTAAGGACACTGGTCTGGGGACCATCGTCAGGACGTGAGCTGCAGGGCAGCAGGCAGGAACATATTTGGATGAATGTGTGGATTGGGAGGTGTGAAGTGCAATACGCTCTTGCATGTACGGCCTTGAGTGTGTATGGGAAGGGATGAGGTGTGTATCATTATCAGAATTATCAGAGCAAACCGGCTCTTTATTACGTGTATAATTTCCCTGTGTCCCATCGGGTCCTTTCGTGCAGAGGGAGCTGGAGTGGAACTAAACCAAATAGGGGATTTAGCAACTTGAAGGGGCTGCGGCAGAGCTTAAAGTGCTGCTGATGGATGGTGGTGGCAGGCAGGGAAGGGGAGGGGGGGTGTTAGCAGTGATGGCAATAAGGAGAGAGGAGGAGGGGATGTTGTTTGGGCTGGTGGCAGGTCCCAGTGCCTGGTGCCCACCTTCAGGGTGGTCTGGAGACAAGTCCAGGAACTGACAGTTCCCCTCAATAACCTGGAGGTGGGAAGTAAGGTTGGGAGAGGGAGGACTCAGCCAAGTGCGGCCCAGTCCAGCCTGGGGTAGGAGGTTCCGGCCTGAACACGTGGCCGCACAGCCTCCTCTCTTTCAGGAGTATTTCTTATATCTCACATGTGGAGAATAACCTGGGATTAATGGAAAGACATCATCTCAACATGGGATTCAAATCTCACCTTTGCAGAAGGTCCTTGGGCAAGTTAATTCTCAGAGTGGTGTCATAATTGGGGTAATACATTTGCCCTGCATGCATGTAGGTTTGGATTGATGATCAGTGACAACAAAACAGTCACCTAGTAAGCACTCTGAATGCTGGCTTTTTAAAAAATTTAGGTTTATTGAAAGATTCCTTGAAAAGGATTCCGCTGCCTTTCTGTTTCACTTCAACTCCTCATTTTCACTCTGCATTCCCAAAATTATAAAGAGAATAATGGTGATAAGTTGGAACTAAGGATGCAGTGGAGACAGACAACTTGGGCAGCAACTTAACATTAGGCATCCAATGTTCCAAACAGAATGGGAAATTGGCAAAGGATTCCTTCTACCACCCTGGAATTGGAAGCAAGCTACCTATTTCCACGACAGATAAGTTTTGCAACAAGAGGCCTAGCTTACTTTGTGCCTTAGCTGTATCCAATACAAATAATTCAAGGAATCTATGAGATGACACAAAATCAGTCCCCCATGAAACACTGAGTCTCTTCTGCACTATCTTCTATTCTAGAATGATGACTTTTTTTTTTTTTTTTTTTTTTTTTTTTTTTGTGGTACCGGGGATTGAACTCAGGGGCACTCGACCATTGGCTCACATCCTCAGCCCTTTTTTGTATTTTATTTAGAGACAGGGTCTCACTGAGTTGCCAGGTGCCTCGCCATTGCTGAGGCTGGCTTTGAACTCGCGATCCTCCTGCCTCAGCCTCCCAAAGTGCTGGGATTACAGGCGTGCACCACCGCGCCCGGCAAGAATGATGACTTTTTATTAAAGGTGTTGGACCCATTGGTAGATTGACATCATCTACCTGCCAATTGATCTACACCTGTCTGACCCTTTAAGATTCAAACCCAACCTTATTCCCTACCTGGGCCTGTGAAGACTGCTCCTTTTGCATGCTCTGGAGCTGGATAAATGTTTCTAAATAGCAGTGTCCATTTCTCTGGCTGCTCGCCCAAGCACATTTCTATCTCCAGTTTCTTTTTTCTTCCCTCTTTCACTTTATTTTTTTCTGCTTAGCCAAGTAACTTGTGTTCATTGTAGGAAATAAGTGCAAAAAAGCAGGAAAAAGAAAACTCTAATCCCACCACTCAGAAGCAATTTTAAATATTGCTTCTTAGCTAAGAATTTCAAGTTCAAGGCCAGCCTGAGCAACTTAGAGAGGCCCTGTCTCAAAATAAAAACTTAAAAATGGCTGGGGATACAGCTCAGTGGTAGAGCACCTCTGGGTTCAGTTATTTATTAATTAATAAATAATTAAATTGCAACATTTCTCAAGTGCCACTATTCTAAGGGCCTTTTTGTTGTTGTTGTTGTTTGGTACCAGGGATTGAACCCAGAGGCACTTAAACACTGAGCCTCATCCCCTTTATTTTGAGACAGGGTCTTGCTAAGTTGCTGAGGGTCTCACCAAGTTGCTAAGGCTGACTTTGAAATCACAATGCTTCTGCCTTAGCCTCTGAAGCCCCCAACATCACAGGCTTGTGCCACTGTGCCCATCCTTCTAAGGGTTTTGTATGTTTTATTTCATTTCAACCTCACAAGAACTCTGGGAAACAGGTACTGGCATTATGCCCACCTATTAAAGCAGCAAAGCCCAGAAGTTAACTTGCCCAAGGTCACACAGCTAGTAAGTGTTATAGGAATGAGGCCCACTCAGGCAAAGAATGCTTGTCTTCTAGTGTTTTAGTTGTTCTCTTTCTGAGGACTTTCCTAAGGGCCTCCTGTAGCCACTCTTTGTCTTAGTTGAGTGCAACCTCCATTCTTCACTTTATGCATATTTATTACTTATCTCCTCTGTCCCCAGCATAGTGCAGGAGGCTGGTACTGAGAAGTGATTTCCAGGGTCCTAGCTTCCAGCAGCCCTGCAGGTAAGGGCTAGAACATGGCCCAGGGATATAGCAGGGCAAAAGCAGCAGCAACAGATGTCCCCAGGAGGGGCTTGGGAAGGACCCCATCTCCCTGAGGACTGTGCCCTCAGCTGACACCTCTCCTCATGCCTACTTTCCTGCCCTCTGCCATCACTGCCACATCCCCAGCCCTATTTTGTATTCCACATTGAGAATATACCAAAATGTATTTGCCCAGACTTCTCCTGCAGCATGGCCCTGTCATTCAAAAGGCCTGAGACCAAGGATCCCAGAGCTCTGGGGACTGCAGCAGGCCCATAGTTTCTCTTTCTCTCTCTCTCTCTTTTTTTTTTTTTTAACTGGGGATTGAACTCAGGGGCACTCGACCACTGAGCCACATCCCCAGCCCTATTTTGTATTTTATTTAGATACAGGGTCTCACTGAGTTGCTTAGCACCCTGCTAAATTGCTGAGGCTGCCTTTGAACTCACAATCTTCCTGCCTCAGCCTCCCGAGTCACTGGGATTACAGGCGTGCGCCACCACACCTGGCCCATAGTTTCTCTTGCTGGATTGCTGCTGCAGCCTAAATGCCAATCCATCAGTTGCTGTGTACATCACCCAAACACACTCCATTATGTCGCTGTCCTGCTCAAAACTATGGTGGAGCTGGGCGGTGGCGCACACCTGTAATCCTAGCACTTGGGAGGCTGAGACAGGAGGATCGCAAGTTTAAAGCCAGCCTCAGCAATGGCAAGGCACTTAGCAACTCAGTGAGACTCTGTTTCTACTAAAATATGAAAAAGGGCTGGGGATGTGGCCCAGTGGTCGAGTGCCCCTGAATTCAATCCCCGGTACCAAAAAAAATAAAAAAAAAAAAAAAAAAAAAAAAAAAAAAACAACTATGGTGGCCAATTGTTGTCGCCGGAAAAGGATTGCAGCCTGGAACGACAGCGCCGCGGGAAGGAGTCCGGAGACAGGATGGAGACGAAAATATTCTTTAATCTTACAAGAAACTACAATATATCTACACAATAGCGATAACCCTGTCTTTTCTCCCTCTGGTCTCTTCCCATGCGCCCGAGCAGCAATGGCGCTCGCTCGATCTGCTGAGTCACCGTTCAAATCTCTCGAGAGCCTCGACCAAGTCCCACGAGATCCCGTGAGACTACGGAAAGCGGAAATGCCCAAAAATGTCTATGGCCCAATAGTCAACCGCAAATTTAGCTATCTCCGCAAACAGGGCTCCTGCATTTCCCCCTTTTGTTTTAAAAGAGGTAATGCTCTAGGACGTCTATGTGCAACCAACATTCTTACCCGTCATCGGATAATCAAGGCTGTGCCCTTGACTCCTGTCTTAGGTTGATATGTCGGCCACATGAGACTATCCCGTGCGACTGTGCCTGTCTTAGGTTGTCCCCCTCTGGGGATCTTACCCGTCATTGGCTAACCAGCCATCCAATGGAGCCCTTTAGGATCGACTGTGTAAGATGACTAACAGCCGTCCAATTGTGGGGAGATGCTGCGGCTTTAAGGCGACAAGCCTTTTGGTGACGAGCCAAATTGCATAGCATATCAAATTCTTTAAACAAATCAGCTGCCTTAAGTTCTATCAAGTAACACACTGAGTTCTCTAAACAAATACCCCCAAGGTACTGTCCCATGTATCTCCGCAAACAGGGCTCCTGCAGCCAATTAAATACAAACTTCTCCTCTGGCACTCAGGGAGGGTCTTGCTAAGCTAACCTCAAACCTACATTTGCAGCCTTATTTTTACTGTCTACCTTTACACAATGTCACTCCAGTGAAGAATCCATAGTTCTTCCCTCCTCTGCCTATCAGTGCTACCTTCCCTCCAATCCTGTAGTAAAGTCCTCCTCTTACCAACCTTTCCTGAACGCCCTTCCTAGCACAATGACTACCAGGTATATCCCTTCCTTTGAGTTCCATAGGACTTCTTACTCCCCTCAGGGAATCAATCTTAGGCTGCCTGATAGCATAATGATTTTCTTCAATTTAAGCATAACTTATGTACAGTCAAGTGCAATAATTTTAAGTCAATTTTTTTTTTTTCAGCACTAGGGATTGAACCCAAGGGAGACCTACCACCCAGCCACATCCTCAGCCCTTTTTAATTTTTATTTTGAGACAGGGTCTAAATTACCCATGCTCATCTTGAACTTGTGATCCTCCTGCCTTGGCCTCCCAAGTTGCTGGGGTTATAGGCATGTGCCATTGTACCTGGCTTACATGAACTTAAATGGATTTTTACATGCACATATGCACATGTATGCACACACATACACACTGTCACCTATAACCAGATGAAAACATACATATATCTAGTATCCTATATTTCTATAATTTCTTGGCTTTTCCCCCAGTATCTCCTATTTTATCTTCCATCCTCATGGATTAATTTTGCCTTATACACCATGGATTAATTGAGCCTTGTATAAATGTATCATACAATATATACTCTTTGGTGTCCAAAGACATGCAAGATTGCATCTATGAGATTTACCTATATTCTTGCATTCTTCAGTTGTTTATTCTTTTTCCTTGCTTTGTAGTATTCCACATTGAAAATATACCAAAATGTATTTGCCCATTCTATTGTTGATGGGCAAACTGGGTTGTCAGTTTGGGGTAATTACAAAATCAGCTTCTGTGAACATTCTCGTACATGACTTTTGCTGAATATAGCATTCATTTCTCATGAGCATATACCCAGGAACAGAACTGCTGAGGTGTAGGATATACATATGTTTACCTTGAGTAGCACTGCCAAACATTTGTCCCAAGTGATTCTTTGAACAACTTACACTTCCAGCATTGTCTGTGAGTTCTGGTTGCTCTAGCATTGTCAGTCTTTTTAATTTTAGCCACTCTAGCAGGTGTGATGGTTATTTCTTTCTATTTTTATAATAATAAATAATGATATTTTCCACCTGCCAATCAACTACCATATTAGGAATTAGTCTCCATTGCCTCTAATCCCAACAATTCTGGAAAGTAGGTATCCTCCCCCCTTTTTTCTCTTCCTCCAAAAGTAGGCATTATTGAATTTTAAAAAATTTCTTTTGGTTCTGAGGATCAAACCCAGGGCCTTGCACATGGTAAGCACATGCTCTACCTCTGAGCTCTGCATCCCCCCAGCCCCTGAAAATAGGTATTATAGTTTCTGCTTTACAAGAGGGGGCTGGGTGACTAACGAGTTGAACAACATGGTGTGGAATGGTAAACAGAACCAGAATACAAATGCAGAACTGTCTGACACCAAAGGACCTTTTTGTCCAAATAGTCATCCTACCTCTCTCCTGCCACAGTAGGGAGCAAGAGCCTTTTCTGTCCCTCTCAAAATGTTCTGTAGTGCCTAAATAAGAGCTTCATAAAGGATTGTTAAATTAAATGAACTGTCCATGAAGAGGCTGTGCTTGGGAGCAGGCAAGGCAGAGAAGGGAGCTCTTTCAGCAGGGTAGGCCCATGTGGGTGTTCTAAACCCCTGTCACTGATTAGCTGCAGCTGAAATCAGGAGACCTGTTGTTTGAGAAGGAAAGAAGGATGGGGGACCAGGCATGGTGGTACATTCCTGTAATCCCAGCAACTTGCAAGGGTGAGGCAGGAGAATCTCAAGTTCAAGGACAGCCTCAGCAATTTAGCAAGGCCCTATGTAACTTAGCAAGACCCCGTCTCAATATAATAAAAAATAAAAAGGACTGGGGATGTGGCTCAGTGGTTGAAGACCCCTGGGTTCAATCCCAGGTACAAAAAGGAAAAAAAAAAAAAAAAAAAAGGAAGGAAGGAAGCAAGACCCTATAATTAGTCAACTTGGGCCTCATTACCTTATCTGTAAAGTGGAGATAAAAATACTGCCCTGTCTGGGCTGGGCTGGGGCTCAGCGGCAGAGCGCTCGCCTCGCACATGCGCGGCCCGGGTTCGATCCTCAGCACCACGTAAACATAAATACATTGCATTGTGTGCAACTAAAGTAAATAAATAAATATTAAAAAAAAAAAAAAATACTGCCCTGTCTAAATGAAAGAATGAGAAGCAGTGCTTTGTCATTTTTAAATAACAATTTTTAAATTGATAGAATTTTCTAATCAGGGCTGGGGTTGTGGCTCAGCGGTAGAGCGCTCACCTAGCACGTGTGCGGCCCGGGTTCGATCCTCAGCACCACGTAAAAACAAATGCCTTGTGTACAACTAAAAAGCAAATAAATAAATATTTAAAAAATAAATAAAAATGGCTCCAGGCTTGGTTCCTTGAGGAGCACCCTGATTTAGCCATAGTGACATGTGGGGGATGGTCAATTCTACCTGCCCCTGACTGCTGAGCTGGGGGTGGGGGAAGCGCTCCAAAATATGGCCTGAGAACCAGCCAGTTTTCTTCTTATTAGCCCCCTCCCATATCCTTGGCCCACCAAGCTACTATACATTTGTGAGAGGTTGGAGAGGGTTAGAGCAAGGCAAAGACCTACTCCCCTTCTGCCCAGGACCCCAGGCCCACTGGGCTGCTCCCATCCAAGGCCATGAGGCCAAGTTCTTGGTCTTTCCTACTCTTTATACTTAGGTGGGGGAGGATCTGGGGACCCCATGGTTCTTAGTTAGAGTCCCTGTGTGTCCCAGAGTGGGAGGGAGTAAAGATCCTGCTTTGGCCTAGAATAGCACGTGGGAAGAGAAGAAGGGAAATAAAATAGAGGGCAGGATTAATGAAGTGGCTTCAAAAACTAATAGTGCATTTACCAACATCTCCTCCTCTGACTCTCCCATCTCAGGGGAAGTTGGCCACAGCCCCAAGGCAACCTGTTCATCTCCCAGTCTGCCTCTTAGGGATCCCAGGGCTGGAAATAGGCAGGAAGTCTCTCCAGGTGAGGGAGATGCTCTCACACCCCAACCTCTGGAGATGATGTCAGCCCCCCTGTGACACACAGGCCCATCCTAAAGCTGCCCAGCTCCAGGTAATCAGTGGGAGGTAACTTACCCAATGGTGCTTTAGGGACAGTCTCTCTCCTCAAGCCCTGGCACCTTCCACTGTTTCTTTTAGCTCACCCTCATCACATGTCTTCATCCTCCCAGGCCTCCTCCCTAGAAGCTGACCTGGAGCTGGATTCCCAAATAAACAGTAACTAATTGGATTAGAAGCTGATAATATTGTTGACCTTTCTTAATGTCTGCTGGCTGTCTTTCCACCACACTGAGGCTTAATTGTATGGGGTGGGGAGGAGGGTGGGGGACTTCCAGGAGTGAAACTTGACCCCTGTTAACCTCAGATAAAATGGGCTCAGCGTCTTCCCAACTGTCTGTCATCCCCCATGGAGCAGGAACACACACATGCTCCCACTCTTCATCAAATAATTACACAGATGATACACACATGCATAGGCATGCACGCAGAGATCCAGACACTCCCAGAGGCACTCTGCATTCACACATGCGCACACATGACTTTAAACCTGTATCACATTTGCACAAATCACACTGGAATGATACACATACAAAATTACATATGCGATAAGCAAGTATATGCATAAACATGATAGACAAAATGCAAGCCCAGAGATACATATATATAGACAAAAGTAATTGTACATATGATACAAATGCATAATAGATTACTATGAAAACACACAGATACATACACATGAAAGTAAAGACACATTGACAGGCACACACTCATACACCATACTTAAATAAAGGAGCATGCAAAATACATGATACATGTGCATGCACACTATATACATACCGTTCACAAACCTTTGCCCACTGGTGGACATCAGAGCTGCCCCCCTCCTGCCCCCATATACATGTAGGCAGTTTGCCCCCTCCTACACTCCAACTCTTTCGCAAGCTCTGCTGCTTTCATTTTCTCCGTGTTCCCGGCTTCCCTGAATGTGTTTCTGGGATCCTGAGTTTATGGGCCTCTTGGAGTTCTGGCCCGGGCCCTCTTGAGTGTCTCGATCTCTCCATATCTCTGGGGCCCTGTCCCTCTGCGGATCTCTCTTATCCTGGCTGCTGTCGTTGAAAAGGACCTGGCTGGTAGGGTGGTGGGAGGCCATGAGGGGAGATTAGAAGGGGAAGATTGCAGAGGGGATCCAGAAAGGGTGGAGAGGAGGTTGGGGGAGAGGGTTGGGAAAGAGGGGAGCGGCGAGGGGCGGGGAGCGAGGGGCGGGGGAGGGGCGCCTGCCTGCGCACAGCAGATGTTGCCGCTCCTCGGATGGAGCTGTTAATGTAAGTGGAGTTTCTGCAATGGTAATTAGGAGGGCCCTCATTACCCCGGCGGAGCCGGCTGAGAGCCGATAAAGCCGAGGGGGAGAGGGGCCGACATCAGGGTAATGGGGGAGTAGGGCCATTGAGGAGCTGGAGCCGAGCCGGGGACCGCTCAGCGCGCAGCTGGAGCCCAGCGAGAGGGCCGCGGAAGGGGGGCGCGGACCGGGCCTGAAGCCCAGGGAGGAACCCGGATGAGAGTGGCGAGGGGCGCTGCGCCGGGTCTGCCCTGGGGCTTCGTAACGCGACGCGCGGAAGAGGGCTTGGGAGTGAGTTGGCCCTGACCAGTTCCGAGAAGAGTGGGCCAAGGAGGGCTCCCGGCCGGCCACCACCTTTGCCTCTGGTTCAGCCGTGGGTAGGGAAATCCACTGGGGCCCCTTGCGGGTAAATTCACCCTGAGTTGCCAGACAGAAATGGGGCAAGAGGGTGGGGATGTATCAGAAGGAACACCCTTCTCCTCTATAAGTCCTGCCCCTTGTGCAAGAGAGGGGAACCAGGACACCCAAGGGATAGACTCTAGAATAGCCAAGACTGAAGTTAATGTCCAAATGGAAGGCTCCAGAATGTCAGGTCAGACTCTGGAGGAGAACAGCATGCAGAAGTGGAGGTATAAGCACTAACTCTTGCCTTCTTGGGGTTAAAGACCAGTGCCCCCTCCTCCTTTTAAAGGTGGAATTTCCCTGTCATTTACTTCAGCACACACCACTGCCACCACCACCATCATACCACCCAAACTCAGGGGAGCTCCCCAAGCAATGAAAATGCTGGAAGCAAGTCCCAGCAGCCCTAAGCACCTTCCTTCCCTTCAGAGTTTTCCAGGAAGAGGAAGGAAAATGGAGAGGAACCCATGCCTGAAGTCCTGCTCCTCAGCCGGGGGGCCAGGAGCCCCTCCCAGATGGGAGTGGAGGTTGGGAGCCCACTTTGCTGTTTACCCTCCCCACCCCTGAGTATTCCAGGATGAGCTCCAGAACTTTCCCAAAGGGCAAGCAAGTGAGCCCTGTCTGCTTATCAACTGAGAGCCATCTCTACAGAATAGCCTATGTCCCCTTCCCCTCTTACTCCTACTGCTCCAGGCCAGAGGACCCTGGGAGACTCCTATGATGCAAGGAACCTGCAGCCAAGGTAGAGAGGGGAATTGTGGGGGTCTTTATAGGCTATGTAAGGGCCCATTACCACCATTTTTTTTTTAAATCCCTTCCTCACACAGCACCCCAGCCATCACCTACAGCACCTTCAGAAACCCAAGGTCATTGACCCCTGCCATTCTAGTTTACCAGCCTCCCAAGGACTACTTAAGCCCTTCCATCAGGGAAAGGGTAGAACAGAGAGAGAGAGAGAGGTGCTGCGTTTCCTTCAGGCTTTGGGGAAGGAAAATGAAAATCCTGCCACTGCCCACCACAAAGATAAGTACATCTCCCATATGACTGAAGGGACAGAGTGTCTCAAGAGAGCAGGGCTGTGTGGGACACCCCACATGGCTGCTGTGTGGCAGAGCAGGGGTTAACAGGGAGAGGCCGCAAGACTGGATCAGGCAGTGGCTCCCGCCTCCCCCTACCCCAAGAGTTGCTGACTCTTCCTTTTTGTTCGGGCTGACAGCGAGCACCTGGTGTGCTCCTGCTACAATATTGCTCCTGCCTCCTCCCCCCAGGCCCCAGGCCCCCTCTCCCCCTCCCCGCCCTGCAGCAGCCTTCCCCTCTGCTCTGCCTCCCCCCCCACCCCCACCCCGCCTGTGGCCTCCCAGGCTCCCCCCCCCAACCACCACAAGCACCGACCCCGCGGTGTCAATAAACACAACATATGCTGCCATTAATGTGAAAATCGTGCCCTCTACTCCATTCATCCCCTCAGCGTGCCTGCCCGCTGGGGTTGGGGGTGGGGAGTGGGGGAAGCAAGGTCAAGTGGGAACCATTAACTACCCTCTCTTTTGATCTGCTCAGTCCCCACCCCAGCCCTGAGTGAGGGAGAGGGTTTGGGGGATTGTGAGCAGGGTAAGGTGGTGTTTCTGAGACCCATATTCTCTGACAGGCCTGCAGAGTCTCTCCACAAATAAACAGGTGAGCATCCTCCTGCAGCCCAGGGATGGGCAGGGTCAGAACAAGGTAGGTGACCCTCCATGGACAGCCATGTTGCCAACATGTTTCTTCTGGGGGCAAAGAGGGTCCTGGAAGGTCTATTCTCTTGCAAGTCCAGCGGTCATCTCAGCTCCTAGGGACTTGCATCTGTCTGCCTCCTGCATTATAAAAGAATCAGAAGCTTTCTTCTCCAGGTGGGCTTGGGCTTCAGAAAGTCCTTACAAAAGGAGCCAAATACTTTAGATGGCCAAGGAGGGCAAGGAGGGAGTGGCCTGGCCTCAGTCTCCTCAACTAAATCACTAGTTCCAAGACAGCAGGGAATAATAAAGATAAAAATAATATAATAACAACAGCTAACATGTATTGAGGGCTTATTTATGTACCAGGCACTGTGCTAAGCACTTTACAGGCTTTATCTAATTTGCTCCCCATAAGACCCCTATGGGGAAGTTACAACTGATATCCCCATTTCACAGCTGAGGAAAACAGGTTTAATAGGGATAGCTAGCACAAATTGCATGCTCACTGCACACCAGGCCCTGTGCTGAGTTCTCTAAGTACAATGTCAATGACCTATGTGGTCAGCATCACTAATAGTGTTATCTTACAGAAGAGGAAACTGAGGCTCAGAGAGGTTCAGGAATTTGCCAGTCACATAGCCAGTAAATAGAACTTGGCCAGGAACCCAGGTCTGTCTGGCAGCACAGGGTCTTAACCCCTGTGCTTTCTTGGCTGTTTATCTCTAGTTGCCTCACAGCCCCACAACCCACCAACCCACCCTGTGTGTGGCTGGACACACAGTAGGATGATGTGGTGAACACAAAAGCAATGAGTGGCCTAAGCATGAGACAGAGTTGAGACTCTCATTCTCCACCTAGCTCCTCCCATGTTCCACCGTCACTCTTTGCTGCCACTGAGCTAAGCCCACCCAGCCTGTTTGCTCACTGTACCCCAATCCCTTTGCCCATCTCCATTCCAAGGATTCTTTGTGAAGAGGCAAAGCGCCCCATTAGGCTCCCAGAGTACAAAGACATTGTGCTTGGCTCTGCAGCTCCTCACTTCTGAGACTCTAGTTGCTTTATTGATATTAACTTAACCCCCCCACCACCACTTCCCCACCCGCTCTGGCTCAGTCTGACGGGCAGAAATCTGCTGCCTGGGCACCACCCTGACCTCTCTTTTCCTCTTTCATTATCCACTCCGGGCACCAGGGAGCCAGCACCAAAATTAAAACAATAACTAAGCCTGAAGTGGACCCAGCAGCCCCCACTCCCACCCCAAGGGAGGAGGGGAAAGGCCACAAAAACACCTGGAGAGGAGAATAATCAGTGGGCATGGAGGGGGTGACCTACTCTCATGCCAGCACCCTCTACCTGTCTTAACCCTTTGTTCCCTGCACAGTAACCAGGACTCCCCCATCTCATCCCTCTCACCCATCCTATAAAGCAGTAGCAGATTCTGACAGCTGCTCAGCCATTTGGTGCTATGGAATTTGAATGAACAAACTTGGAACAGTGAGGTCCCCAGCAGTCCACACTCAAGAGCTAAGACACCAGAAGACCCCAGTTCTGCAGGAGGTTCCTCTTTGGTCAAATTCTTGGAGCATTATTTCATCACTTACTTAGTGATCTGTGCTGAACCTTTTATAAAGTGCACTGCCTTATTTCATCTTCCTAACAACCCCACAATGTAGGGTTGAGGAGAGTAGATGAGGAAACTGAGGATAAACACATCAAATGATACGTCCAAGTTTATACCAGCTACCACATTAACAGAATCAGCGTTCAAATTTACACTCAGGACTCTGTTTCCAGAGCCTGTGACTTGGTCATTTAGCTGAACAGGTTCTGTGGATCTCTCCTGAGTGTTACTAAAGTCTGTTTAAATAAGTAGGCCTAGTTCAAGGATCCTCTGGCCCTCAATTTCCCAGGCAACAGGATGGGCCTGCGGTGACCTCTCATTTCAGAGCCCCACCAGAATGCAGGAAAAGGAGACAGGCAGAGGCAGGACCAGCTTTAGCACTGCTGAGGCCAGCAGAGGGGGCTGCTGTAACTGAGGTCAAGTGGTGGGAGAAGGAAGCTAGGAGAGGCCTGGCCCAGGAAAGCGAAGGTCCTAGGAAAGGGAAGGTGCTGATTATCCCATAGCATTGGGCAGGTTTCTTCTGGTAGCCCCCTGGATGTCTAGGGCCTAGCAGTGCCAGCAGGGGCTGCTGTCCCAGGGAGAGGGAGCAGAGCTAGCAGCATTGCTTTCCTCACGCATACCACTGCCCACTCTCGCTGTACCTCTTCAGCCCACCTAGGAAGAGACTTTCTAGATAGCCCACACCAGCCTTCCCACATCCTCCTTCCTTGTCCCTCCTCTGTCCCACACTCCAGCTTCTTCAGGGTCTTCTTTCCACCCCCTTATCTTGTCCCAGGTGTGAACAAGTCTTCATTCACCTTATTTCTGCTGACCTAAGGACAGGACTTTTCCAAAGGCATTGTAGTCGAAAATTGAAGGAGAGCCCAGAAAAACCGACACTTCCTTATCATGGCCAAATACCCACCATTCTTAAGGACTTTACCTAAAATTTGCATAAGGATTCTAAGAGGTAGAACAGAGGAAAGGAGGGCCTGAGAATTCGTAGGCTCAGGCTGGTAAGTGGCACAGCTGGGATTTGAATCCTGGTGGTATGCTGTTATGCAACACTTTTCCAAAGCAAAAGGGGAAAAAAAAAGAGTTTAGTGTCTTTCAACTCTTTCAAACTTTATATTGTACATTAGGTTGCAAGCTCTCTAAGGGCATTCTTATCCGCCATTACATTCCTATAGGGTAAGGTGAAGTGGGCACCCATGAATGCTAAGACAACTCAAGGCCTCAGGGAAATTCTCTTTCCTCCCTCCTCCAGCACAGAGGACATGATACTTCCCCTTGCCTTGGCCTTTGCTGGCTTGACTGCTAGACTCAGCCATACTGCTGGCCAAAGGTAAGCTCAGCCAGTATCAGAGCCAAGTTTGGTGAAGTCCTAGGACCTTTCCAGAACCCTCCTATCTTCTCATTGGTCTCCCTAGATCCTGTGGGTGCTGACACACAGTCTCAGCCCCACAGCTGATCTTTATAGTCCCCAATGCCCATCCCCACCTCTCACCAAAGACTAGTCAACTTTCATGAGGGCCCCTTGTGGCCCAGTACTTGCAAGCCCTAGCTTCCCCAGCCAGTTGTCTCCTGGAGCATGTTTATGGTTAGGGCTGGCCCTGCTTTCAGAAGCTCATCTCCTTTATCCTGCAGCCTGGTTTCAAGATGTCCTAAGGATAGGTGCCCTGGCCCCAGCAGCCCCTGTGCTGTACATCTGTCCCCAGCCCCCAGCTGACCAAAGACTTTCCTTTGCCACCCCCTCAAGCCCTCTACTGCTCCTGTTCCTGACATAAGAGTTTCCTCCAAATCCCCACAATGCCTCCTGTGACCCACTTAGAATTCTAACTCTCTGAACTTAAAATAGAAAGCACTCAACACAAGCTTTTACACTTCCCGCTACCCACTGAATAAAGGTTGCATCTTTAGCAAAAACAACAGAAGAACCTACTAACAATAATTGCCCACCAATTCAGGGCAGGTGGCCACTCTTTCGCCCAGCTCTTCTCAACCCAATTCCTATCTGTCCCCAAGCTGTGTAAGTGCATGTGGGTCTCTTGCCATGTGTGGCATGTGTGTGGCTGTATACTCTGTGTTTTCCCTGCCTTGGGAAAAAACTCCAAAGTGACTGCTTGCCCAGGGCTCATCTGTAATCTGGAGCATTGATCGGGCCCATTGATAGCTGATTGTTTTCACACGTGACTCGGTCACATTCCTCTAATCTCCATCCTTCTGCTCGGTTTGCATGACAAGAATCGGCCTCAGTGGGGAGAGGTCGCTCACCTCTGACCAGGATATAATTGGAAAAAGAAGGTCATTGCCGCCTTTGCTTCTGGGGCAGATCAGCTTCGTTCCATTTGTGTCACAAGCTCTTGCCAGCACACACTCTCAATGACATGGAGACAATGGCTGTGCCCCACAATGGAGCCCACAGATATGTGCTGGACTCAACACAGACACACCACAGGACCCACACTTGCTCTCATCAGGACAGGCATGTACAATGACACACACACAATAGGTGCTCCCAATAAACACTGATAACACCAATGACACACAGGACGAAGGTGCATATCCAGTGACATCCACACATAAAGGATGCACAAAGACATGCATAAAGCAATACTTACCCAATGACACAGGTACTCAATGACATTTGCACACAGTGACACACTGACATATCCAGGATGGCAAATACCCCAGGCAGAGCTACCACATCCAACACAGTAATACCTTTTTTAACTCAGTGCCCATGTGGGAATGTATTAGAATTACCTGGGGAGCTTTGATAAAGTGCATGTTTCCAGCAACCCTGTGGGGGAGTATGCATCCCTTACAACGAAGTCGTGTAGGTAAATCCGTTTACGTTGAATAGCCCCAAGTAATTCCCATAGGAACCGAAGTTGAGAATCATTGAATTGTCCCCACCAGGCTCCCCTCTCCTGGGTAGCAGAACTTGCTGGTAAGGATGTTGAGCTGTGTTTTATTTTCTCACTCAATTTAGTAAGGGACAGGCTCAGAGCTGAGAAAAAGGATATATCTGTGACCAGAAGATTAGGGGGTCTGACAATGGTAAAAAACCAAAAGAGGTAAAACTGGACCACATGACATAGATTCCCAGCGACCTTGGCTAGCCTTCTTAGCACACTGAAAAGGACCCTTCTCGAAGGGATGTCCCAGAGAATTGGCTGAGCTCCTCCTCCAGGATGTGAAGGCCGAAATGCCACACTGCCTCCTAAGCCGCGTCTGCCACGGTCTCGGGTAATCTTTAGGTAATGTTGGCCAGCCCCAGGTCCGGTGACCCAGCCCCTAGGCATTAACCTGCTCCAGGGTACCAGGGCACCCTGTCCAACAATGTAAAAGCCACAAAGTTCCTTCTAAGCAGACGGGCAGGGGAGACGCCCTACACCCACGCCTGTCACGAGCGGAGGCCTCCGGGAGAGGGCAGAGGGTGTCGCGCCTAGACTAGGCGTCGGAGGCTGGGAGGCGAAAGGTCACTGGAGCCCCAACCCGGAGGCGCAGAGATCCGCGGAGAGTTGAGGATCGCGCCGCCCCCTGGCGGCTCAATGGCACAAATGAGACCCAAGACTCGGGTCGCGCGGCTCCGGGACAGATTCCTCCCTCCAAGTGTTAAGGGGGTAAAGAGACGCCCCCGCGAGGACTGTCCTGTCCTGTCCCTTTCCTCTGACTCTCCTTCTGTCTCTTCTCCTTTTTTCCCCCTCTCCCTTCCCCCCACCTCTTCCACTTTTCCTGCCCGCCCCCTCCCGTATTCTCCCTCCCCCTCCCACCCCCTTCCACACTCGCATCCTTCCCCAACCCGCTCCCGCCCCCGCGGGGCAGCGCCTCGGTGCGCCCGCTTGGCAGTTAGCCCATTAGATCTCGTACTATTGATCCGCTTCTGAGACGAAGCTGACAGCAACCCCCCCCCCCCCCAGTCTCCCCTGTCCCCATTCCCGGCGCCCGCTCCCCCCCATCTCCAAGCAGTCCTGCCTGAGCCTTCCCCTACCCCCACGCGGGCCGCGCCGAAGTCTCGCCCTCACGAAGGACAAGAACAAATGTAATTAAAGCGACCGGCGAGGGGGGTGCGCCCTTACCAGCACCGGCGCGAGCGGGGGTCCCAGCGGCCCACGCTCGGCCCGCCACCTCCCTTCCCCTCCCCCTCCCGCCCCCCGGAGCGGGAGCATTTGGGTTGAGCTGCGCCTGTCCTATAAATCCACATATAATTCTCGCCTTTCCTGTTCAGCTAAGGAAAATAAACGTGTAAGGCTGTTTCTGGGAGCCCAGCTCAGGGACCGCTCTAAATTCTCTTCTTATTGAGTCGGGGCTGGAAATCATTCAGCTCGGTGGCGCGCCCCGGCCCCCGCCCCCGCCCCCGCCCCCGCGCGGGTCCGCGCCCGCCGCGCGCACGCGCGCGCGCGCACACGGGAAGCAGAAGCCGGGTGTATAAATATCTCCAGCTCTCCCCATAGCCGGGCAGATTTATTCCGCTGCCAAGCCTGCAGAAAATTGACTTGTTCATGGAGGCGGCTATTGACACATCACCGGGGGGAGGGTTAGGGGAGAAAGCAGTGGAGCCGGCGCCCCTCCATTATACGTTAATGTAATCAGCAGTGTGCGAAATGACTGCGCGGAAAATAGCATCACTGACATTTATATTAGAGGATATTGATGGCAGGAGCTGTGACCGCATCACTCTGCCTCCCGTTTCCACGGATTGACACAGGAGCCTCTTGTTGGCTCCATCCACGCTCGCCTCCCCTCCCCCTCCCTCCCCCCTCTCTCCCTCTCTCCACCCACTCTGTGTCTCTCCAGCTCTCCCCCTCTCCTTGCCTCACCCTCACCCTCCCTATTCACTCTTCCAATCATTCATTTTCCAAATAATTCTTGTGCACCTACTGGGTGCCTCGTGCAAGGATCACTCCCTCGTGCCTCTGCCTAGGTTTCTCTTTCTCCTTTTCCCCCAACCATGCCCTTGCTCATTTTCCCTCCTCCCCAGATCTGCCTCCCCTCCCCCTGCCTTGGCTCGATGGCTGGACCGCTGCTGTCACAGCAGATAGATAATTGAAAAATGGGCCTCACCTTTGCAGCCAGCAGGAGCGGTTCAGGCTGTTACCGCTGGGGTTACCTACTCCATCTTAGGCCCAGACTCCAAAAGAGATTCTGAGGAAATTGGATTTTACATGGATGTTTTATTCGAGCAGAGGCTTTAGTATATATAAATACAGGCGAGGAGGCCTTGGCAGCAAGAATGAGTGAGACCAGGTGATCCTGCCTGGGGCCCAGAAGCTCAGGGGAAGCAGGTGGGCACTGTGCTCTGCTCAGGGTCCCAGATCTGGACATCCATGTGCACCCCCTCATCATCTGGGACTGAAAGAGGTTAATGCCTCTCAATAGCTCTTTAAAAGCTGCCTTGGGAATAAAAGTGTGTGGCTGTCTGGGCCTTGGCAGGACTGTTCACTGAGAAGAAAAAATAAAATAGCTGGAGAAGTTTCAGGACTGACTCCTTCAGTAAATATTTATCTAACCTGTATTGTGAGTAGGTTAGGCATGGCTGCTGCCTTCAAGGACAACCTGTTTGAAGAATGATAACATGGGATTTCAGTTTAGAAACAAGGGAAAGATGGAGAAAGTGGATGCTGAGATTCCTTCTCTAGGACCCGACCAGCTGGGGAGCCTGGATGAAGAAACCCAGGGAAATTGGTCAGATTGGGGAATATGAGGGTTTTACCATCCCTCTGGTCTCACCTCTGAGCCTGGCTAGAAGAGCATCTAGAGAATATCTGGATATCAGTGGCCACTGAATCTGCAGGCCAGTTCACATCCATAGTGTTTACAACAAATCATGGCAAAAGTCTCTGGAGAGCTAGGATGGTAGATTAAGGAGGACCAAAGTGAGGCCTTCTAGAGACACCAGGTACAGGGTGGGAAGAGGCCTATGTGAGGAATCTTTTGGAGGAGGCCTAAATGGAAGGTACATGGGCAGGTGGAAACATCAGAACAGGGAGATGATATGTGGGTATGAGGAACATGTCAGTCAGCTTTCCATCACTATGACAAAATACCTGAGATAAAGAAAAGAGGTTTGTTTTTGCTTGCAGTTTTGGAGGTGCTAATTCATGATCAATTAGGCCCATTGCTTTGGACCTGTGGTGAAGCAGAACATCATGATAGGAGTATGTGGCAGGGCAAAAACCACTTACATCATTGTCAGAAATGAGAAAGAGAAAGAAGGGCCAGGGCTGGGGTTGTGACTCAGTGGTAGAGTGCTTGCCTAGCGTGTGCGTGCACAGCCCTGGGTTCGATCCTCAGCACCACATAAAAATAAATAAATAAAATAAAGGTATTGTGGCTAACTACAACTAAAATATAAATATTAAAAAAAAAGAAGGGTCAGGGGTTTAACCTAGTGGTAGAACGTTTGCCTAGCACACGCAAGGCCCAGCAAAACACACACACACACACACACAAGAGAAGAAGAAAAAGAAAGAGGCTGGGTCCCAAAACTGCTTCAAAGCCATGTCCCCAGTGATTTAAGAACCTCCTACTAGGACCCACCTGTCAATAACACCACCCTGGAGACCAGTCCTTCAATACACTGGCCTTTGGGGGATATTCAAGAGCCGAACTGTAGCAGGGCCGGGTGCGGTGGCACACACCTGTAATCCCAGTACTTGGGAGGCTGAGGCAGGAAGATCGCAAGTTCAAAGCCAGCCTCGGCAATGGTGAGGCACTTAGCAACTCAGTGAGACCCTGTCTCTAAATAAAATATAAAAAAGGGCTGGGGATGTGGCCCAGTGGTCGAGTGCCCCTGAGTTCAATCCCCAGTACCAAAAAAAAAAAAAAAAAAAACTGTAGCAGGGAGGGAGGAGTTGATGCTTGGGGGGGGAGGGTCTAGGATAAAGGATCCTCCAGTGTCTGAATATCTCCTTTCTCATGGAAAGGCCTCTTTTTCAGTCATGGGCAAGGTCTTTTCTGATCTCTGATTAAGGTCTGTGTGGATGACAGGTGCAGCCTGTCATTTCTGTTCCTTAGAAGAGGGGCTCTTCAGGAGACATCCCATGACTGAAGCACTGGGAATGAGGTGGAAGCAGGCTCAGACTGCTCATGAAGAGGCAGAGGCTCCTTCTGAGCACAGAATAGACAACAGCTGCCTTCTCCCAGCCACATCAATGGAAGCTGGACAAGTTCTTCCTCAGAGCAATACTCCAAAGCCCCCCCTTGTCCTCTGCCACATTGTTATACTGTTACATCATCAGCCTTTGGGGTAGGACAGGTGCTAGATAGATTATGGCATCCCTCCAGCTGCCCCCACACATCTCAGGCACTTGCAGATGGCACCCTGGGAACTCCAATGCAGCTGCAGGATGGGAGAGTTCTGGGGTCACTAGACTCCCTCTCAGATCTCCGCATAGCTGACCCCCTTCAGTATCTTCCTTCTCACCAATAGATTAATGTTTGTTCTGACAGTCTGGTGGAAAGGGGGTCCTTTCTTAGCTGTCAGGGAGCAGGCCATTCTCACTTACCTTAGTTACCTGTGCCTTCCCCTCACCTGTGCCCTCAGAGAATTACAGGAACTCATGTTCTCACTCTCAACCCTCCAAATCCAGCCCTGTATTTGCCTTCCCTTTCTTGTGACCCTTTGACACGTGCAGCCTAAGATTCTGGTCTCACTCCTAGTTTAGGATGCTATTATGGTTGAATGTTTGTGTCCCTCAAAAACAAATGCTGAAACTTAATCCTCAATGCAATGAATGGTATTAAGAGATGGGGCATTGGTGGATAGGGTGGCACATGCCTGTAATCTCAGAGACTCAGGAGGCTGAGACAGGAGGTTCACAAGTTTAAGGCCAGCCTGGGCAACTTAGTGAGACCCTGTCTCAAATTAAAAAATAAAAAGGGCTGAGGACATGACTCAGTGCCCATGGGTTCAATCCCCAGTACCAGAAAAACAAAAACCAGAGAGAGGGCCATTAGGAGATGATTAGGTCATGAGGGCCCTGACCTCATGAATGGAATCAATGTCCTTATTAAAGAGATTAGGGAAACCTGTTTGCCCCTTTTCTCCCTTCTGCCATGTAGGGACACAGCAAAAGGTGCCATCTATGAAGCAGGGAGTGAGCCTTCACCAGACACCAAATCTGCTTTCATATTGATCTTAGACTCCCCAACCTATAGAACTAGGAGAAATAAATTCCTATTATTTATAAGTTATCCAGTCTACGGTTATTTTGTTATAGCAGCAGGAACAGACTAAGACAGACCTCTTGAATAGATTGGTGATGAGAATGTGTGTATGAATGCGTGTACATACACATGTGCTCATTTAGGCACTGCACGCCAAGGTCAAAGAGTACACCATTTAAACAGCAGCCTTTGTCTCACCCTGCCATCCAAATTAGGAAATTGACATTCAGAAGAAATATAAAGGAGTAGCTAGAGAAGTAGCTTCCCACAGAGGGGAAGATGCCTCCCACTCCTCCAAGCTTTATGAAAATGGGATTGTGGGAAGTCTTTCCTGCAATATCATCTGTCTAATAAGCCATTATAAGACCCAGGGAAAATGAGGGTTTGAAAGAACTGAAGCCAGGCACAGTGGAGCACACCTACAATCCCAGCAACTCGTGATGCTGAGACAGGAGGATGGCAAGGTTGAGGCCAGCCTCAGCAACCTAGTGGGAACCTCAGCAAATTTGCAAGATCCTGCCTCAAAAATTAAAAGGCTGAGGCTGTAGCTCAGTGGTAAAATGTCCCTGGATTTAATCCTCAGTAAAAAGAAAGAGGAGAAGGAGAAGAGAAAGAGGAGGAGGAGGAGAAAGAGAAAAGAAAGAAAAGGAAGGAAAAGAAAGATTGGAAAACTGGAAACAGTCACATAAGGCTCAACAATTCACTGAGACTCAGAGCAGGTCCATTTTCTCTCTGTATGTGAGAAGCTGGCTGGAGGTAGGGCTCAAAGGAGAATGGACCTTTGAAAGGTAAATAGCCTGTTTCTGAGGGCAAAGGAAGCCATCTGGAGCTGAAATATTGAAGGTCTAGATGGAAAAGGCAAGTTTTGCAGAGGAACATTGCCACCCTTAGCAACAAAGCCATTATTAGCTATGTGGCTTTGATCAGTCACTTAACCTCTCTGGGTTTCATATTTCTCATCTATAAAATGAGAACATCACAATCTATTTTCAGTTCTAATTTCTATAATTCTAAATCAGTGAATAAATATGTTTGGAGAGGGCTGGGGACATAGCTCTGTGGTAGAGCACTTACCTATCATGCACAAGGCCCTTGGTTCAATCCCCAGCAGTGCACAAAGGAAAAAAGAAATGAATATGTTTGGAGAGCTCAACTTGGGATGAAAAAGGAATTTCAGGGCTGAAGATCCAGACTTCTAAGAGGGCTGAACAGAGGTAATTATGGAGCCTGTGGGGCCTGAAATTCCTGAGGACCCTTGGAGTCTGGTAATCTGCTAGACCAGGACAAGTTCAGAGAAGGAAAGTAGAAAAGAGGTAAAGTAGGGATAGCTCCAGAATGCAGTATCACTTAAATTGTCTCACGCTCAGAGCCTCTGTCCAGAATTCAACTTGCACAGTACAGAGATGATAGTTAGAAATTCCAAGTAGCCAGGCAGTGGTAAATCAATTTAAATAACAGGAAATCTGTGTTTGGAAATCACCACACTCTTATGTTCTGTGCTTTGGCAAGGAATGGATGGGAGGTAAGGGTCTTTGTTTTGTTTTGGAAGAGTTTCTTTCTAGTTTGAGACCTGTTAGCATCACTTTGGCTATTAGAATAGAGGAGGGAATCAGGGCACCCCTAGTGATGGAGACTATTGGTTGGCAGAGGCAGCACCTCAAGAGTTGCTGGATGTAAGCTGCCTGGTACCGAAAACCGGGAGGAAAAACTCTCGGAGGCAGAGTTAAGCTTTTACTACTTTTACTTCTACTTTCTTAGAGCTTAGAGAGGGAAAGAAAGATTTTTAGAGAGAAAGATTAAAGCAAGCTTTTCTTCTTGTAAAGAAAGATAGAGCTTAGCTTTTCTTCTTAGCTTAGAGTAGAGTAGCTTAAAGAAAGATAGAGCTTAGCTTAGAGAAAGACTAGAGCTTCTTTCTTCTCTCTTCTTTCTTCCTTCTTCCTTCTTCTGTCTTCTGTCTTCCTCGGGAGCCTCGGCCTTACTCTGACCAGTCATTACTTCTTCTATCTGGTTTCTCTTCTGTAACCGCTCTGCCTACGTTCTGGCCGCTCTGATTCTTCTGACCGACCGAGTGACTGCCCGGCTGACTGAATTCTCCGTTCTCCTAACTCGGACCGCTTTCACCCGGTTATATACCTTCAGGTTTGCGGGTGCCTACAGGTGCGTCACATACATATCAGGTGGAACTTATGGCTTCCAGCTAGCTACAACAGCCCTTCCTAATTAGGGCTCCTTCATATTCCTTCCCTTTAGTTTAAAAAGGTGCTTTAATTCTATTTTCTCTATTTTATTTTCTCTATTTTCTTTTATTTTCTTGTCCCTACCTAGCTTTTCACCTTTTATTTTTGAAAGGGTGGATATTTGAGCCCTTTTTGAGAAGGTGCTGCGGCTTTAAGGAAGTCTACTGCTGAGGAGCAGCTAACGCACTTAGTTAAGCACAATTGTATAAGCGGCTTTGACTTTTTTTTTTTTTTTTTTTTTCCTTCTATATTTTTCTTTATGGCTTTCTTGCCAAAGCTCAATGGCTTTTTTTCTGCATGGTTTTTACCATGCTATTTAATTCTCTATTTTCTTTTAAGCTCATGGCTTTTTTCTTTATACTAAAGCTCAAGGCTTTTTCTCTATTTTTTTTTATGGCTTTTGGCCGGCTACTCTGCTTCAGCTTTTGGCCGGCTCGCTTCGGCTTTTCGCTGGCTACTCTGCTTCAGCTTAATTCTTAACTGGCCTCAACTGAGTCAGAGGCTATGCTCTCTTGTTTACTACTCTTTTTGCTGGTCTCAACTGAGTCTGAGGCTATGCTTTTTCGTTGCTCTCCTTATTTCTTAGCTTTTCTTCTCTGCCTGCCGAGCCCCGGACGGACCACCATTTGTAAGCTGCCTGGTACCGTAAACCGGGAGGAAAACTCTCGGAGGCAGAGTAAAGCTTTTACTACATTTACTTCTACTTTCTTAGAGAGAGCTTAGAGTAAAGAAAGATTTTTAGAGAGAAAGATTAAAGCGAGCTTTTCTTCTTGTCTTCTTAGCTTAGAGTTAGAGTCTTAGAGTTAGCTTAGAGTAGAGTAGAGTAAAGAAAGATAGAGCTTAGCTTAGAGAAAGATTAGAGCTTCTTTCTTCTCTCTTCTGTCTTCCTTCTTCTTTCTTCTGTCTTCTGTCTTCCTCAGGAGTCTCGGCCTAACTCTGACCAGTCATTACTTCTTCTATCTGGTTTCTCTTCTGTAACCGCTCTGCCTACGTTCTGGCCGCTCTGATTCTTCTGACCGACCGAGTGACTGCCCGGCTGACTGAATTCTCCGTTCTCCTAACTCGGACCGCTTTCACCCGGTTATATACCTTCAGGTTTGCGGGTGCCTACAGGTGCGTCACATACATATCAGGTGGAACTTATGGCTTCCAGCTAGCTACAACAGCCCTTCCTAATTAGGGCTCCTTCAGCTGGAGAAACTGAAGACAGAGTGGGAAGGAGGTGGAGGGAGGCAGTGGGGGGCATTAAGCATAGTAGAGACAACCCCTCCTCCTATCTTGACTCAGGACAAGATGAAACAGAGCAGGTGATCAAGGAAACTTGGAGCAGAAATCTGCCTTGCATGATAATCCCTAGAGGGAAAAGACTAGAACCTCAGAGCATGGACAGCCAGCAGGCAGGGGAAGAGAGGTAAGGAGAAGGGAGGGAAGATATCTCTTTCCACGGATGTGCCTTGGCTCCTGACCAGGCAAAGAGGGGCAGATTTTCTGTCTTGTCCCAAGCCCCTGCATCTGCCACCTTGTTTACCTCGTGCCTATTTATAGTCACAGGCTCTGAGCCTGGCATGGGACTCTGCGATTTATATGACTATAAACCTTCAAAGGGCACTGAGAGCTGGCAGGGGATGGATAAAGAGAGAGGCAAGCCTCCCAAGGTCAAAATGCTCACCCTCCCACCTCCCTGACCCTACATCCTATTAAAGGGCAAAAGGTTATAAGACCAGGCTCAGGTAAATAAGAGATGGGCAGGAAGCCATGATCATCTCTTTGATTTCTACACTGAGCTTGTCTAGTTTTGGATTTGGAGCAAGAAAGAAAGGACCTACTTTGTGCCTCTGTCTACTTTGGGAGCAGAAGCTCAGTCAGTGTAAGAGAATGGATATAATCGGGGGATGATAGAATTTGGGAGAGTAGGAGAGTCAGCCTTTTGAGGGAGAGGGAAAATGGAGATCAGCAGCCCAATTGCTCCCTGTCCTGTCCGTTCATTTAACAGCAGAAGGGAAGAAGAATCATGCCCGGAGCACTCCTGACTTCTGGCTGCTGCTGCTGCTGCTGCTGCTGCTGCTGCTGCTGCTTTTTTATTTATTTATTTTTTTTGGGGGGGGGGGGCCAGTGATTGAACCCAGGGGCGCTTAACCACTGAACCACATCCCCAGACCTTTCTATTTTTTATTTTGAGACAGGATCTCACTAAGTTGCTTAGGAAATCCCTAACTTGTGGAGGCTGGCCTTGAACTTGCAATCCTTCTGCTTCAAGACTCCTAGATCTCTGGGATTATAGACCTGTACCACCATACCTTGCTTCCTTCTGAGGGTGACTTTGGAGGGCAAAGTGGTCCCACCTCTCACTCAGGACAGGGAGTGCTGATTAACCCAAGTCTTGGGCTCCATTCTCCATGGGATTCTGTTAAAGGAACCATTCCCCAAATTCTTCCCTTTGGTGGCAGCCCCTGCTCAGCCTCTGGCTGACTCTCTACTTTACTTCCCTCTCTATTGTCTCTTGCCCTCTTTCCCCCCTTGTGTTCTCCTACACTATTTCCTGCAAACACAATGCCTGTTCTCCTTGCCCCTCAGCTAACTATCCCATCCTCCTACTGTGCACGACCCAACCCAAACCCTCTGCACTGGTCTCCACTCCATGATTTGTCATATGAGCACTAAGGCTGGAGGTGGATCAGCTCTGTGTGTGTGTGTGTGTGTGTGTGTGTGTGTGTGTGTGTAAGAATGTGCTGGGTTGGTGGACTGGAGTAATAGTTCTAATAGATGTGAGCATGAAGGAGGAGAGAGAACCAGAATGATTTTCTCCTTGACTGGTTTGTCTCATCAACCTGGATTGTCAGACCAAACCTGAGGACTTGGGGTAGAGACGTGCCTCTTATAGAGTCCATGTGACCCCTGGTCATTTCTGGCCCTGATTTGGCCCTCCCTGCACTACTACCATCTGGGGTTTCAGGCCCCTCTGAACTGGACTAACCCTGGTGGGGGTAGGCAGAGCTGAGGTCAAGGGATGCCCAGCTAAGATCAATCCTATAGAAGGGTGAGTGGTAGAAGGGCACTAGAAGACAGTAAAGTATAGCTAACATTGATTCCTACTTGGGCTTAGGCTTGGGCTGCCAGAGGGATTCAACTTGGGTAAAAGCTATTCTTCAAGGAAAGACTGAGGCCACAGGGGAGGCACCAACTTTTAGGCCTACTACTCTTCCCCTAGTCCCAGCCCATCCTTGAGGATAGGAATGCAAACGAATAAGCCAAGTAAAAGTCCACTTCTCAGAAGAGGAGAGGCAGGGAATAGAGTAACTTCCAGATTCCAGAATCCCTTTTGTTTACCTATTAAATCCACTTTTTATCTAGTTCCTTCTCTGGAGTGGTGACATTGGGAAAATATTGGCCAGTGTGAAGATGGTTAATTTTACATATCACTGGACATAATGGCATGTACCTATAGTTTCAGCTACTTGGGAGGCTGAGGCAGGAGGATTGCTTGAGCCAATGAAGACCAGTCTGGGCAATATAACAAAACCCTGTCTAAAAACAAATAAATATAAATTTTATATCTATCTATCTGTGTATATATATATATATATATATATATATATATAGAGAGAGAGAGAGAGAGAGAGAGAGAGAGAGAGAGAGACTTGATTGAGCAAAAAAATGCCCAGATAACTAGAAAACTTTTGTTTTATTTCTGGGTGTGCATGTGAGGATGTTTCCAGAGTAGATTAGCATTTGAATCAGTAGACATAGAAAGAAATTCCACTCTTACCAATGCAGGTGGGCATTATCCAATCGTATTAAAATAGAACAAAAGACAGAGAAAGCGTCAATTTGCTTTGCTTTGCTTTGTTTTGCTTGGGCCCTATCTGCATCTCTTTCTGCCCTGGATTTGGAATTTTGGTTTTCAGGTCATCAGACTGATACCACAACTTGCATATCAGTCCCCTTACTCTCAGGTCTTTGGGCTTGGTCTGGCACTATATTGCCAGCTCTCCTGGGCTTCCAGCTTACAGACAGCAGATCATGACTTCTCAGCTTTCATAATTGCATGAGCCAATCCTTCATAATCTCTCTCTTTTTATTGTTGTTTTTTAATACTGGAAATTGGATCCAAGGCCTCACACATGAGTACTCTACCACTGAACTATTATACCTCCATCCCTTTTTTACATTTTATTTTGAGAGAAGAGTCTTGCTGAATTACCCAGACAACCTGGAACTTGATATCCTCCTATGTCAGGCTCCCAAGTAGTGACAGTAATAAATCTCTTTCTACACATCTATCTATATCTATAGCTATAGCTGTATCTCCTATTACTTGTGTTTCTCTGGAGAACCCTGACTAATACAGTATCTGAGAAGCCAAGGAGAAATCAAGAAGCTGGTTGGGGTGGGTGCAGTGCAGAGGAGCGAGGAGGGACTGCGGGAGGAGGGTAGAGCTCGCCCTCTTACCCTCTCCCAGAGGGAGGCAGCAGAGGACCATGGGAATTGCCCCATCCAACAATTAACAGTTCAATTCCCTTCAAGTCCACTGAGGAACCCCTACTGAGAGAAGTACCTGGTTTGAAGTTTTTACACTTTTTGCCCCTGATCCTCTGATGAAACGAGACTTGTGGAAACCAGCCTGTTCTTGATTTAGTTTCATGCCCCTCCAACCCCTCTATTCATTCCTAAACAGGGGCCCTTCTCCTTTATGTTTCTTTTTTTTTTTTTAATATTTTTTAGTTGTTGATGGACCTTTATTTTATTTATTTATATGTGGTACTGAGAATCGAATCCCATGCCTCACACACATGCTAGGCAAGTGTTCTACCTCTGAGCCACAACCCCAGCCCTCTCCTTTATGTTTAGTCTAGTAAACATAGGTTTGTTCACCCCTCCCCCCCATCCCCTTACATTCCTCCGCATTCTCAACCCTCTACCTCCCACATCCCTCCCTCCAAGGTCCATGACCCAGTCTTACATCACCACCCTGGAGAGGTCCAGTCTATCTGGGAGTGTTGCCCTATATCTGCTGGACTATGACCATGACAACTGGACATTGTTAGTTAGCACCTGACCCCCAATCCTCCCTATGGAGTTTGGAGTGAGGGCTCACACCCCGATGTCTCTTTTTCGCTACCTCATTTAGGCACTCACCAGGCCTACTTCCCTGGATATGAGGACTAGGTCTGGCCTAGAGACACAGGAAGATAGTCCTATGCTGGGGGTCAGGCCAGTACAGGGACAGCAGCAAGATAGAAGATATCGGAGGTGTGGCCTTAAATGAGATGAAAAAACAAAACAATTCTTCACTCCAGAAGCATTCCCCTCCTGCCAGCATGGCATCTCTATGGTCCCCCAGCTAAGTTGGAAGCTGGGGTCCTGGATCTTGGGAAGATCATAGGCAGATGGGAAAAAAGGGAGGTGGGCATAGGTCAAGGAAACTAACGTCTCAGATATTGGGAGCTCAAAGTTAGGAAACACAAAAGAACTTCCAGTCCCCAAAGTTAGATACTGCAGCACAGAGAACATCTCCTGGGCAGGGATGGAGGAAGCTGGGGGCAAAACAGCCTTGAATTGAGGATGATCTTATCCAAAAGGAAGGTAAGAGTAACGAGGTTTTTAGAGAACAAAGATGGCCAAGGAGATCCTCTGGAACACCCACCAGGTAAAGTGGCTGAGAGAACTGTGAGCCCAAACCCTGGGAAGCAGAGCTGAGATCCCAGCAGAAAAGAGCCACATGTTAGTAACCAACATATAGCCACAAGAGAGGCAGGGTTGGTGGGCAGCATGTTGCTCCCTGTATCTCCTACCCGGTCACCTGTCATTACCTCCGAGAAACCTGGGGCTCAGAGAATTCAAGATGGGGGACAGGCACATGGCTTCCAGACAATTTGGGCTTGCACCCATTTTACAGATAGGTAAAGAGAAACTCAGAGGGGAAGGAAGGCCCTCTGAGAGCCTGATGCTACTGTTCTCTCAAGTCACCTACCACCCTAGTTCTCAGATCCCAATTTGGCCTCATTCTTTGGAGCTCTGGGATGATCTGTTGGCCTGCTCCATAGATTTATTCCCAGAGTAAGTGCTCTCAGTCCCATTGTTGCTATATGTTCAGACCACTCCAGACCTGCCTTATTGAGGAGCCCTGGTTGGGAAACCCATCCTCTTTCCTCTCCCCAACTGGGGCTTCTTAGGGACTCTTTTTGCAACTTGATATGTCAATCTTTCTATTACAATGTCTTTCCATTCTGCCTCTCTGTCTCTCTTTCTCTTCTCTAAACCTCCTCCATCCCCATGGCCCCACCCCCCACCCCCAGATAGAGCTTCAGAACTGCTGAGATGAATCTCTGAAGCTTCATGGTTCTGGCTTGTGTTCCTGGTAATTGAGTTGTGCTCCCTGGTCGTGATGGGGGGGAGGCGGCAGTGGCCGCCTGCGGGTCCAGCCCTCCTCCTGCCAAGCTTAGCCCGCCCCGCCCCGGCCCCGTGGTTCTCCAGCAGAGGGTGAGGAGGAGAGAGATGGGGGTGTTTCCTCTTCCCCAGCCCAGCCGCTTTCTCCAGCTCCCTGTCTCCCTGTCTCCCCCTCCCTGCTTCATCTCCGGCACAAATCACATGGTGACAGCCCCATCCAACCTTTGGGGAAGGGTTTGTAAATGTGTCTTCCTTAGCTCTGATCTCCAAATTGTTCCTTTTATTGCATTTGTCACGGTGAAGATTAAAGTCCCTGGGTGGCCTGCACCACAAATCACAGAGTCTGTTCAGGGAGCTGCGGCAGGTTGGGAACTGATGGAGGGGTCTGGGCCCTGTTACAGGATACGCATGTGTGTGCACACTCATAAGCACACTTCTGTGTGTGGTGTGGATATGTATCTACCAACAGAAAGATGTGCCCTGATGTTGTCATTCTGAGTCATTGGTACCCTTTATGACATTGTTTGTGACCTCTTTCTTCAAAGTGTCTTCCAGGTTTTCTCTGCCCACCCGGTAGCAGGCATCGATGTCTATCCACATTGGTCCTTCTTATCTCTTCTATCAGGCAGGAGGGCAAGCTGTATTCACATCAGAAATATTTCAAATGTCCCTCTGACTCTCTGGTCACACTGATCTCTAGATCTCATTCTGGCAGCACTCTAAATGAATCAAGGGCATCCTGGGCTCAAAGATCCCAAGAGATCCACATCCAGGCCCCCAGAAGCATAGCTGACCTTTCCCTGCTCCCCCCATCCCATAGCTTGACTTTTTCCCCTCACCCTGGGATTTAACTTGGTACAGAGGGGACACAGCTGAGACAGAGGAGACACGGCTGAGGAACCAAGAGGACAAAAGCTCCCTTGTACACACGTGCTGAAAAACAGTTCCTTTCCTTCCCTTACGAGGTGGGCTTCCTGCCTGTCCCTCATGCACATTCATAACATTCAAATTTATGCCGTAATCTCTGCCGCTCCATATGTATGAGCCTTTGATGGGTGTTTGGGTTTATGGGATGCACCCAGCCCTCCGTTCCCTCACCCGCCCACCGCCTCCAACCACTGCAAAGACGCTCGTACATAATTGACATCGGCAGATTCTTTCATTATACAAGATTTAGCATCTGCTCGGGGATCGCTCTCTCCTCACTCACTATAGATGACTTTTCCCCGCGTTTCCTATTATCAATTCAAATTAGCCCCATTTCCCCACCCGACCAGTGCAGCATTTACACTTGACAGTGAGGAAACAGCAAGGCTATAATGGGCTCCTCAATTATTTAGGCCCAGTTAGGCCAGGACCCAGAAGGCCTCAACAGGGGGGTATGCTAGAGTGGGGTCATCGTAGGGGAAGGATAGGGCAGTAACAACTTGGTCTCTATTTGGTGTTCTCATAGCCCCCTCATCTCTCACTTTTCTTACTGGGGACTGTCAATCCCCCCCACCATCAGGATCTCTAAGGGCTAGGCAGTCCCTTCCTGTTCCCACCCTCATCAGAAACCTCCTCCCATTCCCCTTCCATATTTATTCCTTGGGAGCAACTGATACACTATTAGCATAAACCAAAGAAGTTGCCCCCCTCCCCTTAAGAAGTCTCTCTTCAGGTACTTCTCCATGAGGATATGAGATAGTGCCTTAGGATCTCAGAGATCAAAGAAAGAGAGAGAAACCAAGCTCCAGAGACCTAGAGAGAGAGAGAAACACAGACCCAGAAATGGAGAGACACAGGAGAGCTTCTGGAGAGAAGAAGTCACAGCAAAGCAGAAAGGCTTGGGCGAGGTCCTTCCTCAGGCCACACAGGCTGTGCAGAGCTGTAATTAGGTCAGCACTGCCCACCCACTGGTCTGATTTGTCCAGGCCCAGCCTCCTGTAATAACTCTGGCTCAGTGGCTATTCAGGAATCACGGGCTCTCCCGAGCCCTCTAAATGGCCCAAGTACGGGGTAGAAAGTCCAAGTCAGCACCAAGGCGCTAACCCCAGATTCCAGCCAACCCTCAGCCTGTCTCTGGCAGGGGTAGCAGTGGCAGCTCTGCTCCCCCATGGCCCTGTGTCCCTCCCATGCCCCTCCCCTCTCCTCTCTACCCAGATCGATTTCCAAGGGCAGTGATGGGGGAGGTGGCAGGCAGGGGTCCAGGAGGCTCAGGGATTAGAGGTGTCTTTCCCATGCTTGGTTTCTGCAAGAATCAAAGAATTCCTCCATCTGATTGGATTTACCCTAAGTCACAGGCGTGTGGGACCTTCTTTCCCTTAGCAACAGCTGGAAACAGCCCTAAATATGATTAATTAACGCTGTAAAAAGCCCGGGCCACAATTAAGATTTATGTGTGTGTGTGTGTGTGTGTGTGTGTGTGTGTGTGTGTGTGTGTTAGGGGGTGACAGAAGAGGGGGGAGGGGTGGGTTACAAACCTAACCACCTACTGAGCATTCCAGGGGAGTGGAATGACATTTCTTCAGAGATATTTCTTCATTTGTCCCAGGCAGGGACCATTTTATTCTGCCTTCAATTTTGGACAGATCAGCCCCTTTCTCCGTCCCTGTGGCACCCCTGTGGCACCAGCCTATTTTCTGCTTTCTCTTCTCTGATGAGGGTTGATGGTGGTTCTGGAGCAGATGCCTCATCTTTCTTTTCTCTATCACAAGTACAATGTTCTCTGCCAAACTTTAATTCCTCTTGCTGGATTATCCTAGGGATCTGGGACATATGCATAATACCCCAACATGCTGTGTAGACTCAAATCCAAATGAGAAGAAAAAAAAAATCTCAGAGGAATCTGAATATATGTGTGGCCAGTCAAGTCTCTTGTCCATGGAGAAGTCTCATTTTCATCCTCAAAGACTCCTGTTTCCAAGACAAAACAGAAGTCCTTGTCTTCTCCTCTGCACCTGTAAGAAAGATGACAAAACCATGTTCAGTGGTCCTCTCCTGCCTCCTGGCCCACCTCTGTTCTGATTGGGTACTTGTTCCCTAAGGTGTGTACATTTTGGCTTTGACAAGATGCTGGGATAAGTAGCCTCTTTACAATCATGAAAAGGAAAGAGCAGGAGCACAGACAATCCAGTCAATCACCCAAAGCTCAGTTCTCAAAAGTCTTTGAAAGAATACTGGATTTTAGCTGGGCACAGTGGTGCATGCCTCTAATCCTAGTGACTTGGGAGGCTGAGGCAGGAGGATTGCAAATTTGAGGCCAGCCTCAGCAACTTAGTGAAACCCTAAGCAACTTAGTGAGATCCTGTCTCAAAATAAAATAAATGAATGAATAAAAAAGGTTGGAGATGTGGCTCAGTGGTTAAGTACCCCTGGGTTCAATTCCCAATACCCTCCCCCAACCCTCCCCCCCAAAAAAAAGAATACTGGATTTTAATTTATTTTCTTATATTTATTGCAACAGACAGATCTTCCTCTGTTTTGAAGAAATAATTAAGACCAGGAATAGTTTGCCTAAATTCTAAAAATGATGGACAAAGACAGAATGGACTAAAAGGAGTGTGGAAAAGCCTCATACTCTAAATTTTTTTAAAAAAATATTTATTTATTTACTTTAGTTGTACACAATGCAATGCATTTATGTTTACATGGTGCTGAGGATCGAACCCGGGCCGCACACGTGCAAGGCGAGCGCTCTGCCGCTGAGCCACAACCCCAGCCCCTCATACTCTAAATTTGTTCTTGGGATCATTCTGGGGCCAGTGACCTGAGTGATTGTGGCTTCTACTTAATGGCCTGGTTCACTGGTGAGAACCCTGAGAAGGTTTGGGAATGCCTGGGTGACCCTTGAGACGGTCTTCTCACATCTTGATAGAATTCTTTTTTTTTTTTTTTTTTTAATATTTATTTATTTGCTTTAGTTCTACACAGTGCATTTACTTTTACGTGATGCTGAGGATCGAACCCGGGCTACGCACATGCTAGGCGAGTGCTGTACAGCTGAGCCACAACCCCAGCCCTGTGATAGAGTTCTTAACAAGTGTGGACTTCAACCACCAGGAACTTCCCTATATCAAGGCCAAGAGAGGATGTGGACCTTCTTTGTTAGTGCCCTGGAAAACCATCATCCTTACATGGAGACGGGATGATGGTGGAAATGAACCCTCAATGACCTTTTCTAGGACTCAGAGATTTTAGCTTTTGTGGGATTCCTGAATTTTCAGGTGGTGACTGAATAGAGGTTCTAGACCTTGAATTTATGATCCCCCACTCCAGAGCTCTAGAGTGAAAGGTAAGTTGGTTTGAGTTTGCTTGTTTGTTTTGGTAATGGAAATTGAATGCAGGAGTGCTTTACCACTGAACTACATTTCCAGTCCCTTTTATTGTTTGAGACAGGGTCTCACTAGGCTGCCCAAGCTGGCCTAGGACTTGAGATCCTCCTGCCTCAGCCTCCTGAATCATTGGGATTACAGGCATGTGCCACAGCACCTGGCAAAGATGAGTCTTAAAGACTCGAAGCAGGAGGAGCATGTCCCGGGGAATGCAGCCGAAGGTACGATAACCCCACCCCATGGGTTAACTGTGCAGAGCACTCCCTTCTCCGCCATTTCCACTCATGCCTTTTGGGCTCTACAGTGTTCTGTTCCATACTGTAGAGGGGAGTAGGTGAGAGGGTAGGACAACTTGAGCAGCAGACCTGGGTTCCATGTAAACATGGAGGGGGAAGCAGAGGAGGAGGCCAGCAAGAAGTGGGCAGGAAGGATATTGGGGGAATGGGCAGCTCCTTGCCAAGTCCTCATGCTTGCTTTTCTTTCTTTCTTCTTTTTGGGGGGAGGTACCAGGGATTGAACTCAAGGGCACTTGACCACTAAGCCACATCCCCAGCCCTATTTTGTATTTTATTTAGAGACAGAGTCTCACTGAGTTGCTTAGCACCTCACAGTTGCTGAGGCTGGCTTTAAACTCGCAATCCTCCTGCCTCAGCCTCCCAAGCTACTAGGATTACAGGTGTGTGCCACCATGCCTGACTTTTTCTTTCTTTCTTTTTGTGCTGGAGATTATACCCAGGGCCTCACACATGTAGGCAAGTGCACTACCACTGAGCTACATTTTATTTATTTATTTATTTATTTATTTATTTATTTATTTATTTATTTTTGTGTGTGGTACCAGGGATTGAATTCAGGGACACTCGACCACTGGGTCACATCCCCAGACCTTTTTTGTATTTTATTTAGAGACAAGGTCTCACTGAGTTGCTAAGGGCCTCACCATTACTGAGGCTGGCTTTGAACTCATGATCCTCCTGCCTCAGCCTCCCAAAGTGCTGGGATTACAGGAGTGCGCCACCGCGCCCGGCCATTTTATTTTTTATTTTTGAGACAAAGTCGCGCTAAATTGCCAAGGTTGGCCTTGAATTTATGATTCTTCCACTTCAGCCTCCAGAGAAGTTGATATTATAGGCGTGGGCCAGCCACCTTCCCCATCTGCTCTTATGCTTTTCTAACTGACCCTCTGCTCCTTTGGGGTCTGACATTGGTGTATACACACAGGGCTCCTCCCATCTTCATGGGTTGGCATGTCTCTGCATGTGAGCTATCTCACTCTGTATCAATGCTTGGAGACCCGTAGCTAGGCATAGGTGTGTCAACAGAAAGAACAATAAAAAACTAGAAAGGTGCCTATAGAGCAAATAGGACCCGCCTAGGTATTTGGCTTGATGAGTAGTATGTAAAACAAAGATCAAATTGAATGCCTTTTGAGATGCATGTACTTTGAGATCAGCCACAGACTCCACCACTCCCTATTACATTTCACTGGCTGGCTATTTCATTTATTATACACACACACACACACACACACACACACACATATCTGACACTGAAGCCTTGATGCTAAGGCCTTTTGAGGAGGAGCAACACCCCTGAATTGGATATGCCTACAAACTGGCTTCTAAATGATTAGCCTCTTTCAGAGACAAAGGGTGGTTAGTGTCCAGATACCAGGCTCTTTGGGGCTGAGAGGCCTCTACTTTTTTTGTGTGTTTGTTTTTTTCCCAGAGTTAGGAGCTACTGTGGTAAGATAAGCAAGACTGAATGAAGGATAGTGGCAGTGTACAAAATACAGGTTCTGGAATAGCCTCACCTGGGGTCCAGACTCACCTAAAGACGAGCTGGAGGGAGAACAAACACAGAGACCCTAAGGGACTCACAGTTCCCATCTCCTGTATCCAGGATGCAGTCCTCTGCTAGAGGATAGAAAGGGATTTTGACCTGATACCCCAGTGGGATGGCTGTTGGGAAAACTAGTTGCTTGAAGAGTGCATTATAGCCAAGTATGGTGGCACAGGCTTGTAATCCCAGCAACTTGGGAGGTTAAGGTAGGCGGTTACAAGTTTGAGGCCAGTCTAAACAACTTAGCAAAACCCTCAGCAATTTAGCTAGATCATGCCTCAAATAAATAAATAAATAAGAAAAGGAAATTAAAAAAAAAAAAAAAAAAAGGTCTAGGGATGTGACTCAGTAATAAAGCATCCCTGGGTTTAATCCCACCTTGGGGTGGGGGGAAACAGCTCATTGTGTGTCCTCACAGGTAGGCAGGGCATCATATCACCTCCCCCACCCCTGCCAAGGAGAAAAGGAAGCTTTGGAGCCCAAAGGAAGATAGGTTCTGCAAACTTAGAAGAGGTAGCTAGGAACATGTGGGGCTTTGTTTGGGGTCAAGGATAGGCTTGTTTTGAGTACCTTTTTCCATCAATAAAGTTAGCTTTTCAGAACTCAGCCAAGTTTGTAGGATCAGGCATCCCACCAGTGGGCCCCACACAAAGATCAGATCTGAACCTGGGGATGCCCCCACTCAGGCATCAGCTTCCAGGGTGGGAAGCCTGATATAAGCCTATTATTTCATTCCCAAGAAGCCTATGATCGAGATGGGAAGGGAATGTAAGAAGGTTGATATTTACTCAGTACTTATTTTGTGCCAAATAGTGGACTGAACATTTTTTTCCCCACTGCTGGGAATGGAGCTCAGGCCTTGCACATGTTAGGCAAGCACTCTACCACTGAGCTACACCAAGCCCAGACTGAGCATTTTACATACTATATCTCATTATATGTTTACAACCATCTGGTGATTCAGGTATTATTATTATCTGCTGTTGCTTAGATAAGAAGATTGAAGTTCTAGGAAAGTCAAAACTGATTCAAAGCCACATAGTTATTAAGTGGTGAATCGGGCTCTTTCCACTCAGGGGCATCGTCCTCCTCACTAAACCAATACAAAACATGATCTCAAAGGGCAGGGTTGCCAGCTTTAGTGAATAATTTCTTAAGTATATCCCGAAAAATGCTTGGGATATGAATATACTAAAATTTCACTTGTTTATCTGAAATTGAAATTTAAGTGGGCAATTCTGTATTTGATCTGTCACTCCTAAGGTGGAGTCATAGCCGGACTCAGCCCTGCCCCTTTTTTCCAAGATGCGCGCGCGCGCGCGCGCGCGCGCGCGTGTGTGTGTGTGTGTGTGTGTGTGTGTGTGTGTGTGTTTTCTACCACTACCCCCCACCCCCAAGATTTAGGACTCCTGACTCCCGAAGTTCTGGTCCAGCCCTGCCTTTGGGCTCCAGCTCTTCCTTCTTCTCTCCCATCAGTTTGGACCCAACTCTGGGCGGCCCGGAGGGGGACAGATAGTGGGGGCAGCTTCTTCTTACCCCAAGTTCTGTCCCCCGCCCCCCAACAGTCCTCCTTCCCCAATTGCCTTCGGGTTCCCACCTCGGTCCTCCTCCGCAGCTGAGCTCTGTTGGGCTCCACCCGGGGCTCCAGCGCCCGCTCCAGCGCCCGCTCAGGCGTTTGCCTGCGCTGGGTTCGCATTCCCACTCCCGGCCGCTCGCTCGGCTTGCTCGGGGCGTCTCCCTACTGAAGAATTATGTTGCATAAAGCAGCCGCCACCATCTTGAACTGGCAGTGAACTTTGCTTTCTACATATAAATACAGATAGCAATCACACCCCAATCAGCGCCGAGGCTTCAGGGCATCATCTCAGCAACTCTAACTTTCCCATTACGATAATGTGATTTTCACTCAGTCTATAATATCACCAGCCATGAATAAAGCAACTGGCTCTTTCTCTCTCCTCCCTCCCCCTTTCTCTGCCTCTCTCCCACCCTCCTGTCTCCTTTCTTTTCCTCTCTCACTCCTTTTCTCTCTCTCTCTCTCTCTCTCTCTCTCTCTCTCTCTCTCTCTGCAACCCCTCCTGGTAACTGTCTCTATCTCTTGTCTCTGCATCTCTGAATATCTCCACCTTCCTCTTCCAGTCCTTCTCCCTTCTCTTCTGGACTCACATTCCCTAAATACTCATGGCAGGTATTTGCTGTGGCCCAGAAGATTCTCTCAAGTTCTGCTCCCCAGTTCTGCCAATCATCTGCCTTTGCCTGAAGGTGAGAGTCTCTGCTGGGTAGTGGTGGGGGTGGGCTGGGAGGCTTCTGAGAAGGTGAGGAGTTGGGGAGGAGAGGCTAGAAATTGGCTCCTGTCCTCCTCTCTCTCTCTCTTTCCTTAGGTACCAGAATGGCTCTGTGCAAGGAACGCTCATCAGAAATGCCAAAGCTGGAGACTCAGGAACTAAAAGATGGAGCTGGGGGGATCTGAAAATTTTTGCTTTGGGAAGGGTCCCAGAGATTCTGCTTTTCTGGATATTAGGGAACTCAAAACCCAACCATATCCAAGTGCAAGACTATTGTGAGTAGACAGAGGTGCTGAGAAGATGCTCTGGAAAGGCCTGGGAAAAGGGGGGAATCTGGCCTATTCTAGGGTATCTCTGAGTCCAGCTTGGTTCTGAGTCAGGCAGAACAGTCCAGGCTGGAACTGCCTTTGGCAAGACATAGGAATAAAAGCCTGCAAATCCTTGATCAAAGTGTCAGTCACCTTGTGTGAGCTCTCAGAGAGGGCATTCTCCTCCCCACCTCTTTGGAGGACTTTCCCAGGTTGGTAGTGGTACTAGTGAAGGAATTGTCCTTCTGGTCATTTGTTCATCTGCCCCCCACCCTGGGATTTGTATCACAGTTCTTTCATCTATTAGCTTGGAATCATGGAAAATGCTCTTAACTTCTCAATGTCCTCATCTATAAAATGGGCATAATAATAGTAACTACCTACTGAATAAAAGAATGTATGAAAAATGCTTAACACAATGCTTGTGAAATGTTAGCTATTATTATTACTATCAACAAATATTGGATTATGACCTGCCTTTTATGTCAAGCAGGATATCATAGAGGTTAAGAGCCTGGGGTATTAGAATGAGATTGTCTGGGTGTGAATTCCAGGTTTAGTCTCTTATCAGCTTTGTAGCCTTAGAAAAAGTCACAGCCTCTTTGAGACTCGGTTTCAGGAATAATAGTCCTTAGTTCATAGAGGTATTGTGAGAATTACTCAGGCTAATCTAGTGCTTGGCACAACATTGACATATGACAAGGAGTCTAGGAATATTAGCAAGTAAGGATCTATTTGTGAACAAAGCAAACACTTCCCTAGGTGTCCTGGAGACCACTCTTTGGGTTACGGCCTGGGCCCCTGACTATTTCTGTTGCTGTAATTCACTGATGGCCTTGACTGTTCACTCCTGTGCAGGATGAGAGCTTGCTTCAACTTCCCTGGGTGTAAGAACTGCAGATTTTCAGCTACCCATCACCCTGGAATTGAACTAGGACTCCTGCCCAGCCTCTTCCCCTGGGTTGGGAGAGAGGGTGACTCTTACACATGCTCTTTTAATCAGGGGTAACAATGTCCAGGAAGTGACTCATGAGTTGTGCTTTCTTAGGCGCACTTAGGATGACAATGTCCAGGTGACTCTTTTTTTTTTTTTTTTTCCTTTTCTATTCTTTTTTCTTTCTTTTTTTTTTTTTTTTTAAGACAGGGTCTCACTATGTTGCCTCAGCTGGTATCTAACTTCTAGGTCCAAGCGACCCTCCTGCCTCAACCTCCAGAGTAGCTAGGTCTACAGGTGCACACCACCATACCCAGCTTAGGAAGTGACATTTGAATGTGCTCCCTTAGGCAAGGATAACTAGAGTCAGACATCTTCATTCTGTCCACTGTTTCTATATTTCTAATTGTTTGCTTGCTTTTAGTTGTTTTGTGAGTGTTTATTTGTTTGGTTTGGTTTTGGAAGTTTCCTTTGAAGGCATTCCCATCTGATATCACATGAAAGAGGAAGAGAAAGGCTGGATGCGGTGGTGCACACCTGTAATCCCAGATGGAGAGGCTGAGGCAGGAAGATCATGAGTTCAAAGCCAGCCTCAGCAATGGCGAGGCACTTAGCAACTCAGTGAGACCCTGTCTCTAAATAAAATACAAAAAAGGGCTGAGGATGTGGCCCAGTGGTCAAGTGTCCCTGACTTCAATCCCTGTTACACCCCTCTTCCCCCTCCAAAAAAAATAAAAAGACGGAGAGAAGGTTCCATCAGGCCACGAAGGGGTCTCAGGTGTTACAGCAGTCAGAGAACTGCCAGGTCTGGGTCCTGGTGAGACAACATCACCTGAGGCCGGTCCACAGGAGGAACCTAGGGGCACAGTGTCTGGCCAGAGGCTAATTTGGGTTTCTTCCTTGCCTTATTACATGAAAAAGGATGCTGCCCTTTAAAGTCCAGAGCCATAAGCCAAAGCAATTTTTTTTGGTACTGGGGATTGAACTCAGGGGCACTCGACCACTGGGCCACACCCCAACCCTTTTTTGTATTTTATTAGAGACAGGGTCTCACTGAGTTGCTAAGTGCCTCGCCATTGCTGAAGCTGGCTTTGAACTTGTGATCCTCTTGCCTCAGCCTCCCAAATGCTGGGATTACAGGTGTGTGCCACCACGCTCAGCTCAAGCCAAAGCATTCTTAACCAAGTGCTTTGGCTAAGGGAGTATGACACTACAGAACTCAGTCTGGTCTTCTCCCTATTCCTTCCTCCCCTGCTCTAAGAAGGATACAGTGTGATCCGTGCCTTCCAGTAGGGGAGACAGGCGTGGAAGCAAGCAAGTGAGAACAGAGTGAGAGTCACTTGATAGAGATAATTGCAGGGTGCAGGAGGCACCAAAGAGAGAGTGCTCCATTTTACCTGGAAAACCCACTAAGGCTGGTAGAGGACTTAGTAACTGCTAACTTGTAAGTTTGGGCAAAATGGGAACAGGGAGGAGGAAAGGCATTCAAGGCTAGGAAAACAGTATCTGTAAAAGCCTTGAGATGTCAAACAGCCTGGCATATTGGAGAACTCCACTGAAGTACAGATGGTGGGGGAAGGAGGTCACTTTGGGAAGGAGGCCACCAGTGAATAAGAATGGGTATTAAAGAGCAGTGCCCAAGACTCAGTCTACTATCTATAAGCTGGGGGCCACTGAGGGGCTTTTACAGTGGAGTGATGCATTTCAGAAAAATACCTTCAGGATGATGCAGGAAATGGGGAAAGGGTACAATCAAAAAAAAAAAAAATTAAACAAATAAAATAACACCCTGAGACTGGGGGACCAGCAAGTAGGCTGTTACAGTCATGCAGGCAAGAGAGAAAGAGGGGGTTAGGGCCAGAGTTCAGTGGTTGAGTGCACTTAGCATGTATGAGGCCTTAGGTTTTGATCTGAGTGTACCTGTGTACGCACGCACGCGCGTGTGCACACACACACACACAAAGATATCCAGGAGGTTAAGAGAACATTAGAACATCTTTATCTCTAGACATTTGGAATTTAAGATGTCTGGTAAAGAGTTGTAAATATGTGTATAGTGTTCAAGAAAGAAGTTATATCAGAGTATAAGGAGAGTTACCAGCATATGGATAGTAATTAAGGTCTTGGGAAGAAGTTGGTTACTTGGGAAAGATAACCACAGGAAAGAGGCCCAAGTAGAGCCTTAGAGTATCAACACTCACAAAGTGGCTCTCAACTTTGGCATTATACTGGGGAGCTTGAAAAACATCAGAATCTGGGCCCCACCCCAGACCAACACAATCTGATTCCTTGGGAATGAATGAGCTGTCAAAGTCCTTTAGGTGAGTCTGACATAGAATTGGGACTGAGAATCCAAACTGTAATGGAGGGCAGAGATCAAGGATGAGCAAAGGAAAATGAGAGGGAATGTTTGGGAGACATAAAGAAAAACAGGAAAAGGAATTTCATGGAATAAAAGGAGGAGAAAATTTCAAGAAGAGAGAATTCAAAAACATCAAAAATGATACAGAGCCGGGCGCGGTGGCGCATGCCTGTAGTCCCAGCACTTGGGAGGCTGAAGCAGGAGGATCGCAAGTTCAAAGCCAGCCTCAGCAATGGCGAGGCACTTAGTAACTCAGTGAGACCCTGTCTCTAATAAAATACAAAAATAGTGCTGGGGATGTGGCAACTGGTCGAGTGCCTTTGAGTTCAATCCCTGGTACCAAAAAAAAAAAAAAAAGATACAGAATAATAGAGATTAATTCCTACAAAGTACTTATGCCATGTTGGGGGCTTTATGTAAATCACTGAATCCCCCTACAGACTCTATGAGACAGTTATTATTTTCAGCACCATTATAAAGATGAAGAAACTGAGGCACAGGGATGTTAAGTTCTTGCCCAAACTGCCAAGTAGGATGAGCACTGTCCATGGGCTGGAGTAGGTAGGTAGTCAATGTAGCTTTCCAAAGGGCCAGCTCTCCTCTTCTCCTTTCTATTCTTTCCATCTCCTTCCCTCTTTCCTCTTTCCTGGGTTGTTAAGGCAGCTGTTTCTCATCACCCTGTGGTCTTCTCCTGGTCACAGGACTAGGGTGAGCCATTTTCCTCCCTTGCTCTTGGTGGGATAACAAAGTTTCTTGCCTTGGGGGATGGCTGGCCACACTTGTGGGGCACCTGGCTGGTGGCCTGTTCATTCACCAGCCTGAGCTGAGCAAGCACCCTCTGAAATCTACAGAACTTGGGAGGGGATAAGGAGGTTGGAAGGGGCACAGAAAAATCACAGGATCTGACCCTCTTGGGAAGTCTCCCCGAAAACAGATGCAGAAACAGACCTTGAGGAGGAAAGACTGGAATCCACATTCAAGGGGAGGTTATGTGAATCTGGCCTCCAAGTCCTGGAACAGTAGTTCTCAGCCTTCTTGAATTACTGGGGACTTTAAAAAACAAACCACAAGCACCACCTCCAGAGTCATTGAATCAGAATTTCAGGGAGAGGGGCCGGGGTGAGTGATGGGTTTTGGAGCTCCCCAGATGATTCTAATGTTTAATCAGCACTGAGAGCCTCAGCCTCAAGAAAAGGACTCTAAATAAGTATTAAAAAGCCCTGTACACCCTCGCCTGTTCACTTCCTAGCTGGGCAGACTTGGGCAGTCCATCGGATCTCACTGAGCCTCAGTTTCCTTACATCTATAAACCAGGGATAGGCATTTCAACCTTACCTGCTTATAAAAATTGTTATGCTCAGCTAAATAGTTGGATGTAATGTATTTTGTTAATTATTTAACTATACCATTTAGTTAATTAGGGAACTATAGGAAAGTATGGTAGAATTAACCTATACAAACAAACAAAAAAAGAACAAAACCAAATAAGCTCCATGTGTTCATCTCATAATCATAGGTACACTTGAGTATGTACACACACACACACAAAGCAGCTGTGGGTTCTGAAAGCAGAGTTGTGGTTTTCTAGACATAGGCTTTTATGTTTTTAGCCTTCAGAATATGCCATTAAAATATGGAGAGATGAACTGGTGTGTGTGTGTGTGTGTGTGTGTGTGTGTGTGTGTGTGTGTGTTTAAATGATTGCTAAAGTGCAGCATCATTTGAGTCTGCCTGTCAGCCTATCAGAAACGTCATCTATAACCTTCACTGTTTGCAGTTTAATCTCCCCTGCCTCCCCGCGGGCCCTGTTCTGACATTTTAAACCCCATAAATGACAGTAGTGCTCTAAGCCATTTTGAAAAAAGCCAAGCATTTGGAAAAAACACACATAGAGACATACCCCTAAATTCCCCTTCCCCTGAACACATGCTCACTCACGCTTATAAGTGGATCACACACATGCTCACACTCCTGTACTGGCCAATTTAGGAGAAGTCACAGATACTGGTACTGCCCAACAAATGTACACATGTGTGACAGCAGGACACAGATGCATGGAAGCAGAACTGTGATCTGGTACCATGCATAAACTCCAGGGACACCTTTCTGCTCTCATCCTCAAGTCCCATCCATTCCTCTGCCCCTTGGCCTTGAAAGGAAAGAATTTAGGGTCCTTGGAAGGCTTACAGTGGGAACTATTTCCTATAATTTGGAATTAGAAAGCAGTAGGGTGACATGGGAGGGTGAGGGCCCTAAATATTGGGGTTTAATGTTAAGTAGGGTTGGGATTCAGTCCTAAACAAGGATAGGCAATTACAGGCTCTAGGTTCTCCTCTTGGAAAATTCATGAATAGAGGTAATTTAAAGCATGTTGTACCCTACCCTACCAGCAACCAGAGATTGTGCTGTTTGGGGAACCAGAATGAAAAAAAGAAAACTCAGAGGCATTTATTAAAGGAATGCCCAGCACTTGGGCGGCTGCGACAGGAGGATCGTGAGTTCAAAGCCAGCCTCAGCAATGGTAAGGCACTTAGCAACTCAGTGAGACCCCGTCTCTAAATAAAAATACAAAAAAGGGCTGGGGATGTGGCCCAGTGGTCGAGTGACCCTGAGTTCAATCCCTGGTACCTCCCCCAAAAAAAAGGAATGAATATGTGACTGTAAAAGAACATGGTATAAGACATTGTGAGCTTCATAGGGCAGGGCCCAGTCATTTCCTAAGGTTTCCCTAGGACCTGGCACAGAGAGGCTACAACATAGCAGAAACTTGTAAGAATAACTTGTCAAACAAATGAAAGAACATGTGAGCTCTGCAGTAAGTAGTAAGGTGAGTGAGTGTGTGTGTGTGTGTGTGTGTGTGTGTGTGTGTGTGTGCGCGCGCGCGCGCACTTGTGCATACTAGTTAAGGACTTTTTTGGTTTTTTGTTTGTTTGTTTGTTTTGTGGAATGGACCCTAGGGCCTCAGGCAAGTGCTCTACCAGCCCAGTACAGTGTTTTAGAAAAAATGATTTCCAATGTGGCACTGGAATTTAGAGGCCATATCATGCCTCCTTGTTGCAGAGTAAATGGCTGACTACTACTATTACTATTATTATTTTGGGGGGGTCTGGGGGTTGAACTCAGGGGCACTTAACCACTGAGCCACATCACCAGCCCTATTTTGTATTGTACTTAAAGATAGGGTCTCACCGAGTTGCTTAGCACCTTGCCGTTGCTGAGGCTGGCTTTGAACTCGCAATCCTCCTGCCTCAGCCTCCTGAGCCACTGTGCCTGGCTATTATTACTATTACAATTATTATTATTATTATTATTTTGCCTCAGATTATCTCTGACTTTGCAGCAAGATCTCCCTCCATGCTCAATGACAAGAAAGATTCCCAAATAAAGTAGGAAATGGTAGGAGTGGTGAATTAGGATTACCCTTGTGTAAACCTGGCTAAGGACCATGCAAGCTAAGAAATCTGGGTACCAAGGCCCGAGGCATTTTCCTTGAGCTGGTAAACTTTTCTCCTTGCACACTAGGCATGTGTATCAGCAGAAGGAGAGGGACGCTGAGCAGCTCTGCTTGATTCTCAGGAGCTGTGTGGATTCTTTGTGGTAGGGTTGGCTCCTATGGCTCTCCCTCCCACCACCTCAAGACATCATGTACTTTAAGGATCTTGTTTCCAAGGCAACCAATTAGTGTCAGGAAGTGAGGACTGTGATGTCAGGCGAGGTGGGGGTGGGCTGAGAAACTCCATCTCCCCCTCTTCCTAGCTTTGGCTCGGTCTGCATGCAGCCTTGAAGGGAAAGCTCCAGAGAAAGAGGATGCAGGCCAAAGCCTCCTGAAGAGTGCAGCTCTGAGTCAGAACCCAGGAGTGGAGACTGGCCAGGCCTCCACTCGCCATGCCCTTCCAAAATGCTGATGAGACTGTGCATCCACTAGTGAGACAGTGTGGTTACACTTAGAAGGGTAAAAGTAGTTGGGACAATTATCCATGCTCCTCCAAACTTCCTAAAGGGAGAAATTAGACATTCTTTATTTAGGAGACCTGTAAACAAGGCCCAGAAGGAAGTCATGGCTCAAAGCAGAGAACCTGCTCTCAGGCCTCCCTTGAGACCTTTCTGTCTGCCCCCGCTGGAAGGATGGAAGCTTTGATCTATGAGAGGGACATATATGCTTTAAATAAAAGAATAGGAAGCCAACTAGAAACATATCCAGAGGGTGTAAGAGGGAAAATCTGATGGGCACATAGGTCATTGATTCTTTCCTAGAACAGAGAATGAGATGTGGGTAAGAGAACTGCAGCACTTTTCTTTTTCTTTTTTGATTTTTAAACTGGGGATTGAATCCAGGGGCACTTTATCACTGAGCTACATGCCTAGCACTTTTTATTTTGAGACAGGGTCTCCCTAAGTTGCCAAGGCTGGCCTTAAATTTGCAATCCTCTTGCTTTAGCCTCCCAAGCTGCTGGAATTCCAGGTGTGCACCACTACACCTTGCTCCACAACTGCTGCATTTTGAACACCTAATCTTTGAGATCATAGTGAGGCTTTTTGAACAAGTAAGGCCCATTTAGGAGGGTCATTTTTTTGTGTGTGATTCCTGGGATTAAACCCAATGCCTCTTGAAAGCACCCTACAACCAAGCTGTATTCTCAGCCCTTTTTAAATTTTGAATCAGGTAATCTTTAAATTAGTGTCCTTGATTTTGCCAACCTCCTGCCTTAACCTCTGGAGGAACTGGGATTATAGGCCTGCACCACCTCGCCCTGTGGGAAGGTCATTCTCATCAGAAGATAAAAGACAGAATGCAAAAGACCTTGTCCTTAGGGTAAAATAAGAAGACTAGGCATTTATTTATTGGTTTCCTGGCCAAAGTATGCTAACACCATCATTCTTGCTGCTGTGAAGATGATGAAGATGACTAGGATGATGATGATGATGATGATGATAAAGGGCAGCAGGACTATACTTGACAAAACACTTCCAACATTATGGTAGCCCCACTATTTATGGCAGGAAATGTCTCCAGGTTTGAAGGACATTTGATGAAGGTTTCTTGGTGGGAAATCTACTGGAGAGTGTTCTGGGAAGGAACAGGAAAAAAGTAGAACTGGGCAGAGGGAGAAGTTGGCCTTGCAGTAGTCTCCAAAAAGGTCTTAGCTGACCATAGGGGGCACTCTGGAACCCAGATGGCCCTTCATTATTGCCCCAGCCAGGCACAGTACATACGTATAATCCCATGATGGGGGCGGTTAAGGCAGGAGGATCTCAAGTTCCAGGCCAGCCTCAGCAATTTAGTGAGACCCTGTTTCAAAATAAAAAAATAGCTGGGTATGGTGGTACATGTCTATAATCCCAGTGACTCGGGAGGTTGAAGCAGGAGGATCACAAATTCAAGGCCAGCCTCAGCTACTTGGTGAGGTCCTAAGCAACTTAGTGAGATCTTCTCTCAATAAAAAATAAAAAGGGCTGTAACTCAGTGGTAAATCTCCAGTAAATAAACAAACAAAAATGCCCAAGCTGGGGAGGAGTGTCTGGGCCTTCCTATGCCTATGAGCAGTCATGGATGCAGATTACCCTGGCAAAGGGACATGACCTTAGGGTAGCTTTCTTCAGCAGAGGCAAAACTAAAACAGCCTGACAGGTAAGGGCAGCAACTGAGGGAAAACGTCCTTCAGGACTGAAGGCACTGCACCATGGTACCGACTGTGGCACTTACCACTCTCATTTTGGAGGGGAGGAAACTGAAGTTCAGAGAGATGTGAAGACCTGCCTCATAATAGAGCTGTTATACAGCAGGGTTAGTGTAAAGTTGTGGCTTTGCAATGAGCTTTCAGCATAAAATGCCTCCAGTGTAATGGCAGGGGTCAAGCGCAGAGAGGGAACCTTCTCCCAGAGCTCAAGGACAGGCAGTTGCAGCCGAGAGTGCCCTAGTGGGAGGTAGAGGGGGAGTTCAGTTGTCTGTATACCAGGAGACTCTGTGCCAGGCCTCTGAGGGCCTGCTCAGTTCTGCCAGGGTCCAAGAAGCCTCCCCTCCCCCACACTCTGGAAAGTGGAGACTGTGACCTTAATCCCTCCCAGCACAGAGGCCACAGCACTGACTGCTCTGAGCCACCAGAGAAGCTTTCCTGACAGATGTGTCGGATTGACCAAAAGACAAGAGGCTTTGAGGAGATTATGCTGTCTAGTTCCATGCTTGGTCCCTGAGTCCCCCAAGGAATAGAAGATCAGAAAGTCTCACTGGAAGCTTCTGGAAAGGGCCAGAGTGGTAAGTAGAGGCCTAGCAATGGTCAACCTCCCTGGCCAGCCCCAGGAGCAACCAGCTGCCTCAGAAAGAATAGGCAGAAGGCGACTGCTAAAGGAGTCAATAGAGGAGAGAAGGGAGTGGACAAGGTGACAGAGGCCAAGGAACAGAGAGGGACCTGGGTCTTTATGATCAGCCACCCCCACAGAAACAGACAAGGACAAGAAGTCCTTGGCCTAGGCTGTCTGGAGGCTGTTGGGGCTGGGCCATCTAGTCTTTCTTATTAAGGATTGGGAAGTCACTGAAGGGTATTGTGTGAATGTCAATTGGGGCTGGGTGGGGCCGGCAGGATCAGAAGTGAGGGAGAAAAGGAGCAAAGGAAATTGACTCTCCTCCCTCACCTTCACACTGGAATTGCTGGGCCAACCAGCTGGGGGTGACAACCAATTCTAGTTTTTATTTTTTTCAACTCTCCCTGCCAAGAGATGAGAAAGGAAGCCTGAGTCACTGCAAGGGAAAGACTAGAGACACACGAGGAAAAGAGACAGGGACCTGACAACAGCTCTGAAAATCTCTGCTGGGGTGACCCAGGAGAGTGTGCCGGCCCTGCCCACAGGGACATTGTCTTTCTTGCCCACTGCTGGAGGGGGAAAAACGGAAGAGTGACTGGCCACAGCCTCTGGTCAGGAGACCCTGACCAGAAAGGGATTGTTTTTGTTTTTAGCCCTGCCACCTTGCCCCTCCCCACAAACACATTTCCCTTCATGACCTTGTGACTCCTCCATTAGGTCTCTTTTCTTCTTGCTTCAAGAAAAAAGTCAGGCAGGGAGGGCTGGGACCAGGGAGGGAGGCAAGGCGGGCGAGAGGCTGAGCCAATTGCGGCGTCTGCAAGGTGCAAAGCAATCAGCGGAGCCGCTGGTGAGCGGGGTCACTCAGTAGTGTGCACATCAGGGTGAAATCCTTTCAGCTCTTCGCCAAACCCCTAGTGAAAGACAATCAGGCTCGCTGTCACCGAGCTAATTCTGTCTATATAAAAGCAGTAATGAAATTCACGGCAGGATTACCCTCTCCATCCAATGGGCCAGCGTCGTGGTGACATATCTCTCTTATTGCCCGAATGTAACACACCATCTAATTTACGTCGTGTAGCGAGCAGGAATGAAATGTTCATAAAGAATTGCTGCATCTCGTCACCTTAACTGCGGCCCGGGGCTCTGAGGCATCTGTCAGGGAGAGGAGCAGGAGGAGGGAGGGCGGGCGGGGCTCAGGGAGCAGCCGCCAGGGGCAGGGGCTTCTGTGGGGTGGTTGTTTCTTAATAGGGTGAAGTAGAGGCAGAGGGAGGCAGGGGCTGGGGTGGGGGATCGGGAAGAGAGAGGGGAAGGGAGGGGTATGGAGGGATTTGCAGAGGGGAGGATAAATAAGGGCAGGATGGAGTGGTCTGTGGGGAGCATTTGGAAGTCTGTGTAGGTCTGAGGAGCCAGAGTTGGGGAGTAAGTGTGTTTGGGTTTGAGTGAGTTTTCGAGGATGAATTTGAGTGCCTAAGTGGCAAGGTGTTAGTTGGGAAACTGACCCACTGGGAACCTCCCAGATTCTGCAGGAAGTGGAAATCCATCCTCCTCCGATGGCTATCAGAACCAAACTCTCCAGTCAACCAGAAGAAAGACCTTGCATTAAAGTGAACAAGAAGAATACAGATGCTTAGTACAAGTTTGCAAACCTGGGAGTCATTCATGGCTCCTCTCTCACCCTCATCTGCAATTGTAGGACCTAAACCATTAGTGAATGCTTTCGACTTACTGTAAAATATGTTTCTTATCCATTCCCGTCCCTGTCATCACCAGCCTTACCCCGACCCCTGCCCCAGTCCAAGGTCACTGCCATCTGTTGCCTAGAGAATTCAATACCCACTTGAGGGGTCTTCCTGTCTGCTCCTCAACTCAATCAAGTAGTGACCAAGTCACCACTACTGTCTCTCAACTTAAAACCCTGTAGTGGTGTCCCCTTGCTCTTGGGATAAAGACCAAACCTTCCTTCATTTTTCCTTCCTTCCTTCCTTCTTCCTCCATTCAGCAAACACCTAGTGAATGCCTTCTGCTCACCAGGCACTGTCAAAGGCACTTTGGTTGCCATGCTAAACATGTGAAGAACCAGTCCCCAACCATGAAGAGCTCACAGTTCAGGAAGGGGAGACAGATGAGCATACAACACAACCATGGTGCCAAACCTGTCCTGTGCTCCTTCACTCTAGGGAAGAGTTGGGTTCTCACTCACTACCTGTAAGAATTGACTGATCCTCTGGAGCCATACAAAATTCTCCCCAAACTTCCCCAGGTGCAGATCAGTCAACTTTGGGGCTAAAATACCAGAAAATGAAAGAGACTTAATTAGAGGATCATAATTGAAGTTCTCTTTCTAGAGAAAATAACAAGAAACATTTATTGTCAACTGTGTGCAAGTACCTCATCTCACAATGACTGTAACATATAGATATATTATCCCTGCTTTAGAGATTAGGAAGTTGAGGCTAGCTGGGTTTAAGTGGATTGCCCCCCAAAAGTCACACACCTGACATACAGCAAGTGCTCACTAAATATTTATTGAGTGAATGAATGAATGAGAATCTAGTGAGTAGTACAAAAAGACTCAAAACTTCAAACCTTAGCTTCTTTTTTTTTTTTTCTTTTCTTTTTTCTTTTTTGGTACTGGGGATTGAACTCAGGGGCACTTGACCACTGGGCCACCTCCCCAGCCCTGTTTTGTATTTTATTTAGAGACAGGGTCTCACTGAGTTGCTAAGTGCCTTGCCATTGCTGAGGCTGGCTTTGAATTTGCGATCCTCCTGCCTCAGCCTCCCAAGTGCTGGGATTACAGGCATGTGCCACCGCACCGGCTCTAACCTTGGCTTCTTGTTTGTTTGTTTTTTTCAATACTGGGAATTGAACCCAAGGCTTGATGAATGCTAGGCAAGCGCTTTGCCACTGGACTAACTCCCCAGGCCAAATGTGGATTTCTTGGCTCCCAAACCCTACATCTTTATACCCTTTATTCCAAACAATTAGTTTGAGATCCTTGGGGTCAGAATTAGAAAAACATCTGATGCTGGGTCCTGAATCTGTGTGTCTGCTGATCCAAAGTCCTTGTCTGTTCCCTCATGACCTTCTCACAGATATTTTGTTTTGGAGGGGTGGGGGGGTACCAGGGATTGAACTCAGGGGCACTTGACCACTGAGCCACATCCCCAGCACTATTTTGTATTTTATTTAGAGAGGGGGTCTCACTGAGTTGCTTAGTGTCCCACTTTTGCTGAAGCTGGCTTTGAACTCACGATCCTCCTGCCTCTGCCTCCCCAGCTGCTGGGAATACAGGTGTGTACCATCATGCCCATCTCTCACATATACACTTGACACCTGAGATATCAGGCTTGGTCAGGGCGAGAAGATTATGTTTAAAGAAGACCAGATCTTAAGTCTCCTGGGAAATACCTGTAAGGTGAGCCCTTCCCCATCCTGCTCAGTTTCCTCCAACAAGATGCTAAGAAGGCTTGAGTTAGCTGACCAGGAGGCCTAGGAGAAGATCTGCGTGGAAGAGGGAACCTCACTCCTGTGTGCATATTCTCCTGTCTTGAAGTATGTCCCTTGTGCCTGAGTTATGTGGCTCTCTCATGAATTCAGAGATGATTACTCAACAGATGACACATAGCTGTGTGTGCATGATGTATATAGACATGTGTTCATGTAAGTAAACACCTGTTAATAAATCCATCTTTTAAAATTTTTGGTGGTGCTGGGGTTTTGCACATTCTAGGCAAACATTCTCCCATTGAGCTATATCCCCACCCCTTTTGTTTTGAAACAAGTTCTCACCAAGTTGCTGAGACTGGCCTTGAACTTGCAATCTTCTTGCCTCCCAAGTTGGTGGCATTATAGATGTATGCCATTGCACCTGGCTGCTTCCTCTTATTATGAGTACAGTTCCGCTTCCTGACATTGGGTAATTTTTTTCTTTATCAAAGAGTTAATGCATGGATGTATCATCAAAGAGATAATATATGCCTGGCACACAGGAACCTCTCAAGTCATGCTAGCTATTAATGTTATTATAGCTCATTTGTCCTCCCTGACCAGAGGGCGTACCTCCTTCTACCCATAGCTCTCCTAGGGTTGGTAACACAAGTACCCATATTCACTCCTGCCAGGAAGCTGCGTGAGACGTGGTGCACTGGGAAACATCTCTGGGGTTAGAGGGCTCCTAGCCATCATCATCCATATCTCTCAGTAGGACAAAAATCTCACATGTCCCTGGCAGGCAGGACTCACTCATATTTCTTTAAGTCTCCATAAAGTAAATCTCAGGCGTCTCTTTAGATATTGCATCCAAAACCTTAAACTTTTAAGACACAAATTGCTTCCTATACTCATCCTTTGCAGCTGACACCTTTCTTCCAGGCCAGTCCAAGGCCAGCCCCACTGGCCAATGCTCACTAGAGAAGTGTAGTTTTTGGTCATAATCTTAACTTTGACCTAGGTGGCCTCCCTCCAGTTAGTGATCAGTTCTGTGGCTGTACTGACATTCTAAACCAGACCTACTTCTTCAAGTGAACCAAGACGGCATTCAAGTTGGATGAATACAAAGCATTTTGTAAGCAGGGATCGGGGAGTGGGGTAATGAAACAGAACACAAATAATAGTGGCAAAGAATCAGGATTCTCTAAGCAATATCTGTCCTTAAGTTGGCAAGGCTTTTTTTTTTTTTTTTTTTTTCATGGTCTGTATAAACCCAGGGGTTGGTGCCTAGAGGTATATTAAGCTTCAGTTTTATTTAATCTACTTTGGACAGGCAACGGGGGGAAGAGAAGATTATATGAATGAATAAACTAGAAGAGATTCATGATAGCTTAAAAATTGGTGTCCAGCTGGGCAAGGCATAATTCCAGCTACTCAAGAGGCTGAGGCAGGAGGATCACAAGTTTGAGGTCAGCCTGGGCAACTTAGTGAGACTCTGTCTCAAAATAAACAATAATAAAGGACAGGAGAGGTAGCTTAGTGGTGGAGCATCCTGGATTCAATCCCACCAGAAAAAAATATGGTATCAAATCTTGTTGATGTGTTTGACTTCCACATTTTTCTATACCCTCATCCCCACGCTCCTTTCCCCTATTCCCAGATTGACATGATACCTTGACGGTTGTTTCAGCTGTAACCCTATATGTCCAGGGAAGCCTGAGCTCCCAGCTGCCAGCCAACTCTGATCCCCTAATCCCAAAGGGATCAGCTGGTCAGAGTTCTCAGGGATGACAGAGTCCCAGTGCAAATGTGTCTTCTGCTACCAACAGACTCTGATCACGGTCATATCAATTAATTTCTCTGTGTACTATTATTAGCTTTAATATTGTCCTCCTGCTCCCCTCCATGCATACCACCCCAGATGATAGTAAGAAGCAGCCTGAAATTCTTGAAAAACTATTCCAGAAATTTACCTTACCATTTCCCGTTATAATTACCAGATCTGAATAGAGTCCTCATGAGAATTAGCTTGGTCCTGGGTGGCCCAGTCAGATTCACTGCTGGTCTGGACAGCTGTTGAGTCATGGGTCACCAGGAGAAAGTGAGGACTGCTCAGTGCCTCTCAGCTCTGCTGCTGAGCACATGGCCCATTATAATAATGGCAAAGATAATTTCCCAGCCTCTTGGCTTGACTGAAGGTTTTGTGAGTACCCACAGATACCGCATGGTTTAAAACTGGAGGACTGGGCATGTGGCTCAGTGGCAGAGCACTTGCCTAGCACACGTGAGGCCCTGGGTTTAATCAAAACAAAACAAAAACATATCCGTAGAATCAATAACCAGCATCCAAGCTCCTTGGAGTTCAGTAGAATGGCAAGGACACATCTAGGGTCTAGATAAAACTGGAAGGCCAATTAAAATGGAGACTAATTAATGATTTGAAGAAATAGGCACAGATCCCTATTAAGCAAGGGTCAACTCCTTTGTTCTCCAGGTTCTCCCAAACCCGAAACTGTGTTGGTTTGATGGTCATTGCCTGCTTGGTGACACTAAATTCTCTGGTAATCTGCAGGGATATGTAATTATGCTGTAGTTAGTGATTGTTCACTAAGTAAACCCTTGGTGTAGTTACCATGTAAGTCAACGGTATTTACAGGATATTTTTTTCTGCCTGTAACTCAAAGCCTTACCGAAACAAATTGGAATTGCCTTCTGGAGGCCGTTGTTATAAATTACAGACCCAACATCTGTCCACATCTGCAATGTCTAGACAGTCTGTCTCAGCTACAAGAGGAGTGAGTGGATGGGGGAAAGCAGGGAGACGTGAGGAGTGGCAGAGGGAAGTCTCAGGTTCACATAGGCCTTCTCTTTGAGGTTTTTCCCAATGCATGCTGTGCTGACTTCTGAAATGAACCTGGACCCTCAGCAGCCCAACTCTGAGCTCAGGAGAGTTTGGGGCCTGGTTATTGCCCCAGGTGTGTAGACAAGGAAGCCACTTCTGTGGATCTTTAGCTTTGTCCTGACAGACCCTAAGAGGTCACAGTGGGGTTTTGGAAGACAGAGTTAAATGCAGAGACTAAGCTGATCCGGAAAGGTGGCTACTTCTCCAAACTACTTCTCCATCCCCTCTCCTGCTCACTCACTGACTCTTACCCCCTCCCCACTGGCTCAGCTTTTGGAAGTTGGGGGAGGCATTCATTTGCCTACCTTTCCTGTGGTCTCTCTCCTGCACCCACGATAAGGAGCCTGCCCGTCAGCTGAGTGATTGTATTTTTTTACAGTTCCTAGCACAAACCTTCTCATTTATATGTAAAGCAGCCATTAGTCATAGCTCCGTTCCCACACACTGCCTGATGTACAATCACATTTTGCAGCGGATGAATCTTTCCACACAGCTGCTCTGCTATGAATAATCCGTCTCCAGGCCCATAAATCAGAAAAAAATCATGCACCTCGTTCGCCTGATCCTTACACAAAGTCATATATTTTACATGAGGACGAGCTAAATATTCATGAGTCTTAAAGGCTTTTTTCATAGGCACTTGTTGGGGTTGTTTTCTACTATTGGGGGGATACCAAGGTTGTATTTAGGAGAAGAGGGATTTTTTGAGAAGAGGAGGAGGGAGAGAAAATGTGTGTGTGTGTGTGTGTGTGTGTGTGTGTGGTGTTGCGTGTGCTTGAGAGAGACAGAAAAGAAAAAGAGATTGATTGAGATTCCAAGCTTATCTATTATTAGTCTAGGAGTCATGTGGGACAAAGGATGCTCATGTGAGGTCTTAAAAACATGATAAATACTTGTTTACCTGAGCTTCCATCCTTCTCAGAGCCATAAATATTGCCTCCCTGACCTTCAAGGTCATTTCATGAACCTTTGCCCTCTGACCTGTGGAGCAATGATTTGACTCTTCTGTGTAGAGAGGTAGTTGAAAGCCCCACCTGGATATGATAAAAGCAGAATTTGGGGTGAAGGAGAGGGACAGTGAGGAAACAGCAGATGTACAGGAAATCACTCTGATGCTATCTCATACCTACATACAACTGAAGGCTCCAGAAGCTTCCCCCTGTTTCCTGTGTGCCCCATTCTTGTTCCAGAAAGCACTTAAGGTGGCTTTTTCTGCCCCTGCACTTTATCTCCCTCTCCTAGCCTCTCTCCTTCCACTTACCCTGGGCCTCCCAGGCCTCCTCACCTCTCTAGGGCTTTTTCTCAGACATCATGCTCTCCCTGGACAGCTCCTCAAACTTTCTCCCTCTCCTCAAATGCAAAACCTGACACTTGACCCTCCAAGAAGTCTCCTTCACTAAATGGAGGCGGAGGCTGGAGAGTTACTTGCCTTGCTGCGAGCCCCCACTCTGCCTCCCCTCGCTAACCCACTCGTCACACCAGCCCCTCTGCTGGCAGGTGCTTTTTCATTTTATGCCGGCATTCACTCAACATTTGTCTGTGTGTTCACTGGTGCTGTCTGTCTGACTCATTAATGCCATGGTCTGCAGTGGTGATGATGATGTGTCCTCAGATCCCTTGGAAGGGTAGAAAATCCTTCTTCCTGATTTCATTGACAACATGAAGAACATATGTCTAGTAGAGATTTCTCAGATTTAGTTTGAAATCTGGAGACACACATAAAGGCTCAGTCTCTCTTAGTGTTCAGTGGATAATAATAATGCTTTGGGTTCAAGTGGCTATCCTCAGAGGAAGGACCGTAGGGAGACTATAAAGGTACCTCACTGGGTTACTTCTTTATTTTTTAATTATTCACAGTATTAGGGAATTGAACCCAGGGTCTCATGCATGCTAAGCAAGCACTCTTGCACTGAGCTACATCCCATCCCTCATTGCTTCTTTATTTAAAACCACTTCTCTGAGCCTGGCTGCGTGGTGCATGCCTGTAATCCCAGCCGCTTGGGAGGCTGAAGCAGGAGGATCGTGAGTTCAAAGCCAGCCTCAGCAGCGGTGAGGTGCTAAGCAACTCAATGAGACCTTGTGTCTAAATAAAATAAAAAAAAAAAATATATATATATATATATATGCACATATATATATGTAAAAAAGGGGGGGCTGGGGATGTGGCTCCATGGTTGAGTGCCCCTGAGTTCAATCCCTGGTACCAAAAATACCAGGAAAAAAGAAAAGAAATAGAACCACTTCTCTGGCTGGGCATGGTAGTCCACATCTGTCATCCCAGCGACTGAGGCTGAGGAGGATCCCAAGTTCAAAGCCAGACTCAGCAACTTAGCAAGGCCCTAAGCAATTTAGTGAGTCCCAAAATAAAAAATAAAAAGGGCAGGGGATATAGCTCAGTGGTAAAGTGCTCTGGTTCCAATTCCTGGTGCCAAAATATAAAATAAAATCACCGGGCTGGGGTTGTGGCTCAGTGGTAGAGCACTTGCCTAGCACATGTGAGACACTGGGTTCGATCCTCAGCACCACATAAAAATAAATAAAATAAAGTTAAAATAAAAATAAAATCACTTATCTTGCCTAGCATGCGTGAAGCCCTGGGTTCAGTCTCCAGCATCACAATAAACACATTTGTAAAATGACTTCCATAACAGATGGGCAAACTGAGGTATAATCCTGGCAATTACTTTCTCAAAGTCAAATCAAGAGGTGATGATAGGATGCTGCAATTATATCTGAGTTGACGTGTGATTTTTGACTCTGGGCATCACTTTTCCCATTAGCCTCCTGGGCCAAAGGCCAGGGGTCCAAGCCTTTCCCCCTTTCTCTAAGTTCTTACCTGTTGTTCTGCTGCCCCTTGCTCCTCTCCCGTTTGCAACCCACTTTTTTCCTATTCAGGGAGAATTAAGTCAAAGAATCGCCAGAGAGAAGGAAAAAGTCCAAACAATCACAGATGGCAGCCTTGAAAATTTAATTTAAAATCATTCTTTATTATCCAAAATATTAAATTAAAGCTATAATGCCCAAAGGAAAACACAGATTAAAACCCCCAATGTTTCACAACCTCTTCCTCAGGGGGTCCCCAAACACTGAGTGAGAATGCTTTTGAAAAGAAAGCAGGAGTGCTGGCACAAAGAGCCAGCTGTAGATCATTGAGCCAAACACTCGGTGACTGACCCAATCAGCTTCCCTTAAAACCAAACACAACTGTTTCATATGCAATTAATGATTGCCCTGGCAAATTAAAGTGCATCAAGTCGTCACAGGCATCATTGAATGAGAAGACACACAGCAGTCACAGGTATCTCATCCCTGGCATCTACATAATGATATTACCAGGCTAATCTAGGCTCAGAGATTTAATTCTGCAAAACACCATGCACTAAATATTTATATTCATAAAAGACTAAGAAAAAATGCCCACATGCTACTTCTAGACTCCCCCCATTTATCTGGAAGAGGCCACTGGCTCATTTGCTGGGCTCTATGGTTGGGGGTGAAGAACATCAGTCATATGTCAGTAGAATCCCAAATATTCCTGCTCCCCAACTTCATTCTTCAAAAGGGCTCATTGTTGGATGGGATACTTAGAAGCACACAGAGAGGGGAAAGTCTCTTCCCTCTCTAGAGATACTAAAGCAGAAAAGGAAGCCCCTTCCTACTTCAGGGCCAAAAATAGGACAGTACAATGGATGAGAATGTCTGTTCTCCATTCTTCCCGTTTTTTTTGTCATGTTACTGGGGATTGAACCCAGGGCCTTGTGCATGTGAAGCAAGCATGCTACCAACTGAGCTATTACCCCCGCCCCCCCCTTTTTTTTTTTTTGGTACTGGGATTGAACTCAGGGGCATTCGACCACTGAGCCACATCCCCAGCCCTATTTTTATTTATCTATTTTTTGTATTTTATTTAGAGACAGCGTGTCTCATTGAGTTGCTTAGCACTTCAGTTTTGCTGAGGCTGGCTTTGAACTCTCGCTCCTCCTGCCTCAATCTCTCCAGCTGCTGGGATTACAGGCAAGCGCCACCGAGCCTGACACCTATTCTCCATTCTTTGGTGCAGAAATCAAAGTCCTGGGGTTGTGGCTCAGTGGTAGAGTGCACTTGCCTAGCACATGTGGGACACTGGGTTCGATCCTCAGCACCACATAAAAATAAAATAAAATAAAGTTAAAATAAAAATAAAATCACTTATCTTGCCTAGCATGCGTGAAGCCCTGGGTTCAGTCTCCAGCATCACAATAAACACATTTGTAAAATGACTTCCATAACAGATGGGCAAACTGAGGTATAATCCTGGCAATTACTTTCTCAAAGTCAAATCAAGAGGTGATGATAGGATGCTGCAATTATATCTGAGTTGACGTGTGATTTTTGACTCTGGGCATCACTTTTCCCATTAGCCTCCTGGGCCAAAGGCCAGGGGTCCAAGCCTTTCCCCCTTTCTCTAAGTTCTTACCTGTTGTTCTGCTGCCCCTTGCTCCTCTCCCGTTTGCAACCCACTTTTTTCCTATTCAGGGAGAATTAAGTCAAAGAATCGCCAGAGAGAAGGAAAAAGTCCAAACAATCACAGATGGCAGCCTTGAAAAATTTAATTTAAAATCATTCTTTATTATCCAAAATATTAAAATTAAAGCTATAATGCCCAAAGGAAAACACAGATTAAAACCCCCAATGTTTCACAACCTCTTCCTCAGGGGGTCCCCAAAACACTGAGTGAGAATGCTTTTGAAAAGAAAGCAGGAGTGCTGGCACAAAGAGCCAGCTGTAGATCATTGAGCCAAACACTCGGTGACTGACCCAATCAGCTTCCCTTAAAACCAAACACCAACTGTTTCATATGCAATTAATGATTGCCCTGGCAAATTAAAGTGCATCAAGTCGTCACAGGCATCATTGAATGAGAAGACACACAGCAGTCACAGGTATCTCATCCCTGGCATCTACATAATGATATTACCAGGCTAATCTAGGCTCAGAGATTTAATTCTGCAAAACACCATGCACTAAATATTTATATTCATAAAAGACTAAGAAAAAATGCCCACATGCTACTTCTAGACTCCCCCCATTTATCTGGAAGAGGCCACTGGCTCATTTGCTGGGCTCTATGGTTGGGGGTGAAGAACATCAGTCATATGTCAGTAGAATCCCAAATATTCCTGCTCCCCAACTTCATTCTTCAAAAGGGCTCATTGTTGGATGGGATACTTAGAAGCACACAGAGAGGGGAAAGTCTCTTCCCTCTCTAGAGATACTAAAGCAGAAAAGGAAGCCCCTTCCTACTTCAGGGCCAAAAATAGGACAGTACAATGGATGAGAATGTCTGTTCTCCATTCTTCCCGTTTTTTTGTCATGTTACTGGGGATTGAACCCAGGGCCTTGTGCATGTGAAGCAAGCATGCTACCAACTGAGCTATTACCCCCCCCCCCCCCCTTTTTTTTTTTTGGTACTGGGATTGAACTCAGGGGCATTCGACCACTGAGCCACATCCCCAGCCCTATTTTTATTTATCTATTTTTTGTATTTTATTTAGAGACAGCGTGTCTCATTGAGTTGCTTAGCACTTCAGTTTTGCTGAGGCTGGCTTTGAACTCTCGCTCCTCCTGCCTCAATCTCTCCAGCTGCTGGGATTACAGGCAAGCGCCACCGAGCCTGACACCTATTCTCCATTCTTTGGTGCAGAAAATCAAAGTCCTGGGGTTGTAGCTCAGTGGTAGAGTGCTTGCCTCACATGTGGGAAGCACTGGTTTCGATCCTCAGCACCACATAAAAATAAAATAAAGGTATCGTGTCCATCTACAACTAAAAAATATTTTCAAAAAAATCAAAGTCCAGAGGGGATCCAGAGACCATTACAGTCATTCTTTACAAATTCCAAATTCTCTGAGAATTTGAATCACAGATGTAGTTTTGATTTGGGGTGCCACTGTGCTTGAGCTCCAAAACTGAAGAATAGGTCCTCTCCAAATAATCATTAAAGAAAAAAAAGAAAAAAAATCCAGCCAGGCACTGTGTGGCACAAGCCTGTAATCCCAGGGGTTTGGGAGGCTGAGACAGGAGGATCCCAAGTTCAAAGCCAGCTTCAGAAACAGTGAGGTGCTAAGCAACTCAGTGAGACCATGTGTCTAAATAAAATACAAAAAAATAAAATCAAATAGGGCTGGGGATGTGGCTCAGTGGTTGAGTGCTCCTGAGTTCAATCCCTTGCGCCCCACCCAAAAAAAAAAAAAAAAAAAAAAAAAAAAAAAAAAAAAAAAGCCAATGCAAATGGAAAGGAAATGTATGTGGGTTTTTTTTTGTTGTTGTTGTTGTTGTTTTGTTTATCCTTTTGGATTTGTCTTTGTTTTTTTCTACTGGAGCCTGATTCTGAGTTTATGACCCTTATTCAAATATCCTCATTTCAGTTCACTTCTGGGCCTGAGCACCCCAGCATATTAAAGCACAGAAGAAGCTAACAGGGCTTGGCCTAGCCCCTACCCTCATGGGGTTGCCAGGATCATTTCTGTGTCCCTACCAGAGACTTCTCTCCCCACTGGTATTTCAAACCCAAATTGTTCACCCCCCCCCCCCCCCCCCCCCCCCTATCTAACCCCAGCTGCCCTTTCTCTCTCTCTGGCAGCAAATGCAGATGATGGAGTCTGTCTGTTCCCTGTGCACACCATGACTTGAAGCCTTCAGCAACTTTTCCAGGGCTCTGCATATTACAATCAAGATGGGATCAGCTAATAAAAATTACATTGGTTACAATCCAAAAAGATTAACCAGCCTTAAGGGTTTCATGGCTATGCACTACACTTTTCAATTTTCCTACAATTAAGCTAACAACAAATAATATTGACAAATAAACTGCCAGATCGCTAGCATAGCCCTGCCATGGGAAGGGAGAGTATGTCCATAGTCATTGCCTGCTCATGAAGTCCAGCCTGTGAGTTCTAGCACACTGGGCATTGGCACTAGAGCTGCTCAGGTACAGGGGTGATGAGGAATAGTTGTTGGCCTTCCTCCTGAATAAAGAATTTTAAAAAGATGACCATTTTGACTCCTGCCTTCCTGTTACCTCCAAGGAATTTCTTCCTGGTTTCCACTGATTTCTACTGGAGACAATTCAGAATAAGGAGACCTATAGTCTCATGAGGCACAACTATATTAGCTCATTAATTATTTTCAAGTCACAAATCCAGGGACTAAAATCAATAACCTAGAACTAGCACAATCTAGGAGTAGGTAAGACCAAGAGTCTCAGTGCCAACTTTATGTATTTATTTATTTATTTATATTTGTTCTAATTAGCTATACATGATAGCAGAATGCATTTTGATTCATTGTACACAAATGGAGCACAATTTTTCATTTCTCTGGTTATACACAATGTAGAGTCACACCACATGTGCAGTCATACATGTACCTAGGGTAATAATGTTCATCTCATTTCCCCATCTTTCCTACCCCTACGCCCCTACTCTTTCCCTCCCTCCCCTTTGCCCAATCAAAGTTCCTCCATTCCCCCCACCCCACACACACCCCATTATGGGTCAGCATCCTCCCATCAGAGAAAACATTCAGCTTTTGGTTTTTTGTGGTTTGGCTTACTTCACTTAGCATGACATTCTCCAACTTCATCCATTTACCTGCAATGCCATAACTTTATTCTCTTTTAATGCTGAGTAATATTCCATTGTATATATGTACCACAGTTTCTTTATCCATTCATCTGTTTAAGGGCATCTGTGTTGGTTCCACAGTTTAGCTATTGTGAATTGAGCTGCTATGAACATTGATGTGGCTGTGTCACTATAGTATGCTGATTTTAAGTCCTTTGAATATAGACCGAAAAGTGGGATAGCTGGGTCAAACGGTGGTTCCATTCCAAGTTTTCTAAGGAATCAGTGAAGACCGTGTTTTACATAGATGTTTCTAGAGGTCTATGGAGGCCAGATTTCTCTCTGCCTGGTTTCCCTGGCACTGGAGAGGGGAGGCAAGGCTGGAGGCAGGGAGATTTTGTAAAGGGAAAAGAGTTTCTGGAGGCTGGAAGATGTTTTGGACCTCATCTACAAAGCTAAGGCCAAATTACTTCTCCAGTTCTTTTTCTTTTTTTTTTCTTCTTTTCTTTTTTAAATATTTATTTATTTACTTTAGTTGTATACAATGCAATGCATTTATGTTTACGTGGTGTTGAGGATTGAACCCGGGCCGGGCACGTGCAAGGCGCGTGCTCTACCGCTGAGCCACAACCCCAGCCCCTCCAGTTCTTTTTATTACTCAGTGGTGGGGAGGAAGCCAGCAGGAGGAAGGGCTAGGAGAGAGGGACTACTAAGGGAACAAGGATCGCTGTCTTCATGTAATCAGTTTTCCATGTGCCAAACACTGGGGGAAATGCTTCACCCATTAACTTATCCTTATTGATACTATGAGGTAGATCCTATTATCTATCCCCATTTTTTCAGAAAAAGAAACTGAGGCTTAGTGAAGTTAGATAACTGGCCCAGGAATTGAACTCAGATTTTGAACTGTGCTTTTAACCACAAAACCAATGAACAGGAGCAAATGGTTGAAAGTCCAAACAGTGTTTTTTTTTGTTTGTTTGTTTGTTTTGGTACTGGGAATTGAACTCAGGGGGCATTCGACCAGTGGACTATATCCCCAGCCCTTTTTTGTATTTTATTTAGAGACAGGGTCTCACTAAGTTGCTAACTTCGTCGTTGCTGAGGCTGGCTTTGAACTTGTGATCCTCCTGTCTCAGCCTCCCAAGTGCTGGGATTATAGGCGTGCGCCACTGTGCCCGGCTACCCAAACAGTGTTTTTCTACAACAGCATCTAAATTCTGATTTAAGCTAGAAACAGCCTTCTAGCATCAGTTATGCTCACTTTTTTATTTATTTATTTATTTTTGTGGTGCTGGGGATTAAACCTAGGGCCTTGTGCATGTGAGGCAAGCACTCTACCAACTGAGCTACATCCCCAGTCCAGTCATGCTCACTTTGATACTACATTTGAGCTTCATCAAAATCAACAAGTATCTGACCAGAATCCAGACTCCTAGGTGGCATAGGAGAGTGAGGAACTATTCTATTTTCTCAAATTATGGCCAGAGGACAATCTTTACCCAAGTCTTCTGGGAAGCAGATTCACTGATTCCCCCATCCTCATGACCAGAATTTTAGAATATAGGGATCCTGAATTTGCCATTTAACAAGCTCTTCAGATGATTCTTAGGCATCTCAAATTGTAAAGCCACCAGTATAAACTAGTGAACATGTAGATCATCACTAACCCTAAATAACACTCACCTCTACTCCCCCTGCTCTCTGCAGCATCTCAGACATGCCCACTGAGCATGTCCTCTTTGTTCTAATTTATTCTGGCCCCCATCCTCACCCATGCTTGTCCTCTATTGCCCACCTGTGTTTGTGGGTTCTTTCTTTTTTTTTTTCTTAGGTGGGATACTGGGGGTGCTTAACCACTGAGCCACATCCCCAGCCATTTTTATATTTTATTTTGAGTCGGGGCCTCACTAAGTTGTTGAGGCTGCCTTTGAACTTGCAGTCCTTCTGCCTCAGCCTCTGGAGGCACTGGGATATGCCACTGCATCCAGTTCTGTGTTTGTGTTTTACACATCTGGGCCTAGTATGGCCTCTTTCCTTCTCTCTCTCTCTCTCTCTCTCTCTCTCTCTCTCTCTCAATGTGGGTTTTTATTTAAGTGTCATATACATACAGAAAAGTAACTTTTTTTTTGTACCGGGGATTGAACTCAGGGGCACTCAACCACTGGGCCACATCCCTAGCACTTTTTTTTTTTTTTTTGTATTTTTTTAAAAATATTTATTTATTTGCTTTAGTTATACACAATGGGTTTTTTATGTGTCCGTGGTGCTGAGGATCGAACCCATGCCGCGCATGTGCTAGGCGAGCGCTCTACCGCTGAGCCACAACCCCAGCCCCCAGAAAAGTACTCTTAGTAATAATTACAGTTTGATGAATTCTTTCAAAGTGAATGCACACATGTAGCTAGCAGGGAGCCTCTTTTTTTTTTAATTACAAATTTGACTTTAGCACTGAAGAGTTTGTCTTTGGGCTCTTAAAGGAGCAGCAAAAAAGGGAAATTCCACCCTTGGTCTTTTTTTTTTTAATTCTCAGTAGTAAGAATGGGGATTGTACTGGGGTGCTTTACCAGTGCACTACATTCCCAGACCTCTTAGTTTTTTATTTTGAGACATGATCTTTCTAAATTGCCCAGGCTGGCCTCAAACTTTTAATCCTTTTGCTTCAGCCTCCGAAGTCACTGGAATTACAGGTATGTACCACTGTGCCTGTTAAAGACTTCTCATAAAAGCTTCTCCACCCCAAATATTTGTCTCTTCTGCCCTTCCTTCCTTTCCTTCCACAAATATCTATCGAGCACCTACCACATTAGGTGCTGGGGAGAGATAATGATGAACAGAATAAACCTGGTTCCTGCTTTCATGGTACAAATAATAAACAATAATGACAATCACCCCACATACACACACTGGGAATTTAACCCAGGGGTACTCTACTGAGCTAGAGCCACAGTTCCACAGTCCTTTTTTTTTTTTTTTTTTGAGACAGAGTCTTGCTGTATTGTCCTGGCTGGCCTCAAAATTGTGATCCTTCTGCCTCAGCCTCTGAAATCTCTGGGATTACAGTCATGCACCACTGGCACCCAGTGATAATTACAAATTTCAAATTGATAATCCTGAAGAAACTAATTGGATGCTGTAATGACTCAAGGCTGAGAAGGAGCCAGTCATGAGAGGGGAAAGAGCAGCGTGGGATAGAGGAACAGCCAGGGCAAAGACTCCAAGATGGGACATACCTGGTCTCAAGTGAGGAATTCTTTCCTCTCTGACTTTGGGGATCTCTCTATGTTGCCATGGTTGGTCTGGAGCTCCAGGGTTCAAGGAATCTTTCTGCTTCAGCCTCCCAAGTAGAGGGGTCTATAGGCACGTACTACCACATTCAGTTCTCTGCCTCTTTTTACACAAAACAATCTACCACCTTCTTTTTCAGCAAAATAAAAGTTCATCAATATAAGCCTCAACTCCTTAGTGAGGTAGAAAGGGGAAAGAATATGAACTTCTATTTTAATTTTTTCCTCCCCAGAAATGTTTCAGTAGGATTTATCTTAGGCACTCATTGAAGTCAATCTTCAATCTGTCCTCAATGGATTTGTCCTTGAATTAAGACTCTGAGCTGCCTCCTTTCTCTGGTTTCTTACAGTTACCATTGGGAGAATCACAAAGTAGCTCTGTTTCTGTTCAGGAGTGCAGACGTTCCGAATTGAGAGTTTCATTGGTGGCCTTAGCAGCTACACTGATTTGTTCCCAAGGTAAGGTTGACGCAGATGACTTGGCACTGAAGGGAGCAGACAGCATAGTCCATGACCCCAGAGAGTTTGGCTGGAACCATTCAAATTCTCATCTAGTACCTGATGAGTTGAATACAAATGTTTTACCCATCCATAGAGACCTGAAGATTCAGGAGCAGCTCTGTGGCTCTCTCATCTTTCTCCTTCTGCCCGTATCAGTATAGGACCTGCATGACCCCTGACCTTTCTGGAAGGCAGTACACACCCTTCTATTTACCTCCTCTCTCTTTTCTACTTCCACCCCAATCAATGCTCAGATCCTCTTTCAATTATGTCTCCCAAGTTCTGACCCCTTCCCTGACAGATAACTGCTTTGAGGAAAGTGTTGGGAGGTGAACCCTCATAACCAAATAATTAGATCTTTCAATTATTACCAGCTTTCTCATCCTTTGCATATTTTCCCTGTGTCCAGAGAAGGTGAATTCAAAGCAACTTACAAATAAACTACTTAAGATTAAAATAGAGCAAACTATGTTATTTGCGTTTATGAATACATCAAAATGAATACCATTATTATGTAGAACTATAATGTACTAATACATATTATATATTTTAAAAAACTATTAAAAAAAAAACTACTTGGGGGCTGGGGCTATGGCTCAGAGGTAGAGCGCTCGTCTCACATTTGTGAGGCCCTGGGTTTGATCCTCAGCACCACATAAATTAAAAAAGGTATTGTGTCCAACTACAACTAAAAAAAATTAAAAATAAAAAAAACAACTAATTGGTCATACATAGATTCAAGTTAAGGCCCCCAAACCAAATTCTGGTAAATGAATCTTTTCTGTGTCCTCTCTGGGGCTGAGTCCTTGTCAGGATTCTTTCAGGTTCTTGTCATCAGCAGCAGCAGCGGCACCTCCACTGTCTGATGAGTCCTTACCGTGAACTGGGCGTGAGTAAGCTGCTTTACATGGATTGTCTCCTCTTGACCCAGCAGAACTTAGACTAAGCCTGAACCAGAGGGTCAATCTCCTGGGCTCAGCTATGGCTAGGCAGACCCACAGGCCAGCATTGGAACCAGCAGGGAGAACCCAGGGACTGGGGATAAAGTTTAGGTAGGTAGATTGCTTTCTGACAGCTGGGACACACACATTTTGGACAGTTTTCTGACAGAGGCCAGAGAATAGCAGTCTCATGTCTGTTTAATAACTATGCAGAGGGTTGGGGTTGTGATTCAGTGGTAGAGTGCTTGCCTAGCATGTGTGAGACTCTGGGTTCGATTTTCAGCACTGCATATAAATAAATAAATAAAATAAAGATCCATCGACAACTAAAAAAAGGTTTTAAAAACTCTGAAGAAAGGTGCTTGCTAAGGATGAGAAATGTATGCTCAGGAATGCTTTGGGATCTGAAATCAGTATAGAACTTTTTAACCTTGTATATCATAGCTACTGATTTATTTATGGATGAAATGATATCTGAGATTTGAACCAACATAATTCAAAGGAGGGGATAATGGCCATAGGTAAATATTTTTGAAGCTGGATAATGAGTAAAATGAGGCTTATATTATTCTCTTTACCTGTATATATGTTTGAGAGTTTACGTAATTGAAAGTTAAATATACACATATGTGCATACACACATATATGTTCTATGCTTTTTTTTTTTTTTTTTTTTTTGGTGCCAGTGATTGAACTCAGAGGCACTTCACCATTTATTCACCATCTAACATCCTCAGGCTCCCCCACTTTTTTTTTTTTTTTTTTTTTTTTTTTTTTGAGACAAGGTCTCATTAAGTTGCTTAGGGCCTCTCTAAATTGCTGAGGCTGGCCTTGCACTTGCAATCCTCCTGCCTCAGCCTCCCAGGTCACAAGGATTATAGGTGTGTGCCACCATGCCTGGCATGTTCTATGCTTTTATCCCCTTTGTGTGTGTGTGTGTGTGTGTGTGTGCATGTGTGTGTGATTCCTGGTGTTTTTGTTTTCTTGGTTGTTTTGCTATTGTTTTTTTTTTTTTTTTTTTTTTTTTTTTTTTGGTACTGGGGATTGAACTCAGCGGCACTCGACCACTGGGCCACATCCCCAGCCCTTTTTTTGTATTTTATTAGAGACAGGGTTTCACTGAGTTGCTAAGTGCCTCGCCATTGCTGAGGCTGGCTTTGAACTCATGATCCTCCTGCCTCAGCCTCCCAAAGTGCTGGGATTACAGGCGTGCGACACCGCGCCCGGCTGCTATTGTTTTTTAATTAAGGTGCTTTTTAAAACATCACCAGTTTGGGACTGGGGATATAGCTCAGTTGGTAGAGTGCTTGGGCCTTGGGTTAGATCCCCAGCAACACACACACACACACACACACACACACACACACACACAAAATCACCTATTCTAGCATTGGCAAAGACAAACCAAGCCAAATATACTTCATTTGCATTTGGGCAAATGTGAAAAAGAGTTATAAGCTCATAGTACCCAGGTGCAGTGATGATAGAAGGGTCAATCATGGGAGAAACCAAGAAGGTAGATATTCTAGGATGACAATCCAACCTCTTTGCATAATTGTCCTGGTTCCTTCCTTCACACTATTCCCTTCTTCACAGCTGTATTTTTTTCTCCAGTTGGGCACAATGGTGTAATGCCTATAATCGTAACTACTAGGGAGACTGAGGCAGGAGGATCACAAGTTCTAGGTCAGCCTGGGTAACTTATTGTGATACTATCTCAAAATTTACAAGTAGATGCCAGGCATGGTGGCTCATGCCTATAATCCCAGTGGCCTGAGAGTCTGAGGCAGGAGTATTGCAAGTTCAAAGCTAGCCTCAGCAACAGCAAGGTGCTAAGCAACTCAGTGAGACCCTGTCTCTAAATAAAATACAAAATAGGGTTGGGGATGTGGCTCAGTGGTCGAGTGCCCCTGAGTTCAATCCCTGGTACCCATCTCAGAAAAAAAAGTTTTAAAAAGAAGCTGGGGGGGGGGGCTGGGATTGTGGCTTAGTGGTAGAGCGCTCGCCTAGCACGTGTGCGGCCGGGGTTTGATCCTCAGCACCACGTAAAAGTAAAATGCATTGTGTACAACTAAAGCAAATAAATAAATATTTTTTTAAAACAGAAGCTGGGAATATGGTTCAGTGATAGAGTGCTTGGGAACTAAACCCAATTTAATTATATCTGTGTTTAGAAACATTTAATTGCATGTTTTTTATGGACATGTAAGCTTTTTTATTTATGTAAAATATGCACATTGAAAAGTATGGAAATCATAAGTGTACAGCTGAATGAATTTTTGCCCAGTGAACACATCTGTGTAACTATCACCAAGACGAAGAAACATCACAACTCCAGTTCTCTCAATCCTACCTCCACTCCCCACAGAAGGAAGTGAAGGTGATGTAGGCTGACTGGTTCTGGGACACACTTGATATAACACCTTTAGTAACTTCTTATATGCTTTTGCTTCTTTATTTCCTAATAAGTTGCTTAGGGGCTCGCTAAATTGCTGAGGCTGGCTTTGAACTTGTGATCCTCCTGTCTCAGCCTCCTGAGTTGCTGGGATTACAGGCTGTGCCACCACACCCAGCCTGCACCTGGCTTCTTAATTCTTTTTATTCCCCAAGTTTTATTTATTTTTTTGGGGGGGGCCGGGGTGGTGGGTAGCAGTACTGGGGATTTAACTCAGAGGTGCTTAACACTGAGCTACATCCGTAGTCCTTTTTGTTTTTTATTTTGAAACAGGGTTCCACTAAATTGCTTAGGACCTCACTAAATTTCTGAAGTTGTCTTCAACCTTGAAGATACTCCTGTCTCAGTCTCCAGAGTTGCTGGGATTATAGATGTGTGCCACTATGCCCAGCCCAAGTTTTTATTTTGGAAAAAGTTTTTTTCTTTTTCTTTTCTCTTTCTGTCTCTTCTTTCTTCTTTCTCCTCCTTCTTCTTTGTGGTGCTGGGAATTTAATCCAGGTCAAACCCTCTGAAAAATTGAAAGAGCAAAATAAACTACTATAACCCTTCACCTAGTATTGCCAGTTTTTTCTTAACATTTTGCTACATTTACTTTAGTTCTCTCCCCCCTCTTCCTTCCTCCTTCCCTCTGTCTTTCCCTTCATCCTCCTACATGCACCCATTTTTCCACTCTAATCATTTGAGAGTTAGTAGAAGCCATTGTTGCATTTTACTCAGAGTACGTTGGCAGGTATCTCCTAGGAATAAGGATATTCTCTGATTCTATTAGCCTCAGGAATTTTTTTAAATTTATTTTTTATTCTAATTTGTTATATATGACAGCAGAATACATTACAATTCATATTACACATATGGAGCACAATTTTTCATATCTCTGGTTGTATATATTCACACAATTCTTGTCTTCATACATGTACTTAGGGTAATGATTTCCATCTCATTCTACCATCCTTTTTACCCCCATACCCCTTCCCTTCCCCTCCCACCCCTTTGTTCTGTCTAGAGTTCATCTAATCCTCCCATGCTCCCCCTCCCAACCCCACTATGAATCAGCCTCCTTATATCAGAGAAGACATTCAACATTTGGGGTTTTGGGATTGGCTAACTTCACATAGCATTATATTCTCCAACTCCATCCATTTACCTGCAAATGCCATGATTTTATTCTCTTTTATTGCTGAGTAATATTCCATTGTGTATATATACTACAGTTTCTTTATCCATTCATCTACTGAAGGGCATCTAGGTTGGTTCCACAGTTTAGCTGTTGTGAATTGTGCTGCTATGAACATTGAAATGGCTGTGTCACTGTAATATGCTGCTTTTAAGTCTTTTGGGAATAGACCCAGGAGTGGGATAGCTGGGTCAAATGGTGGTTCCTTTCCCAGCTTTCCGAGGAATCTCCATACTGCTTTTCATATTGGCTGCACCAATTTGCAGTCCCACAGCAATGTATGATACTCAGGAATTTTAACATTGATAAAAATTCTTATCTAATTTACGGCCCATATTGAGAGAGAAAGAGAGAGAGAGAGAGAGAGAGAGAGAGAGAGAGAGAGAGAGAATGAATTGTTCCAGGAATTGTCCCAGGGTCCACTAATCTGGGATCTGGGATCATTCGTTGTATTTCATTGTTGTGTCTCTTTAGTTTCTACTGAACTGTCTCTTCTCTTTCAAATAAAACAAGGAATACTCTTTCTTTTGGTACCAGGGATTGAACCTAGGGATGTTTAATCACTGATCCACATCCCCAACCCTTTTTTCTATTTTCTTTAGAGACAGGGTCTCACTGAGTTGCTTAGGGCCTTGATAATCTGCTGAGGCTGGCTTTGAACTCATGATCCTCCTACATCAGCTCCCAGCTGGTAGAATCACAGGTGTGCACCCCTGTGCCCAGCAAGTAAGGAATACTTTTGCTAATACCTAGCTTCTACCTCTAACCCACTGTGCTAGTTCTCTTGTGCTTCCCTGGATAGTCACTGGTTTTGTAAGAAAAGACTCAACAATCTTCTTTCGTTTCCTCACCTTCCTTCTTCAATTCAGTGTATCCGGGCTCTTGCCTCCCACGGTGACCCATACTCTCAGTATTTGCCCCCTGCCTCTCTAGCCACTTTTTCTTGGGCTCCTTTGTATGCTCCTCCTCTTCTGCTCACCCTTGTAAATATGGTTCTTTGGGGTTCTGTCTTAGCCCTGTTACTCTTTCTATTGCTTGTGCTTTCCCTAGGCAATTTTGTATTTCCCTGGGGGGCTTTAGTTACCACCTATATGCCAGAGACCCCTATCTGCCAGCCCTTTATTCTATTTTCAGTTCCAAATATCCAATGACCTCCCTGATGTCTGAATCTGTGTGGAAGTCTTGCAGGCACCTTGAAGCAATATGTCCAGAAAAGAACTGATTATCTCCCCACCACCTGCTCCTTCTGTTGTGCTCCCTGTCTCAAAAAATGGCACCTCTCATTCATCCTGTTTCCTGAGACAGATACCTAGAAGTTATCTTTGACACATCCCTTTGACATCATCCATGACATATCTAATCAATCACCAAGTCTCACTGATTTTATCTTCTTAGTGTTTCTGGAATCCATCTACTTCATTCTATTCTCACCACCTCCCTCATTTAGGCTGCCATCATCTCTCCCAGGAAGATTTCAGCAACCTCATAATCCTTTTCCCAGCTTCCAGCTGTGCTCCATTCTAATCTATTCTCCACCTTGGGCTCTGAGTGATTTTCTAAAAATACAAATCTGACCATGCTATAGCCCTGCTTAACATTTTTCAGTAGTTTCCCACAGACTTCAGGATAAAGTCTGAATGCTGTAAGTTGGCCTGTAAACTGGGGTGAAAGTCAAGATATTTTATAGCTGGTAGGGTACAGATACTAACCCTGTTACAAAGGATGTCAGCTGGTTCACCTGACTAGCATGTGCTGACTGACTAATGGCTTCCTATAGAGCTCCATACGGTTCTCTGCTAGTGCCACTATTCTCCTAAATCACACTGACTTTGTTTTGGTCCCCAAAATGTACCATCAAACATGAAGTTAATGGGCCAGGGTTGAGGCTCAATGGCAGAGCACTGGCTTTGCACGTGTGAGGCACTGGGTTAGATCCTCAGCACCACATAAAATAAATAATGGCATTGCGTTTATCTACAACTAAAAAAAAAAGTAAACAAACAAAACAAACATGCAGTTAATTACCTTTGTCTGGAATACTCTTTCCTATTTTACATCACTATCCCATTCCATCCCTACCCCCACAGAGTTGTCCTTCAGGGGACTGGCCATTCTATCCAGATAAGAATGGCCCTGGCCTGTGACAGTGGAAGTGTCCATTAAGGAAACCTAACCTGGATCACAATTCTCTGTTAATTCTTCTTCCACTTCAGAAGAATTGTCCTAAGGAAGTCCAATGGGGCTGGCAAACTCTCAGAAGTGAAGGACTGACTTTTGATCATTTGTGAGGACAAGGAAGTGAGGAGAAGGGGGAAATATTCTTTCTTTAGCTTCCAGTATCACTCCTGCCAATTGAAATATAATAACCTTTCCCAACTCTTTTGGACAGACCTCTTGACCCTAAGATTAAGCCTATCAGACGTGAAATAGTTGATGGGTTTTTATCAGTTAATCAATCCCTTTGCTTCCAGTAGCCTTGAGGTTAGGTTGTCTGTCCTTGAGAAATAGAGGGGTATATTTTGTGGGGAAGGAAGAGAGAAGCGGTAATTCTAGAGTTTGGAAGGCAAATTAGGCATGGAGAGTACCTCTGAAGAGCCAGAGATCAGCAAGTAGGCACTGGGCATATATAATTCCAGGCTGTGGTCTCAAACCTGGTTAGAACCACCTGGGATCTTTTAAAATTATCATTGCCCAGGGCCTACAATGGAGATATTAAATCACAATATATGTGGGGGGTGTGGGGGGGAGAACTTGGGCGTCAATATTTTTTTTACAAAGCACCTCAAATGACTCTTTGTGCCATAGGGATTGAGAACTCAACTGGGTACAAGGAAAGGGGAATGCACAGGCATGTGTGCACAATTTTTGGCTCCAGCCTGAAGCATCAAGCACTCACGACAGACATGGGGGTTGGAAGGACAGATTAGTGTGTTTAAAGAAGCATTGTGGACTGAGGGTTTCCTAGAGAAAGGTAAAACTCATAGACTGACAAAAAAAAAAAAAAAAAAAGAGTAGAAAGTTGGATAATGCCAAGTATGGTAGAGTAGGGTGGGGGGAGTAGAAAACACCAGAGTTCACAGCTAATGTCCAGGAAGAGATTGACTATGTGGCTGGCAGACACCAGAGCCCTTGCAGGCAGGATAGGAAGCACATGCGCCACTAGGATGCTATGGTGCATAAGATCCAGAGATACATCGACCATATCCCCACCACCCTGCCCCATGCAGTGACCTGTGACATTAAATTCAGAACTACCTTATTGCAAAGGGCACAACCATAATAACATTGCTGACTTCTGTGCCACATAATGACAAAATTCTCCAGTCCAGTGATGTTTAACCCTGGCCACTTTCTGGATGAGAGTGGCAACTTTAAGATAAGTGATTATTTCATGCCTTTATCAACAGGAAAATGGATATGGTTAGGAGACAGGCTGGCCCACATGGAGTTGTTTTGGTTCCTGATCACCATTTTACAGAACTTTAACCCGAAACTTCGGTTGTCCCAAAGGACATTGACATTACCCCAGTTGCCAATAGTTTGGCTATGTGCCACCCTTGTACCAGCTTCACATCATTCCTGTCTGAAGAAGGTCAAAATACCTGGTTGTTCCTGTACTGTTGTCTGCAATACCTTCCTTAGGGCTTTGTCACCTCCTTCTCCCATCAGGGACGCCCTCTCTGAAGTTTTTTACATCTCCCCTTCCCTCAAGATCCAGGGAACATCCTAGGTCACTGCACAAATATATTTGTTATTTCTTATGCTCTGTAACCCTTATATTGACCACCCCAAGTGCTAATACTTATCTAATGCTGAGTTACTAGTATATTATCACTGTAACACACTGCAAAATAATTAGTATATGACAATTTAGAGCCATTTCTCTCCTGCATATTCTAAGTAAAAAGTGTTATTGGGGTTGTGGATATAGCTCAGTGGCAGAGAAGATTATTCATTCATACTTCTTTTATTTATTTATTTATTTATTTATTTATTTATTTATTTATCTTTTAGTTGTAGTTGGACATAATGCCTTTATTTTATTTATTTATTTTTATGTGGTGCTGAGGATCAAACCAAGGACCACATAGATGCTAGGCGAGCGCCCACCGCTGAGCCACAACCCCAGCCCAATCATTCATACTTCTTTATGGGTAACCAAGGCCCTGAGTTTGGTCCTTGGCCCTGAAAAAAATCAAAATAGCAAAAAACAAGGTAACAGCACACATACAACCTTGCTGGAAGCGATGGCACATGCCTGTAATCCCAGTGACTCAGGAGGCTCAGGCCGGAGGATTGAGAGTTTAAGACCCCTCAGCTGGTCATTCACATATATATGAATATATATATATAGGCTGGGGATGTGGCTCAGTGATTAAGTGCCCCTGGATTCAATCCCCAGTACCTACCAAAATAATAATAATAATAAAAAAATAATAATAGTGTTATTAACTGCTAAAAAACTAATAGTTCATTAAATAATATCTATTTTTGCCGGGCGCGGTGGCGCACGCCTGTAATCCCAGCACTTTGGGAGGCTGAGGCAGGAGGATCGCGAGTTCAAAGCCAGCCTCAGCAATGGCGAGGCACTTAGCAACTCAGTGAGACCCTGTCTCTAAATAAAATACAAAAAAGGGCTGAGGATGTGGCCCAGTGGTCGAGTGGCCCTGAGTTCAATCCCCGGTACCACAAAAAAAAAAAAAAAAAAATAAAAATAAAAAATCTATTTTGCAAGAACCATATTTTAAAAAAGGATAAATATTGCTTATGGAGGAAGGAAAAAGGGATAGGGCTATGTTGATTAAAGGAGATAAATAATTAGGTAATTTCCTTCTTTCTCTCTCTCCCTTTTTTCTTTCTTTGTAAAAATTTAAAATTTTGCTGTGCTGGAGATGGAATCCAGGGTTACCCACATGTTAGGCATGTCTCTAGAACTGAGCTACATCCTCAGCCCCTAGGTGAATATTTTTTAAAGTAAAATTTCAGTTGAACCTTGAAAAAAAATGAGTAAAAAGTAAAAGGGAAACCTCCTAGGACTGCAAAATGATTAACTCAAGCTAAGGCCAAGAAGCAGGAGTATGCTGAGTAGATAAAGGTGAGAAGTATGATCTGTTTTGGAGCAGAGAGGCATAATAAAGAAAACTGGGAAGTGAGGCTGGAGAGAGAACTGGATAATATTATAAAAGTCTTGAAAGCCAAAGGATTTTGTTTTGTTTTGTTTAATTGAGTCCAGGGGTGTTTTACCACTGAGCTACATGGAGGTATTGGAAGAACTATTTGATGGATACTGGCAAAATATAGACATTAATAGACAAGAATAAGTTGAGGAGTGCTATAAGATTTTAAATAGGAAGTTAGGAGCTGGGCAAGAATAAGTTGAGGAGTGTTATAAAAATTTAAATAAGAATAAGTTGAGCAATGGCGAGGCACTTAGCAACTCAGTGAGACCCTGTCTCTAAATAAAAAAATACATAAAAGGGCTGGTGATGTGGCCCAGTGGTCGAGTGCCCCTGAGTTCAATCCCTGGTACCAAAAAAAAAAAAAAAAAAAAAAAAAAAAGAATAAGTTGAGGGGCTGGGATGTAGCTCAGCGGTAGGGCGCTTGCCTAGCATGTGCGCGACCCGGGTTCGATCCTCAGCACCACGTAAAATTAGTACTTATTGTGTACAACTAAAGCAAATAAATAAATATTAAAAAAAATAAATTGAGGAGTGCTATAAGATTTTAAACAGGAAGTTAGGAGCTGGGCACTGTGGCACATGCCTATAATCCAAGAGACACAGGCTGAGACAGGAGGATCACAAGTTTAAGCCAAGCCTGGGTTTTTCTTTTTGTAGTGCTGGGATCCAACTCAGGTGTAGGGCAGACCCAAGCTTCCTCACCACCAAGGCTTCCAGTGAGCTGATTTAAGTATGTAGCCAAGGTCATAAACACCCTGATTCAGCATATGTACTCATGGTCATAAACAGCTGCTTCCTCACTTATGTAATTTGTTGGTATCCTGTCTTCTTTGTTTGGCCTGCATATAATAAAGGCCTATGGAAAGATGGAGTAGGGGCAGAAGGCTGCTGTTCTTCTGAATAAAGTATATCTACCATCCCAACTGCATCTCAAATTTTCTTCCACCTGCCAGGAAGCTGAATCTGTTTCCCAGGGTCTGGTTGGACTTCAAAACAAAAACGCTTGTGTTTGTTTTACTAGTATTCACCTCTATATGACTGGTCAGAGCTCCTGCAGGACACCAGGGCCTTGCACATGCTAGGCAAGCAATCTACCACTATACCCTTAGCCCCAAGGTGCACACATTTTAGAGTGGCCAGAGACCTTTGTTTTCCAGATGACAAAAGGAAAGACAAAAAAAAGGTTTTGTTAGTTGCCCAAAGTCAACCTATTAACTGGTGAAAAGATGAGCTAGAACCAAGTTTCTTTTTTCTTTATCTTTCTCCAGTGCTGAGGATCATACCCAGGGTCTTGCACATGCTAACTATGCACTCACCATTGAGCTGTATCTCCCAACCCAGAACCATGTCTCTTAAATCCCAGTCCACTGAACTTTTCTAAAGCATGTTGTATGAGAGGCTTGAAAATCAAGGCAATTTTCAATTCAGATTTCTCTATTTGCCTGACCATAGTGGTAAAATTAAAAAGAAAAAAACAAACCATTATTGGGGCTGGGGTTGTGGCTCAGTGGTAGAGCACTTGCCTAGCATGTGCGCGGCCCGGGTTCGATCCTCAGCACCATGTCAAAATAAACGCATTGTGTAAACTAAAGCAAATAAATAAATATTTAAAAAATGTTATTAGTGAAACTTTATTTATTTTTATGTGGTGCCAAGAATCGAACCCAGTGCCTTATAACATACTAGGCAAGCGCTCTACCACTGAGTCACAATCGCAACCCAGTGGTCAATTTTTAACCACCAGGATTCAAGTCATTCTGTGACCAGCCCCTGCTAGCTTAGTTTCAAACCATATGCATATAAACTGTCTAGCTGGTTGGACTTCTAAACAAAAACTCTTGTGTTTGTTTTACTAGTATTCACCTTTATATGATTGGACAGAGAGGACTGTCACTGGTGGCCAGTTTTTGTTTTTTTCTTTTTGGTACCAGGGATTGAACTCAGAGGCACTTAACCACTGAGTCATATCCCCAGCCCCCTTTTTTTGTATTTTGTTTAGAGACAGGTTATCACTGAATTGCTTAGGGCCTCACTAAGTTGCTGAGGCTGGCTTTGAACTCACGATCCTCCTGTGATGGCCAGTATTATCAGGCAATATTTTCATACTTCTTTATGGAAAACCAAGATAAACATGTGAGTTTCAGCAGTACAGAATCTTGAGTTTAACATATTTTAACCTCCTACCCAAACTGAACCCCCCTATATGTTTTCAGGAATGGGGCAGTCCTTTCCTTTATCAGAAGAACTTGAATTACTAGAAAGTTCTTTCTTATCTTGATCTGAATCCTACATCACTACAGTTTCCTTCAAAGGAAATGGCACAGACCTTGGAGTCAAGCAGACTTGGGTGAGGATCTTGACTATGTAAATTGCTTGCATGATTTAAAGCAAGTTACTTTTTATCTGTCTCATTCTCTTCACTGTAAATTAGGGATGAGAATATCTGTTTTGGGCTGGTGTTGTGGCACAGTGGTAGAGTGGTTGCCTAGCATGTGTGAGGCACTGGCTTTGATCCTCAGCACCACATAATAAATAAAAAATAAAGTTGTTATTGCCCATCTACAACTAAAAAAAAGAATACCTGTTTTATAGAGCTATTATGAATACTGGAAATGATGAGTATGAAATGACTACTAGAGCGCCTAGCACAAAGAGAGCTAATAAAATAATAGCTGTCACTGTTATTACAATTATACCCATTGGTCTTAGTTTGCCCTATGGAGTTACACATATAAGTCTTCAAATGGTCTTCCAAATACAGAATTTAGTTATTCCTAAGGCATGCACTACCATACCTTGTAGTGCCATTTATTTTGGCCTTCCTGTCCTTGGCCATGCTCCTGCTTATGATGTTAATAGAACATGGTGCCTATCTGAACAAAGTTCTTCAAGTGGAGTCCTAGTGGTGCAGAACAGAGTAAGATCCCATGCCTCTTTGCCCAAGACACTATTTCTCTTCAAGATGTATCTGGCTCCTATAATTTGTTTTGTAATCATATCACATTATTGCCTTAGCCCTATGAAAATTTCCAGGAAGTTTTCTAACCAACAAGTTCTAAGTCTTCTCCATTTTGCACTTGTGTAGAACTTTTTAAGTTTTAAAATCAAGAGCAAAAGTTTTTATTAACTGAAAGTCTACAATGTGCTAGGTATTGTGTTGAGTTCTGTGAACACAGGGATGACTAGGAAAATGTCAACATATAGAAATGTAAGCACTACAAGAAAAGGTCTGTCCTATTCACTAATGAATTCCCATTTCTTGAGATATTGTCTGCACACGGTGTGTATTTACTATTTATTGAAAGAACAAATGAGTAAAATAGTTTATAATTGAGGTTTTGCCTATAAAAGGCATTTTACTAATTCAGTTATTTTATAAATTCAAATATTTTATACCAGCCTATATCATAAGTTTCCTTTAGCCAAACCCTAGTGGGTTTTTGTTTGTTTTTCTCCTAAGGTGTACCAAATTTCCAAAATAAACTGTATGGTCCCTTTATAAGGCCAAAGAAAATACTTATATGCTTTCCTTGCTGGATGGCCATCGTCTTTCACCACTGAAGGACTTCTTAAAGTAACGAGTTAAACCTCAGTGCAGGACTTACATCTCAAGGGTTAGGAATAGCAGGCCATACTTTCTAAGCGCTAAACACCGAGAATTTCCTGAGTTGAGTTTTATCTGCTCCTGACTTGCTGTGGGGGAGGAAAGGCGCCTCGAGAGGTGTGAGTGGATAGCTTAGGAGAACATTGAAATTCTGCAATAATCTGTGAGCTGCTGCCACGTGCCCATTGGATCTGAAATTATAGGTCTTAATCTTCCCGCAGGTGCCAGGTATTTGAAATGTGGGAGAGCATATGTCTCTAAAACCACCGTTAGGGTGGCCTGAGGAACCCCGAATCTTCCGCTTCTCCCAGTATTTGAGCTACAGGTGAGGCATTGGTCGCCATCTTGATATCAAATGCCTCCCAAGACCCCACTAGCGTCTCCCGGTAACCACGGAGACACGCATGCCCCTCCCTCCTCTCATCTATAAACTACAATTCCCACCGGCGGATTTCTCGCCCGAACTGCGAGTTGGCTCGGTTTGGCTAGCTGGCTATCGTAACCCTGCCGCAGTGATCCGCGGGAGTTGCGGTTCGCGGCGTGGTCTCGCCTTTCGCCGAGGGACGCTCCAGAACTACAAGTCCCGTGAGCCAGCGGGTCACGCGCGCGCGGAGCCGCTGGTCCTTCTCGGCACCCCCGCTTGAGCCCGTGAGGTAGGAGAGGGCGGGGGGAAGGTAGAGGAGGCGGGATTCCTGCGCTGCGTTGGCTGCGGCCTGGCACCAAAGGGGCGGCCCCGGCGGAGAGCAGACCCAGTGGCCCCGGCGATTATGGACCCGGCCGAGGCGGTGCTGCAGGAGAAAGCGCTCAAGTTTATGGTGAGGAGACGGTGCAGGCCGGGGAACGACGGAGGCGGTGGCGTTGGAGGCGTTTCTGAGCTTGGGCCTGGGGGCCGCTAGTCCACAGTGGGAGCGGGCAGCGGGACTCTGGGCCAAGGCTGGCGGCGGGGCGGCTGGAGGGACGGGACCGGAGCTCCAGGGAGGAGGCTGGGGGTGACGGAGGGGACCCAGAGGTGGGGGCAGCAGCTCCGCCATCTTGTGGAAGAGAGACCAAGTGACAGCGGGAGTTTACTGGAGGAGGGGGCTCCAGGCGGCGCGCGGGGCCCTGGAAGGAGAGGGGCGTGGGGACAGTTACCGAAGAGCCGAGGAAGCCTGGTGGAGAGGCGCCGTGGGGCCACTGGTAGGGCCTTCCCCGTGTCAGGGTTACGGGTAAGGCCGAGGAAAGGAGGTGCATTCGGGAGTGGGGAATGGGAGCATGGGAGAGTGGGAAGACAGATATTGGGGCGGGTGGGTGGATGGGGGGACCGGCAGGACTAGATGCCAATGGGTTTAAAGGAGGAAGGAAAGTCAGGGCCAGAGGGAGGCTTGTAGTTTTGTAGAACAATGTTAGATAGCCTTTGCCTCGAGGATTGGAATTCCAGCTTGTCCAAACTAATGTTGACAAACTCTGGAGAGTAAGGGGCCTTACTTAGGAAGATAAGGACTGGGGACCTAGGGCTATGATGACAGTCCTTGGGGGAGGTAGGGTGTGTTGACTGTGAGCCACAATTACAAAGATCAGGAAAAGGGATACAGTCTGAAAGGGGGAGGCTAAATTATTGTAGTAAGTTGGAGGTGATGAAAAGAGGTTAAATGGTCAGGGAAACATGGGTACAGTGGATTGGACAAAACTAATATCTAATAGGGTAAAAAACAAAACAAAACAAAAAATTAGGGATAAATTGTTAGGTAGTAAAATGTGGAAACCTGGTGCAGTATCACTTTCTGGGAAAGGCAAGGAATTGGAGGTTAGAGTTGCAAAGACCCGTCAGAAGCAATGAGATTTATGGAGAAATTCAGGAGGTGAAAATGGGGGGATGTTGGTAGTGGGGAGTGTGAGATGTCAGTTGGTAGTTATCCATCAGTTTTATGTTCAAACAGTGTTAGCATAGATTTTGTGGGTGTTTAAAGCCCTTCGAGCCTTTTTAACTTTGTATCGTACTTTTCTTTTGCTGTGCTTATATATGGCAAACTTGTATAGTCTGATATTTGATGCTTTTGATCTGATGCTTCTTGTATATCCCAGGTTTAAAACCAGACTCTGTGGTTACAAATAATGATGAAATGCACACTTTTATCTTAACAGGTGGCTTTAGGGACACTGGTATTTGCAGTCAAGCCTGCTTTTTCAGAAGTAATTGTGACCTGCCACTTCAAATCTTATTCCTTTGTTAAGCAATTAAATAATACAAATCATGTCTTCACCTAAAGTACCACAATAAACTAAACGTGGATACCAACCCAATTGAATTTAGGCTTTAAACTTACCCATTTACTAGGACATTTTTGCAGAAATTGGTCAAATTTAAACTTCATGTTTATATCTGTACTTTTGAAAACACTTAATGAAAGTTTAAATGTATTATTGAGCCTGAATACATTTCTTGAATTTCTGCCCAATGTTGAAATTTAAAATAATAAGAGACCTTGAAATTATTTTGGATTTTAGAAATAAGTGAAGGTTGCCTGATTGCTATAGCAAACTTCTAGGTTTAAGTTAGAAAAGTAGCAGCTGCTTATTTGTTTTCCTATTTAGAGGGTTGAATCTTAATCCTAATCCTGACACTTAAGAATAAAGTTAAAGAGTTAAAAAATAATGTGATTTACAGATCATAAAGAGACATTATGAGATCATCCCTATCACTCCTCATTAGACCTCAGTCTAGGAATATTCTCAACTACTTGATCTCTGCTTTGTACCATTGAGTTATGCTTTGGTAATGGCCTCCTGATTGAGTTAAAGCAGACTTGGAGATGGTGGTGTTGTAGTTTGCAACTTTTGGCACACCATACTTTATTAAATGTTGAGTCAATTTCCATAGGGAGAAGCCAACTTTTTCTATAATTTTAGTTATTTTCATTTTTGATCTTGCCTGCTGTAGTTTGAAAAAAAGTCAACTGGAAGAGGGTCACCAAGAATGACACCTTAGTAAGAAAAGCAGAGAATGGAGAGTTAAGAGATTTGGTATTCTCTTTCAGCTCAGTAACAGACTTTTTATGAATCTGAGTGAGTCACAACTTTCCTTTGGTGCCATTTTTCCTGCTATAACATGTTTGTGTTTTCAGAGTTGATGTTCACATAGGAAGATAGTTATATTTGAGCTTGCCCCAATTAACCAGTGTACAGTATACATAGAAGGGTTATCATTTTAATAAAATTGAATTTTTTTGCATAGTATTTGGCTTTGTTCTGGCTTTGTTTATCCTTCCCTTCAATTGTGAATTAGCTAATAACAACTTTGGTACAGATGTCTTGATTTCCATATTTTAAAAAATATAGCCAGGCATGGTGGTGCCTGCCTATAATCCCAGCAGCTCAGGAAGCTGAGGTGGGAGGATTGCAAGTTCAAAGCCAGCCTTGGCAACTTAGTAAGGCTCTAAGCAACTTAGACCCCATCTCTAAATAAAATATTAAAAAAGACTGGGGATGTGGCTCAGTGGTTGAGTGCCCCTGGGTTCAATCTCTGGTATAAATAAATAAATAAATAGTTTATTATGCCTACATGAAATGGATACTCTCATGAAAACATGTATTACCACAATAATGTAGTGCTTTGATTAGGGCTTTTACAATAAAATCAATGAGATTGCTAATTTGGAGTTGACCATACATTATTATGTATGACCATAATTCATACATGACCTAGACCTAAAACTAACCAATGGGTACTTGTGAAGAGTGGTATAAGCAGATTGTTTATACCAATTAGGTGATTGAACCCAAGGAGCACTTTACCAATGAGCTACCCTGCCAGCCCTTTTTATTTTTTATTTTGGAACAGGGTCAGGCTACATGGGTGAGGGTCTTGCTAAATTCCCTAGTCTAGCTTCAAACTTGCCATCCTCCTTCCTCTGCCTCCTGAGTTGCTGGCGTTATAGGTAAACAGCTACTACTACTACTACTACTACTACTACTACTACTACTTCTTCTTCTTCTTTAGATTAACTTCTAAGAAAAAAATAAATGATATGAAAGAAGTAGTTTAGGGCTGGGCTTGTAGCTCAGTGGTAGAATGCTTGTGTGAGGTATGTGTGAGGCACTGGGTTCGAGTCTCAGCATTGCATATAAATAAATAATAAATAAATAAAATAAAGGTCCATTGACAACTAAGACTATTTTAAAAACAAAAAGTAGTTTACATGAAATAACCTATATGCTGACTTCTCTCATCCAGCTTTATCAAGCCCTCAAGAACCTTTCCTAAAAGTATTTCCCTGGTCAACCATTCTCTTTTTTTTTGGTGCTGGGTATTGAACTCAGGGGCACTCGACCACTGGGCCACATCCCCAGCCCTTGTTTTTTTTTTTTGTATTTTATTAGAGACAGGGTCTCACTGAGTTGCTAAGTGCCTCGCCATTGCTGAGGCTGGCTTTGAACTCGCAATCCTCCTGCCTCAGCCTCCCAAGTGCTGGGATTACAGGCTTGCGCCACCACGCCTGGCTAACCATTCTTAAACCTTGGAAAAGATAAACAGGAACTTGAAGAGGACCGGGTAGGAAAATGAAAATGATCCAGGGAATATAAACCCAGTTTATATATATATATATATATATATATATATGTATATATATATATATATATATGTCTTTCCATCCCCATGTATTTTTAAAAAGCTGAGGAAGAACCTGATGTTTGTTTATTTATTTATTGGTACTGGGGATTGAACCCAGGGGTGATTAACCACAGAGTCACATCCCAAACCTTTTATTTATTTATTTTTTATTTTGAGACAGGGTCTTGCTGAGTTCCTTAGGACCTCACTAAGTTTGCTGATCGTCTGGAACTTGCCATCCTCCTCCTTATCTTCTCGACTCGCTGGGATTATAGGCATGTGCCTGGCTTTATGTTTATTTATTTTTTTAATTTTTTAAAATATTTATTTATTTGCTTTTTAGTTGTACATTTAGTTGTACACAATGGGTTTATTTGTACGTGGTGCTGAGGATCGAACCCGGGTCACGCACATGCTAGGCGAGCGCTCTACCACTGAGCCACAATCCCAGCCCTATGTTTATTTTTTAACGGAATAAATATATTCTTGTCCAACCAGTCCCAAAATCAAATGGGGAAACACTTGAAATGCAGATGAAATAATTTTAGGACTTACAAAAAATAATTTGTGATGCTAGGAATTGAACCCAGGGCCTAGGGCATGCTAGGCAAGCACTTTACCACTGAGCTAATTTCCCAACTTTCATAAAGTTTTTTATAGAGTTGACAAGTAAAGTGGTATAAAAGGTTGCCGGGCACGGGTGGTGTACACCTGTAATCCCAGCACTTGGGAGGCTGAGGCAGGAGAATCTTGAGTTCAAAGCCAGCCTCAGCAATGGCGAGGCACTTAGCAACTCAGTGAGACCCTGTCTCTAATAAAATACAAAAAAAGGGCTGGGGTTGTGGCCCAGTGGTCAAGTGTCCCTGAGTTCAATCCCCGGTACCAAAAAAAAAAAAAAAAAAAAAAACCCAAAGGAATAAAAGGTAAATATATTGCTGTATAACAAACCACCCCAAAATTTAGCTTAAAAAAATCAAAATTTTAATTTTTTTTTTCAGTAGTGGGGTGTGAATAGGTTCAATAGCTCTACCACTGTGTACATCCCTAGCCCTTTTTATTTTGAGATGGTCCTGCTAAATTGCCTAGACTGGCCTCAAATTCATGATTCTTCTGCTTCAACCTCCCGAGTTGCTGGAATTATAGACATGTGCCACCATGCCTGGTAAATTTGGTGGTTTTTATACTTCACATGGTGTTGGCTGGGTGCCTTCGTGTTTGGAACTTACAAAATGGCCACATGCACATGACTGATCACTGGCTGAGAGTTCAGCTAGGGCTAAAGGCCTTCAGGGCTCTATATGAATCTCTCCTTTTGCTGCTTGGGTTTCCTTAAAGCATGGTGGCTATGTTCTAAGAAGAAGCATTGCAGGATATAGAATGTAGCATTTGTCAATCACCTTAAATCCTGGGATTTGAAAATCCGAGGAATGTCACTATTTGTCAGATCCAGTCAAGGCCAACCCAAAGTCAGAGGGATTGGGGGAAATAATCTCTATTAATGTGAAGAGTGGCATGCATAAATATGGAGGGGAGTGTATTGCTGGGGGCAATCTTTTACCATAGATGCTATTCTAGTTGGATGCTCAGACTAAAAAACCAAATGAGATCAGCCAAGTTTGTGGATAATAACACTAGGAATGCTTGGGAGGCATCTCTTTTTTTAACTTCTTGTGGAATTAATGTGATCTTCTGCATCACTTGCCTTAATGATGTCATTGTAGACATAGTAATTTTTATCATTTATTTGAGAAACACAGGTATTTAAAAACAAATAGCCGGGCTGGGGTTGTGGCTCAGCAGTAGAGTGCTCGCCTAGCACGTGCATGGCCCAGGTTCGATCCTCAGCACCACGTACAAATAAACACATTGTGTACAACTAAAGCAAATAAATAAATACTAAAACAAAACAAAACAAAACAAATAGCCAGGCAAGGTGGCACATGCCTGTAATCCCAGCAACTGGCTCTGGAGGCTGAAACAGGAGAATCTCTAGTTCAAAGCCAGCCTCAGCAACAGCAAGGCGCTAAGCAACTCAGTGAGACCCTGTCTCTAAATAAAATGCAAAATAGGGCTGGGGATGTGGCTCAGTGGTCGAGTGCCCCTGAGTTCAATCCCTGTACCGAAAAATGATAATAATAATGAGGAAAAACAAATAAGGCTGGAGATGTAGCTCAGTGGTAAGAGCACCCCCCCCCCGTACCCCCCAAAAATAACATTTAAAATACATTTTTAAGATTTTTCACAAAGGACTTTTCTTTAAACAAATGGGATTGATTACCAGATGGACGGACATTTGAAACTCATTCTTGGTGTAAATTGTCAGAGTTTCTGTGCATCCTTTTCCTATTCTCAAGTTTTCAAATTGCTTCTTTCTAGACATTCTTACATAGGTATTGGGGTATGAAATCATAGATTAGTGATAATTCTTTGTGCTATTTTTCTAGATCTGTGTTTGTAATAGATGATCATAATAATTTATTTTTGTCTTTTTTTGTTTTTTGTTTTTCTTTTTGAGTGGATCTCACTATGTTGTCCAGGCTGGCAGTGAAGTCCTGGACTCTAGTGATCCTCCTGTCTCAGCCTCCCAAGTAGTTGCTGTGTAAATATTTCTATGTTACAAATGACCCCAAACCTTAGTGGCTTTGAAAAAAAAACCAAATTTGATGTTTTTATTTTTTATTTTGCAGTACCAGGGATTGAACCCAGGGGTGCTCTTACCACTAAGCTACATCTCCAGCCTTATTTATTTATTTGTTTTTCCTCCTTCTATGATTTTTTTTTTTTTTTTTTTTTTTTTTTTGTGGTAATGTTGGGGATTGAAACCAGGGCCTTGTGCATGCAAGGCAAGCACTCTACCAACTGAGCTATATCCCCAGCCCCTATGATTATTTAAAAAAAAAATTTTTTTTTTAGTAATAGATACAATACCTTTTTTTTTTTGGTACCAGGGATTGAACTCAGAGGTACTCGACCACTGGTGCCTCGCCATTGCTGAGGCTGGCTTTGAACTCGCGATCCTCCTGCCTCAGCCTCCCAAGTGCTGGGATTACAGGCTTGTGCCACTGTGCCCGGCTACAATACCTTTATTTTTATGTGGTGCTGAGGATTGAACCCATTGTCTCACATGTGCTAGGCAGGCACTCTACCACTGTGCTACAACCCCAGCCCTTCTTTTCCTTTTAATTAAATTAATTAATTTATTTTTGGTACTGGGGATTGAACCCATGGGTACTTTACCACTAAACTATATCCAAGTCCTTTTTTAAAAAAATTTTTGAGGGGCTGGGATTGTGGCTCAGTGGCAGAGCGCTCGCCTCGCACGTGCGCGGCCCGGGTTCGATCCTCAGCACCACGTAAACATAAATGCACTGTGTACAACTAAAGTAAATAAATATTTAAAAAAAAATTTTTGAGGCAGGGTCTGAGGCCGCCCCCTAATTTGGCAATCGTCCTGCCTCTGTAGCCTCCAGAGTTGCTGGGATTATAGGTGTATACCATGGTGCCTGGCTATTTTAAAATATTTTGGTTTCCAAAAAATTAAATATATTTTTTTTGTGTGTGTGTGTGTGTGTGTGTGTGTGTGTGTGTTATTGGGGCTTGAACTCAGGGGGGCTCCATTACTGAACCACGTTCTCAGCCCTATTTTTATTATTATAGTGCTGGAAATTAGACCCAGGGCCTTGCATATGCTAGGCAAGTGTTCTACTCAGCCACATCTCAGCTCTTTATTTTTTATTTTTGAAAAGAGGTGTCACTCTATTGTCATATATAACTAATTAGAACATATTAAAAAATAAAAAATAAATAAATAAAAATAAGAGGTCTCACTAAGTTGCCCAAGCTGGCCTCAAACTTGTGTTCCTGCTGCCCCAGCCTATGGAGTAGTTGGGATTATAGGCGTGTGCCACTGTACCTGGCTAGGGTAAAATATTTTGAAATCTCATCTATTTTGTAGCAATTTTTTGGGGGGGGGGGCACCATACAGAGGATTGAAAGCATTCGACCACTGGGCTACACCCTCAGCCCCTAGCAATATTTTATTTATTTATTTATTTATTTATTTATTTATTTATTTTTGGTACCAGGGATTGAACTCAGGGACACTCAACCACTGGGCCACATCTCCAGCCCCTTTTTTTTTTTTTTTTTTTTTAAATTAGAGACAGGGTCTCACTGAGTTGCTAAGTGCCTTGCCATTGCTGAGGCTAGCTTTAAACTAGCGATCCTCCTGCCTCAGCCTCCCAAGTGCTGCTGGATTGTGGCCCTAGCAATATTTTAATATAGCACAGAAGTGTTTTCTACATGTGGATAGTGAGAATGCATTGAGAATGAAATAGAAAATATTTACCAAAATTTGACATTTAGCCAATAACTTAAGTCAGCAAAAAGAAATATAAGGTCTTGGGTTCAATCCCCAGCACAAAAGAAAGCCTTCTCTTTCCTTAATAAATAAATCTGAGCATCCTAAAATTAGCATTGAAGGGGTAAAAAAAATCTCTATTTCACAATATTCACCCCGTACTAGGGGAATCTCTACATAGTTAGAATAGCCTGAGGCGTGTACCCTTTCATTTCCTAAAGTCCACTTGAGAACATTTTATAAAAGACTCACATGACAAAAGTAAAATAGATTCTGAGATTAATATTTGTACTAAGAATGAGATTGTTCTCTCAGATGCTATCAGTCTCCTTTCTGGGTTACTTTCATATGTGGCCAGGGTAGGGGTTGGGGAAGCAAGGGAGCAAAATCCCCAAGGTTTGGAGAGAATTCTTGCCTGTCTAGAAAAACCTTTTGAGTTGGAATTTTCTTCTGAAGTTTCCTTCTTCCTATAATTAGGCTCTTCTTTCAGGGTATACTTATTTGCCTTTCCTACTCACAGTCTTATGACCTGACCTGATGATGTACCAATAACAGGATAACACAGAAGTGGGGTGAAGTTTTTTGTTTTTATAGCTAGCATCCTCTATTTACTTATTCTTTTTTTTTTTTTTTTTTTTCATTTTGGGTCCTGGGAATTGAACCCAAATCCTCATGCTTGCTCAGTATTAAACTATGCTGCCAGCCCATGTTTATTAAGTGTTTACTATATGCTGTTCCAAATTTACTGTTCTAAATTCTATTACATATATTATGCCATTTAATTCTCCCAATAATCCTGTGAGATATATTCAGTACTACTTTTTCTTTTTAATATTTATTTATTTACTTTAGTTGTACACAATGCAATGCATTTATGTTTACGTGGTGCTGAGGATCGAACCCGGGCCGCACACGTGCGAGGCGAGCGCTTTGCCGCTGAGCCACAACCCCAGCCCTCTTTTTTTTTTTTTTATGGTACTGGAGATTGAACTTAGAGGTGTTCTACCATAACTATATTATTATTTATTGATAGGGAATTTCTAAGTTGCTGAGACTGGCCTCAGACTTTCGATCCTCCTGCTTCAGTCTCCCAAATAGATAGGAGTACAGGTGAGTGCCACTCATCTGACTCATTTCAGTGACATTTGTAACAATTTGAACTGTATTAAAATTTGTATCAAGGTCATGCATGATGCCCTAACAACTAACTTCTTTGGTAGCAGGTTTAGATCTTTTCAATTCTTTCTTTACACCTAAATTTAAGGTTGCGAGATGAAATGCTGGTATTTTTAGATGTCTGGGGAACTTTCAGGCTTCACTGAAAAGTCATGGAGACGACATCCAGGAATTTGGATAAATGTTTTTATATTTGAATGCCTTAGTCTTTGCATTTGAGAAGTATTATACTAACCTGTTTATATGCTTGTTTGTGAATTGTGGGATTATGGGTAGTATTTTGAAATATTTAATGTTTTTTTTTTTTTTTTTGGTACCAGGGATTGAACTCAGGGGCACCAGCCTTTTTATTTTTTTTTTTTTTTTGTATTAGAGACTAGGTCTCACTGAGTTGCTAAGTGCCTCGCCATTGCTGAGGCTGGCTTTGAACCTGGGATCCTCCTGCCTCAGCCTCCCAAGTGCTGGGATTACAGGTGTGCGCCACCACACCCAGCTAGGGCCTTTTAACAATATGAAAGCACATGAAAAAGAATACAAAAAGAAAAAGAAAATGGAGGGAGACGTCATGGACCAGGGATGCCTGCTTTATTCAGCACCAGAGGGGCACATCTCCTGGAGGAAAATGGTGGGACCATGAGGGTCTGGGTTTTATAGGGCCTTAGCAGAGCCAGGTCTTGGGAGGAGTTAGTTATTTTTGGTGGGCCCTTTGGGCCACAGAGTCAGGTCTTGGGAGGAGTTTTGGTGGCAGGGGTTAATTTAGGGTGGAGCCGGAGGGCAGGTAGGGAAACTGTAAGGGAAGTTTCCTGCCTGGGGCCTATTGTCCATATCCTTCACAAATATATAAAAAGCCATTTCTAGCCGGGCGCGGTGGCGCACGCCTGTAATCCCAGCACTTTGGGAGGCTGAGGCAGGAGGATCGTGAGTTCAAAGCTAGCCTCAGCAATGGTGAGGCACTTAGCAACTCAGTGAGACCCTGTCTCTAATAAAAAATACAAAAAAGGGCTGGGGATGTGGCCCAGTGGTCTAGTGCCGCTGAGTTCAATCCCCGGTACCAAAAAAAAAAAAAAAAAAAAAAAAAAAAAAAGCCATTTCTGAGATAATTAAAATATTTTCTTTTAATTATTATTTTTAAATTTTATTTTATTTATTTTTTATTATTATTCTTTTAATTATCTAATGTTTTCCAGATCCTTTTATGGTGAATATTGTATCTTATTTAATCAAACAAGCTCAAATTTGGTATGTTGCATAAATCTGTTTATAAAACAGATATCCAAAATGAATAGGGGCACTTAATCATGGACTACAATGTAACAAGTGTTAAACAGACACAGTACTCTGAGCTCTAGTTTTCCTTTTTGGTACTGGGGATTGAAACATGGACACTTTATCACTGAGCTATATCCCAATCCTTTTTATTTTTGATTTTGGGACAGAGTCTCACAAAGTTGCTGAGAACCTTGCTAATTTGCTGAGACTGGCCTGGAACTTGCCATCTTCTTGCTTAAGACCCTGCCCCTCCCTCCTCTCCCCCCAACCACTGGGATTACAGGTGTGCACCACCATCTACTGCTCAGTCTTGTTTTTGATGGACACTTGGGTTATTTCCAGATTTTGGCTACTTTAGTTGTGCTTTTATAAATAATGTTATCCTTATTTCTTACATATTTTTATTGGATATATATTTAGGAGTAGAATTGCTAGGTCATAGGACAAAAATATTTAGCTTAGTGGATACTATGAAACAATTTTCCATTTTCTTTAGTAGTGCTTAGGAGTTCCCGCTGGAACACTCACTTGATAATGTCTTTTTTTTTTTCTTTTTACAGTGCTGGGGATTGAAGGGCTTTGTGAATTTGCTGTACTGTCTTTCTCACTATAGCCATTCTAGTGGATGAAGGGATACTATTGTACTGTAAATTTGTATTTCCTTAATGACTAATGTAAATAAGCACCGTTTTAGGCTTATTGGGTATTTAACCTCTTTGGTGAAGTGTCTATTCAAGTCTTGGCCATTTTTTTCTATTGGATTGTTTGCCTTTTTTCTTTCTTTTAAAAATTTTTTTTTGTGTTTAAAAAATTTTTTTTTTTTAGTTGTAGTTGGACACAATACCTTTATTTTATTTATGTGGTGTTGAGAGGCTCAAATCCAGGACCTCACATGTGTGAGACAAGCGCTCTACAGCTGAGCCATAGCCTCAGCCCCTCTTTTTTTTGGTGTTTTTTGATGCCGAGGATTTAATCCATTGAGCTACATCCCCCAGCCTTTTTCATTTTTTATTTTAAGACAGGGTCTCACTAAATTGCTCAGGGCCTGGCTCAGTAGTTGAGGCTGGCTTTGAACTTGCTATCCTCCTGTATCAGCCTCCCTGGGTCACTGAGATTATAGGTGTGGCCTAGGACTAGTGTTGTTTGGCCTTTTCTTATTGATTTGTTCTGTATGTTTCTGTAAAATACATATCCTTTGTATGATATATGGTGTATTTGTAGGAATACAATAGTTTGTTTGTTTTATCTCTTCCTCTCTTTTTTCTTTCTTTCTTTTTTTGTATTGGTGAGCCACACACCCTGCCCTCACCCCTCCCCCCTTTTTAATTTTGAGAGGTTTTTGCTAAATTGCTGAGGCAGGCCTAGAATTTGCAATCCTTTTGCCTGAGCCTCAGTAGCTGGGATTATAAGCATGGGACTCCACATCCAGTGTCCTTCAGATTACGTTTAAGGGATCAAGAAAAAGTTTCAAAAGATTTTTTTTACTACTTACACAGAGTTCAAAGGATTAGCAATTTTTTCCCCCTATATACCAGGATGTGAAAAAGAATGATCACCATTAGCACCATCATTTTAAAACAGGTACAGTGGCTTTAATTCCAGCAGTTTGGGAGACTGTGGCAGGAGGATCGCAAGTTCAAAGCCAGCTTCAGCAATTTGGCAAGGCCCTAAGCAATTTAGTGAGACCCTGTCTCAAAATTTGAAAAGGGCTGGGGATGTGGCCATGGCTCAGTGGTTGAATACCCTGGGGTTCAATTCCTAGTACCAAATAAACAAACAAATAAATAAATGATCATTTTAAAAAGAAAGAAAGAAAAGCTGGTCGAGGTTGTACAATCCCAGGCCTATAGTCCTGGGAATTCGGGAGACAGAGTCAGGATTGCAAGTTCGAGATTAGCCTCAGTAATATAGCAAGACCCTATGTCAAAATAAAAGGGACTAAGGATGTAGCTCAGTGGTAGAACACCCCAGGTTCAATCCCCATAACACAAAAAAAGAAAGAGAAAGAGCATTTTAATGCCCTCTCCCATTATGTATGTGTATAGTGTATGTGTATGTTTTTATACATATATGTGTATGTACATATATATATATATATATATACACACACACACACATTTATAAAACATATGTACATACATACAACTCAGTAAAGAAAGTAAAGAAAACTTAACATTTTTGGACTATGTGGAATAATGCCCTTTACCCTGCACTGCAAGTGTACAAATATATCTACCTCCTAATCCCAAGAAACTGTGAATATGTTAGGTATATGGCAAAAAGGGATTAAAGTCGCCGATAGAATCAGAGTGACTTTTAGGTAGGGAAATTGTCCAGGTATATCTGGGTTGGACTGTGTTTAATCACAAGAGACCTTACATGTAAGAAGGAGGCAGAAAAGTTCAGAATTGTGTTGTGTAAGAATTCAAATTAGAGCCGGGCACGGTGGCTCACGCCTGTAATCCCAGCACTTTGGGAGGCTGAGGCAGGAGGATCGCGAGTTCAAAGCCAGCCTCAGCAGTGGCGAGGCACTTAGCAACTCAGTGAGACCCTGTCTCTAAATAAAATACAAAAAAGGGCTGGGGATGTGACCCAGTGGACGAGTGCCCCTGAGTTCAATCCCCGGTACCACAAAAAAAAAAAAAAAAAAAAAAAAAAAAGAATTCAAATTAGTGTTGCTGGATTTGAAGATGAGGAAGAGGACCATGAGCTAAGGAATTAGAGCAGATTCTAGAAGCTGGAAAGGGCAAACCTAGAACCAATAGAACAGACCAGAAAACAGCCCCACCAACACCTTGATTAGAACTCAGTGAGACACATTTCAGACTTCTAAACTGCAGAACTATAAAATAATAAATTTATGTTGTATTAAGCCATTAAATATGTAGTACCTTGTTACTGTAGCTATAGAAAACTAATAGTCTTTCCCAAATGTTAATTAGTGTATGCATGCATCTATGTATATGTGACTTGAGAAATAAATAATATATATGTTTGTGTGTGTATGTATATATGTCTCTGTGTGTGTGGTGTATGTATATTTATTTATTCATTAGTCTTTTATTTTACTGCTGAAGTATAAAGTTTTCTTGATGGATTGATACTGGTCTTTGGATTAGAGTTTGGTAACTACCAGTGTAGTTCTCTTTTTTTATTTTGAGGTCGTCTCAGAATTACAGAAGAATTTTGAATACAATTAACATTTTTTTAAAAATTTTTTTTAGGTGTTGATGGATATTTATTTATTTATTTATATGCGGTGCTGAGAATCATTCAGTGCCTTGCACATGCTAGGTAAGCGCTCCACACTGAGCCACAACCCCAGCCCAACATTTTCTTTTTATTGATGCATTTGAGAGTAAGTTGTTTTATTAGTGTTAACACAGAATATTCGAATGTGTATTTTCTACAAAAAATGTACATTGTTGGGCTGGGGATGTAGCTCACTGTAGAGCACTTTTCTAGCACTTGTGAGGCCCTGGGTTCAACCCCCCAGTACTGGGGTGGGGGGGACCAAAAGGCATTCTTCATTACTATCAAAATTTGGAAGGCCAGGCGCGGTGGTGCACGCCTGTAATCCCAGCACTTGGGAGGCCGAGGCAGGAGGATCGCGAGTTCAAAGCCAGCCTCAGCCATGGCGAGGCACTTAGCAACTCAGTGAGACCCTGTCTCTAATAAAAATACAAAAAAGGGCTGGGGGTGTGGCCCAGTGGTCGAGTGCCCCTGAGTTCAATCCCTGGTACCACAAAAAAAAAAAAAAAAAAAAAAAAAAATTTTGGAAATTAACAGATGCAAATTTAATGCTCAAACCCTGTTCAAATTTTGTCAAAGGACCTAACCAGAATCACACGTTTAATGTATTTGATATATCTCTTTAGTCTCCATCAATCTGGGAACAGTTTGTTAGTCTTTCTGTGGTACTTTTGAAGATTATAAATTGGAACTGAGTGCAAAAGTGCAGACCTATAATCCTAGCAACCCTCCCTCTTGGAGGCTGAGGCAAGAGAATTACAAGTTGGAGGCCAGCTTCAGTAATTTGGTGAGACCGTCAGCAACTTGAGACTTTGTCTCAATATAAAAAGCAAAAAGGGGCTGGGGATGTAGCTCAGTAGTAAAGTGCCCCTGGGTTTAATCCATAGTATATATATTTTTAAAAATTATAAATTGGTTATTCTGTACATGTTCCCTAAATAATTTGGGTTTATCTGATTATCTGATAATATTTCCTCATGATTTCATCTAGGTTATATATTTTGGGCAGAAATGCCAAAGAATTGATGTTACATTTTAATTTATTCTATTAGGTGACACATGATTTTTATTTTTCTTATAATTTTGTTTGATTAAGGTGACATCCATCAGTTTTGCTCCTTTAAAATTAATGTATTTCACTAGGTGTGGTGGTGCACGCCTGTAATCCCAATGGCTGGGGAGGCTGAGACAGGAGAATTGGAAGTTCAAAGCTAGCCTTAGCAATTTAGTGAGGCCCTAAGCAATTTAGAGAGACCTTGTCTCAAAATAAAAAATAAAAAAAGGGCTGGGGATGTGGCTTAGTGGTAAAAAGCCCCTAGGTTCAATCCCTGGTACAAAAAAGAAAAGAAAAGAAAAAAAGAAAAAAAAAAAAAAAAAAAAAAAGGCAGGTTCCTTGGCTCTTCTTCAGACTTTAATTAGGATCTGCATTTTTAAAAAAATTAGTCTAGCTTTTAATTTTTTTCTTTTTGGTTAGCATTTTTTTTTTTTTTTTTTTTGGTACAGGGATTGAACCCAGAGGGACTTAACCACTGAGCCACATCCCCAAGCCCTTTTTAATTTTTGAGACAGAATCTTGCTAAATTCCTTAGGGCCTTGCTAAATTGCTGAGGCTGACTTTGACCTGTGATCCTCCTTCTTCAGCCTCCAGAGTCCCTGGATTATAGGAGTGAGCCACGTTGCCAGGCTACTTGGTTAGCACTTTTTTAATTTAAGAAATCTTTACTTTCTCCAGGTCATTCAAATTACAAATACGCGTGTGCGCACACACGTACACACACACACATATATACATATATACACACGTATATATATATACATATTAAAAAGTTTTTCTCATTGTGGTTAAATACGCATCATCCATCAGTTTGCTGTCTTAACCATTTTTATTAAAAAATTTGTTTATTTCTAATGTGGTGCTGAGAATCGACCCCAATGTCTCACACATGCTAGGCAAGCACTGTACCTCTGAGTCACAACTCCAGCCCTATCTTTTTTTTTTTTTTTTTTGTGGTACCGGGGATTGAACTCAGGGGCACTCGTCCACTGGGTCACATCCCCAGCCCTTTTTTGTATTTTATTTAGAGACAGGGTCTCACTGAGTTGCTAAGTGCCTCGCCACTGCTGAGGCTGGCTTTGAACTCGCGATCCTCCTGCCTCAGCCTCCCAAAGTGCTGGGATTACAGGCGTGAGCCACCACGCCCGGCTCCAGCCCTATCTTAACCATTAAGTAGTGTTAAATATATTCACATTGTTGTACAACCAATCTCCAGGATTTTTTCATCTTATAAAACTAAACTCTATACCCACTAAACAATTCCCCATTTCTCCTTCTTCCCAGCTACTGGCAATCACTGCTCTATTTTCCTTCTATGAATTTGACTACCCTAGTTATTTCATGTATGTGAAATCAAGCAGTATTTGTCTTATTTCACTAAACATTATGTCCCCCAGGTTCACCTATTATTAAAGTATTGTCTTATTTCTTATGTGGCTGAAAAATAGTCTATTGTGTGTCTATATCATGTTTTATTTATTTTAATTTGTTTCTGTTGTTTGGGATTGAATCAAGGCCTTGTGCATGCTAAGTACATGCTCTTACACTCCAGCCCCCTACTGTATTATTCATCTGTCATTGGACACTGGGGCTGTTTCTTCACCGTGCTGCTATGAACATGATGTTATAGTTACCTCAAGACCCTGAGAAACTTTATTGTTTTACATTTACAATTTAGATCTGTGGTCCATCTGGAAATAATTTTTATGTATGATGTGAGAATCATTCTTTTTTTTTCCCTTTCTATATCTGACTGATTCAGCAGTCAGATATAGAAGAGATTGTTCTTTTTCTGTTGCATTGATGGATCACTTTTGTCACATATGAGGTATCTATGTGTGTGTGAACTTGCTTCTGTAATAATGTTTTTTTGTGTGTGTATGGTACCATAGATTGAACCCAGTGCCTTGTGCATACTAAGCAAGCAACTCTACCAGCAACCTCCATCCTGCCCTTTTTTTTTTTTTTTTAAAGGCCTGGTTCTGCTGTTTTCTAGGTTGACCTTGAACTTTTGAGTAGCTGGGTTTACAGGTGCATACTTCTGCGCTTGACATCATGATTATGTATTCTTGTCAATATCATACCTGTTTTTTTTTTTTTCCCATTCTAGGAGTTGGACCCAGAGCCCACATGAGCTAGGCAAGTACTCCACCACTGTGCTATATTCCCAACCTTTTTATTTTGAGACAGGCTCTTGCTAAGTTATCTAAACTGGCCCGGTACTTGAGATCCTCCTGCATTAGCCTCCTGAGTAGCTGGGATGACAGCAGTGTACCACTGCACCTGGTCACACTTTCTTAATTACTGCGATTTTTTTTTTTTTTTTTTTTTTTTTTTTTTTTTTTTGGTACCTGGGATTGAACTCAGGGACACTTGACCACTGGGCCACATCCCCAGCCCTTTTTTGTATTTTATTAGAGACAGGGTGTCACTGAGTTGCTAGGTGCTGAGGCTGGCTTTGAACTCGTGATCCTCTTGCCTCAGCCTCCCAAGTGCTGGGATTACAGTGCTGGGATTACAGGCATGCGCCACCGTGCCCAGCTTAATCACTGCATTTTGTAAAACTGTTTCTAGCATGTGATTGTATGTCCTTGCCCCTCAGCCTCCCACCCTCAATATTGAATTGCCAATTCTTGGCCCTTCATATTTCCATATTTAGAATCATCAATTTCCATAAAACATCTGCTGTGGTTTCAGTGGAATTGTACTGAACCTATATATGTTTTGGGAGAACTGAGTGTTGAATGTTGTAACCACAAAAATGATATATCCTTCCATTTATTTAGGTTTTTAATATCTCTGTATAGGGGCTGCAGTTGTGGCTCAGTGGTAAAGCACTTGCCTAGCATGTGTGAGACACTGGGTTCAATTCTCAGCATCATATAAAAATAAATAAATAACATAAAGGCATTGTGTCCATCTACAACCAAAAAAAATTAAAAAAAAAAAAATCTCTGTATAGAGAAACTTTGTACATAGGTACAGAGTTTTTATATCTTTTTTTTTTAAGGGCTGGGGATGTAGCTGGTAGAGTGCTTGCCTAGTGTGCACAAGACCTTGGGTTCAATCCCAGTACAGAAAAAAAAAAAAAAAAAAGAAAGAAAAAAAAAAATTCATGTTTTAGATTTGTTTGTTTATTTATTTATTTATTTATTTATGTATTTATTAGTTTTGGTACCAGGGATTGAACTCAGGGGCACTCGACCACTGGGCCACATCCCCAGCCCTTTTCTGTATTTTTTTTTTTTTTTTTTTTTTTGTGGTACTGGGGATTGAACTCAGGGGCACTCGACCACTGGGTCACATCCCCAGCCCTTTTTTGTATTTTATTTAGAGACAGGGTCTCACTGAGTTGCTAAGTGCCTCACCATTGCTGAGGCTGGCTTTGAACTCATGAGCCTCCTGCCTCAGCCTCCCAAAGTGCTGGGATTACAGGCGTGCGCCACCGCGCCCGGCTCCTTTTCTGTATTTTATTAGAGACAGGGTCTCACTGAGTTGCTAAATGCCTCGCCATTGCTGAGGCTGGCTTTGAACTTGTGATCCTCCTGCCTCAGCCTCCCAAGTGCTGGGATTACAGGCGTGTGCTACGGCACCTGGCTTTATATATATTTTTAGATTTGTTCTCAGGTATTTGATGTTTTTAGATAGTTTTTTAAAAAAATTAATTATTTGTTGCTGATAGTGAAAAGGTTTTTATTCTGAGGTCTCTGATCTCTAGACATATATAAACCTGTTGAATACTTTTTTTTCTGAGAGGTCTGTAATTTACACTTGAAACTAGTTTTCACTGGGGTCAATAACAGCCAAGAAAGGTGTGGCAGTGTGCTCTATAATCCCAGCTACTAGGGAGGCTGAGGGCAGGGGAGGTTGAGGCAGAAGGATTACAAGTTCAAGGCCAGTCTTGAGCAATTTAGCTAGACCCTGTCTCGAAATAAAAATAAGGGCTGAGGATGTAGCTCAGAGGTAGAGCACTGGCTTGGCATGTGCAAGACCCTGGGTTCATTCCTCAGTACTACAAAAAACAAACAAAAACTTAAACTAATTGTTTGATTTAGAGTGGATTGGATTGATCAGAGGCAGGGAGGCTATTTAAAGGCTGTATCATAGTGTAGGCAAGAGGCATTGTGGACTTGAGCATTAAATATATGGAAAAGGAAGAGACACATTTGAGGAATATTCTGGAGAGAGAATGAATATAGTTTGCTGGGAGTAGGATAGGATGAATGAAGAAAAAGAACTCTTGAGTAAAGTAAAATATGACTGGTGTCCTTAGTACTTGGAATTATCAGTATTTGTTATTTTAGTTAGTGAATAGATGATGTATAGTGATATCTTTTTTTTTTTAATATCTTTATTTATTTGCTTTTAGTTGTACACAATGCGTTTTATCCAATGCGTTTTATTTGTACGTGGTGCTGAGGATCGAACCCGGGTGTCCTTAGTACTTGGAATTATCAGTATTTGTTATTTTAGTTAGTGAATAGATGATGTATAGTGATATCTTTTTTTTTAAATATCTTTATTTATTTGCTTTTAGTTGTACACAATGCGTTTTATCCAATGCGTTTTATTTGTACGTGGTGCTGAGGATCGAACCCGGGTCGCCCACGTGCTAGGCGAGCGGTCTACCGCTGAGCCACAATCCCAGCCCTATAGTGATATCTTTTTGTGGTTTTAATTTGCATTTCTCCAACGGGTGCCTCAGTTCTTGATGCCTTTACCCATTGAGGGTCAAGTACGAAAAATAATAATGGTTATCAGAAAAAAGTATTTGATATGCCTTAAATTTAACGTTCTATGAAAAAGATTTTGTGAATGTTTTAAAAGGGTAAACCTTTACGAAGTTTCCAATAAGGCAAGTCATAATGATGCATGCCTGTAACCCCAGTGCCTCAGAAAGCTGAGGCAGGAGTATCAAAAATTTAAGTCCAGTCTGGGGAATTAGTGAAAGGTAGTCTCAAAATTAAAAACAGTGCTGGGAATGTTAATGATGTAGTTTAGTGGTACCATGCCTCATGTTCAATTCCCAATACCACAAAAACAAACAGACAAACGAAAAAATAAAAGCCAAGTTTCAAGTAAGTCCTGTGACCTTGAAGATGAGAGTGACTTTTACAGCAGTTTTTTTAGTGGCCTTTGGTCTTATGTAGAATATGTGTGGCTTTTTTTTTTTTTTTTTTTTTTTTTTGTGGTACCAGGGATTGAACTCAGGGGCACTCGACCACTGGGCCACATCCCCAGCCCTTTTTTGTATTTTTATTTAGAGACAGGGTCTCACTGAGTTGCTAAGTGCCTCGCCATTGCTGAGGCTGGCTTTGAACTCGTGATCCTCCTGCCTCAGCCTCCCAAAGTGCTGGGATTACAGGCGTGAGCCACCGCGCCCGGCTATGTGTGGCTTTTAATAAACTGAAGAGATGGGCATATGAAAAAGCAAAATGTCTCGTCATCCTATAATATTTTTTGGTGGTCAGTCTACATGTTACCTTTTCTTCCTATAATTTCTTTTTTTTATTTAATATTTTATAGTTTTATTTTATTTAATATTTTCTAGTTACAGATGGACATAATACCTTTATTTGATTTTTTAATTTTTATGTGGTGTTGAGGATTGAACCCAGTGCCTCACACGTGCGAGGCAAGCAAGTGCTCTACCACTAAGCCACAATCCCAGCCCTAATTTCTTTTTTAATAGAGCAAAAAATAAATGAGAAACACTAATGTGATCAAGGTCATCATAATCTTAGTCAATAACTACTGAGCTCCTGCTCTTGGTAACATAGATGATAATAATAATATGATTTTGAATCTTTATTCAGGAAAATAATTTAGATATTTAGCTTTAGCTTAAATATTTAGATTTATTAAATATTTAGATATTTAGATTTAGCTTTCTTTTGACTAATTTATTTATTTGTCCCCATCTACGTTATCTCCCTTCTTTGTAAATCATCTCAAGCAACAGTCTGTATTATAAGAAGCAAAGCTAAGTGATTGGTAATTAAATGTTTAGTGTTTATTTTAGTTGGTTATTAGTTTGAGGTTAAATTTGTTTAATGAGTAAATATGGAAGAATTATGCTTTGTACATTTTGAATGCATACTTGCTGATCACCAGCATGTTACTCCCATTTTATGGAAGCTGGAATGTTATTTCTTACTTTTTAATGATTGTAGAGTTTTATAGTTATTGAATCTTTGTTATGATGGTGTTAGTCATATCAGCACTTTCTTTGCTACCAACTTCTCAGTTAGGAAATAGCCTCTCCATAATAGCTTGTTTCCATGGGAAAATATAGTCTACTTTGAAGCAGTTTCCAGTAATATATATTTCTTCTTATTATTATTGTTTTTATTTGTTCTACTTAGTTGTACATGACAGTAGAATGCATTTCAATTCATCGTACACAAATGGAGCGCCACATTTCAATTCTCTGGTTGTACACCGTGTAGGGATGCACCATTTGTGCAATCATACATGTACCTGGGTAATGATGTCCATCTCATTCTACCATCTTTCCTACTCCCACAATCCCTCTCCATCCTGCCCTTTGACCAGTCCCAAGTTCCTCCATTCTTCCCATGCACCACCCCCCAATCATAGATCAGCATCTACTAATCAGAGAAAACATTCGGCCTTTAATTTTTTGGGATTGGCTTACTTTGATTAGCATAATATTCTCCAACTCCATCCATTTACCTGCAAATGTCATAATTATATTCTCTTTTAATGCTAAGTAATATTCCATTGTGCGTATATACCACAGTTTCTTTATCCATTCATCTATTGATAGGCATCTAGGTTGGTTCCACAGTTTGGCTATTGTGAATTCAGCTGCTGTAAACATTGGTATGACTATGTCACTATATTATGCTGATTTTTTAAGTCCTTTGGGTATAGACCAAGGAGTAGGATAGCTGGGTCAAATGGTGGTTCCATTCCAAGTTTTCTGAGGAATCTCCACACTGCTTTCCAAAGTGGTTGTGCCAATGAGCAGTCCTACCAGCAATAAATGAGTGTACCTTTTCCCTCACATTCTCTCCAACACTTTTTATTGCTTGTATTTTTTTTTTATTTTTTGTGGTACCGGGGATTGAACTCAGGGGCACTCGACCACTGGGTCACATCCCCAGCCCTTTTTTGTATTTTATTAGAGACAGGGTCTCACTGAGTTGCTAAGTGCCTCGCCATTGCTGAGGCTGGTTTTGAACTCACGATCCTCCTGCCTCAGCCTCCCAAAGTGCTGGGATTACAGGCGTGCGCCACCGCACCCGGCTGCTTGTATTCTTGATTACTGCCATTCTGACTGGGATGAGATGAAATCTTATTTTTCATTTGCATTTCTCTAATTACTAAAGATGTTGAACCCTTTTTCATATATTTGTTGATTGCTTGTATATCTTCCTTTGAGAAGTGTCTGTTCAGTTCCTTAGCCCATTTATTGATTGGGTTGCTTATTTTTTTGGTATTAAGTCTTTTTAGATCTTTATAAATCCTGGAGATTAGTACTCTAATGTGCGTGTGGTAAAAATTTGCTCTCATACTGTGGGCTCTCTTTTCACCTCAATGATTGTTTCCTTTGCTCAGAAGAAGCTTTTTAGTTTTAATCCATCCCACTTATTGATTCTTGATTTTATTTCTTGCACTTTTTGTTAAGGAAATTGGGGCCTAATCCGAAATGATGAAAATTTGAGCCTACTTTTTCTTCTATTAGATGTAGGGTCTCTGGTCTGATTTATAGGTCCTTGATCCACTTTTGAGTTGAGTTCTGTGCATGGTGAGAGATAGAGGCTTAATTTCATTTTGCTACATATGGACTTCCAGTTTTCCCAGGACCATTTGTTGAAGAGGTTATCCTTTCTCCAATGTATGTTTTTGGTGCCTTTGTCTAGTATGAGATAACTGCATTTATGTGGGTTGGTTTCTGTGTCTTCTATTCTGTACCATTGGTCTACATGTCTGTTTTGGTGCCAATACCCTGCTGTTTTTGTTACTATCGCTCTGTAGTATAGTTTAAGGTCTGGTATTATGATGCCTCTTGCTTCACTTATTTTGCTAAGGATTGCTTTGGCTATGCTGGGTGTCTTATTTTTCCAAATAATCCAGTAATGTATTACTGTAGACTTTCAAGCAGTTATTCAGGTTTCAGTATTGTTAATTTAGAAAAGATGACCTACGTAGAAGAACATTGATGTATTTGATTTTCAAATTGCAGTTAATTATAACGATAGCTCATAGATGTACTTCATTCTCTCTTGGAATGTTGCCTAACTTTATAAATTTTACATGATTTGAGTTAAAAACAGACAGTTTTAAAAGTTAGATGAATTAATTGAAAAGAGACCTGTCTCCTCCAGTCAGTGCTTCTAACAGTTTTTCACATCTTTCAACCACACTCAGGCATGGCACTTAGAAAATCAGAATGGGGCTGGGGTTGTGGCTCAGTGGTAGAGCGCTCGCCTAGCACGTGTGTGGCCCGGGTTCGATCCTCAGCACCACGTGAAAACAGATTGTGTACAACTAAAGCAAATAAATAAATATAAAAAAAAATTAAAAAAAAATCAGAATGGACTGACTGCTTCAACTCTTATTGAGTTTGGGAGTAGACACTCTTTATAGAAATCTGTGTATCATCTTTGATTGATAGTCTTCTGAATATGGTCCTTTTTTTTTTTTTTTTTTTTTTTTTTTTTTTTAACCTGACACATACAAACTGAATCAACAAACTATAGGGCTGGGGATGTGACTCAGTGATAGAGCACTTACCTCACATGTAGAAGGCCCTGGGTCGGATGAAAAAACAAAAACAAAAACAAAAACAAAAAAGCCCTCACACTCCCCCAAACTAATTATATAGTCCTTGTCATGTTCATATGTAGCCATGTTTAAAAAGTATTTCCTAAGTGTCCTTTTTTTTTCTTTCTTTCTTTCTTTCTTTCTTTCTTTCTTTCTTTGTTTTTTGGTGTGTGTGTGTGCGATACTAGGAATTGAAAATGAGTTTTCTACCATTGAGCTACATATCCAGCCCTTTTTAATTTTTGGAGATGCAATCTCACTAAATTTCTGAGGCTGGGCTTGAACTTGAAATCCTCTTGCCTCGAGTCAACGGGGATCATATTTGCCATAGATCCTAAATATTCTTATTTATTTATTTATTTAATGGTAGTGGGGATTGACTCTGAGGCACTTTACCCGTGAGCCACATCCCCAGTCCTTTTGTTTTTTATTTTGAGATAGGGTGTCACTAAGTTGCTAAGAGTCTTGCTAAGTTGCTGAGGCTGGCCTCGATCTTGCAGTCCTCCTGCCTCAGGCTCCTAAGTCCCTGGGATAACAGGTGTGTACCACCATACCCAGCTTCGGCTCCTAAGTCGTCTTAGATGGGTTTTACCAATATCTTGTGTGAAAATATAATATTAAAAATATTCATATTAAAAATTATTAAAAAAATATTCATGTTGAAAAGAATAATTAGAATGTGCCTGGTGTGGTGGGGCACACCTGTAATCCCAGTGGCTTGGGAGGATGAGGCAGGAAGATTCTGAGTTCAAAGCTAGCCCCAGCAATTTAGCAAGGTGTTAAGTAACTCAGGGAGACCCTGTTTCTAAATAAAATATAAAAAAGGGCTGGGGATGTTGCTTAGTGGTTAAGTGTCATGTTGAAAAGAATAATTAGAATGTCCCTGGTGTGGTGGGGCACACCTGTAATCCCAGTGGCTTGGGAGGATGAGGCAGGAAGATTCTGAGTTCAAAGCTAGCCCCAGCAATTTAGCAAGGTGTTAAGTAACTTAGGGAGACCCTGTTTCTAAATAAAATATAAAAAAGGGCTAGGGATGTTGCTTAGTGGTTAAGTGTCTCCTGGGTTCAATCCCTGGTACCAAAAAAAAAAAAAAAAAAAAAAAAAAAAAAAAAAAAAAGTAAATAAAAAATTAGAATGAGATTCATCTAATTTGGACCAATTCTCTCTTATTGTATCTTTAAAATGAAGGTATAGTACATTATAATTCTTACCATTGGATCACTGAAGGTTTCATTTAAATATATTAGAGATTATACTGCAGAAGCCTGAGTAAGATAGTCTATATATTTTTTTTTTTTTCCAAAGAAGCTTCTTTAAATGGTTCTGTTAAGTGTAGGAATGTTCTGATGATTATCTTTTTAATTAAAATGAGAAATCTTTGTTTAAAGTGGCATTCGTTTTTTTACGGCCTGTTACAGTCTCTGTAACAATCATTTCTTAAGTCTGAACGTTTTATTTCCAGGAATCCATTTATATAAAACTATGTTTAGACTTAATTAAGGAACAATTCTTACAAAGCTTGTAAATAGCCAGGAAAAAAGGGACCGAAAATAAAACTGACATTCACATTTAACAAAATGATTGTTACAAGGTATGTAATAAGCTATAAAAATACAATAAAGTCCTTTTTATAAGAGTTCATATTTTTTGATCCTTGTTTTCAAAGGTATTTAAGAAAAATATCAAAGCTCTGCAAATTGACATCTGTTTTGTTGAATGGACTAGTGATATTTTTTTGTTTGTTTGTTTATAACTGACAGTGTAGGAGTTCTACCTGTCTGGTTAGTATGTTTTCTTTGAAATACTTTGTAATCAGTTTAGTTTAGATGAGAATATAAATTTTACAATGTGCTGTGATGAAAACAAGACCTGGTTCTCTTGATTCTACTTTCTAAAAGATGTTGAGTAAGTTGGTTGAATCTTTTTGAGTTTTATTTTCCTTATCTAGAAAGCAAAGATAATACCTCTTTTGTATTAAAGAGCCGTTATAAGGACTAAGTGAAATTTTAAGTAGTGAAAATATTTGGAAATTATAAACTGTAAGCATCTAAGGTTATGTTTCTCTGTCTCTGTCTCTCTCTCTCTTTTTTTATTTTTTTTCTTGGTACCAGGGATTGAACTCAGGGGCACTCAACCACTGGGCCACATCCCCAGGCCTTTTTTGTATTTTATTAGAGACAGGGTCTCACTGAGTTGCTAAGTGCCTCACCATTGCCGAGGCTGGCTTTGAACTCGCTATCCTCCTGCCTCAGCCTTCCAAGTGCTGGGATTACAGGCGTGCGCCACCGCACCCGTCTTCTCTCTCTCTTTGTACCTGTGGATTGGATTTAAGGGTGCTTTATCAGCTGGGCGCGGTGGCGCACGCCTGTAATCCCAGCACTTTGGGAGGCTGAGGCAGGAGGATAGCGAGTTCAAAGCCAGCCTCGGCAATGGTGAGGCACTTAGCAACTCAGTGAGACCCTGTCTCTAAATAAAATACAAAAAAGGGCTGGGGATGTGGCCCAGTGGTCGAGTGCCCCTGAGTTCAATCCCTGGTACCAAAAAAAAAAAAAAAAAAAAAAAAAAAAAAAGGGTGCTTTATCACTGAACTACATCTGTAGTCCTTTTTTTCTTTTTGAGATAGGGTGTTACTAAGTTGCTTAGGCTGATGTTGAATTTGAGATCCTCCCCATCAGCATCCCAAATTGCTGGGATTACAGGTGTGTGCCACCTGCTGGCTAATGTTTTTTCTCTTAAAGATGGACAGTATACAGCAATTTGTTTTAATTAGCATACTTTTCTTATTCATGCACTTTGTCATGTATACAAGTTTTTTGTAAAGATCTTCTTCATTATTATTTTTCTGTTACATAAGTGATTGAAACTATTGGCATAGTAGATATTACATGGGATTTGGAGACAAGAAGACCTGGTTTCAAACTCTGTCTTCATTTCATCTCTCTGACCTTGGGATGATGGTAGGGATAAAATAAAACAATAATAGTAATAATGGCAGCAACCACTTCAAGTTCACTGTATGCTATGTAGGATTCTAGGCACTTTCTATAGATTGTTTCATTTTTTAAAAATAAGGTGATTATCTCATCTTATTAGGTATATAGTATTGTCATCCTGAATTATATGTGTGGAAACTGAGGAAAAGTTACTTCTTTAGAATTATTATTATTATTCAATTTGTAAATATCATAGCTGGTATTCTGACTTAGATATTCTAGGTCCAGAGTGAGTGCTCTTAACCAATATGTTATACTAACCCTGTTCCTCAGTTTCTTCATCTCTAAGATGAATAACAACTGTTATGTCTAATGGATGGTTTGGAGGATCCAGTAAGAGTTAATGCATAAAATTAATGTCAGAATGTACCATAAATATAAATTATAAATGAACTTTAGGATTAGCATTCATCTTAGAGTAGCTATTTTATAGATTATTGTAGTTGTTTTTGTCTTTTTGAACTACAGATAGTCCCCAATTTATGATGGCTTGTTTGTCTTAGGATTTTTTGACTTTGTGATGATTTGAAACAATTGTGTATTCAGTTCCAACCCTGCTTTGAATTTTGATCTTTTTCTTAGTCATATTCAGTAAGAGTCTCTTGTGATGTACTCTTGTGCAGCTCCCAGTCAGCCCATGTGACCATGAGTTTAACCATGTACTATGTTGCTAAGTTATGATATTTGGTAGGTTAGGTTCATTAAATGCATTTTTTTATTTTTATTTTTTTTGGTACCAGGGATTGAACTCAGGGGCACTGGACCACTGGGCCACATCCCCAGGCCTTTTTTGTATTTTATTAGAGACAGGGTCTCACTGAGTTGCTAAGTGCCTCGCCATTGCTGAGTCTGGCTTCGAACTCGAAATCCTCCTGCCTCAGCCTCCCAAATGCTGTGATTACAGGCATGCGCCACCGCACCCAGCAAATGCATTTTTGACTTAATGAGTTTTTCAGTTTTCAAGGGATTTAATCAGGATGTAACCCCATCATAAGTCCAAGAGCATCCATATTTTTAAATTTTATTTGTATTATCTTTTGATTTATTTGGGAGAAATATGTTTTTGAAGAGATGTGTGAGTAGTATTAGTGTTTTTTCAAATCTGTAGAAAAATGGTGAGAAAAGCACAATGATCTTACATATCCTTCACATGGATTGGGTAATTGTTAAAATGTTGCTACATTTGATTTTTCTTTGCATATAGCTATCTATACTTTTCTTTCTAAAATTATTTGAGTTGCACACATGAGATACTTAACTCTACTGCTGCTTGTATTTTCTAGGAATAAAAGCATTCTCTTTTATAACCACAATACAAGATTCCATCAGTAAATTTAATACTGATAGCATTTTATCATTTAATATATAGTTCATAGTCACAGTCTCTCACTTGTCCCAGTAATATTCTTGTTTTTTTTTTTTTTTTTTCTTCACAATACCTTTATTTTATTTATGTGGTGCTGAGGATCGAACCCGGGGCTTCACACATGCGAGAGGAGCGCTCTATCGTTGAGCCACAGCCCCAGCCCCCCCCAGTAATGTTCTTCAAGCGGTTTTTCTTCTTTTAATTTAGAATCCAGTTACATTATACATAATGTCTGTTTAATCTTCTTTAATTTACAACAGTTCCATACATTGTTTTACTCATGAAATTCCTATCTTTGAAGAGTCTGGTGTAATTTTACAGGATGTCCCTCATTTGGATTCATCTCATTGTTTCCTCATGTTTAGATTCAGTTAAAAGGTTTTGGCAGGAATATATGTTGTGAATTTTCTCAGTGCATCATCTCTGAAGGTACTTGATGTCAGTTTGTTAACATTATTGATGACATTATGTTTGTTGATTTTATAAAAGTGTATTCACCAGATTTCTTCATTATAAAGCTATTGTTAAAGGACAAAATTACAACAAATTTAGTTTAAATATCTTCATTGGCTTTTATTTGCAATTCTGGAATTGGGCAACACTTTTATAAAATAGAATGAGTGTTCAAATGAGCTGAGCAAGGATAGGTTGGCTTTATGAATAGAAAAGAATTGAGGAAAGAAGAAACAGAATAAAAATGATTGGATGTTTCAAAGTTACTTTTATTTATGTATTTATTTTTGGGTACTAGGGATTGAACTGAGGGGCACTCAGCCACTGAGCCACATCCCCAGCCCTATTTTGTGTTTTATTTAGAGACAGGGCCTCACTGCGTTGTTTTGTGCCTTGCCATTGCTGAGACTGGCTTTGAACTCTTGAATCCTCCTGCCTCAGACTCCCGAGCCACTGGCATTATAGATGTCCGCCACTGCATCAGGCTAAAATTGGTTGTATTTTAATGGAAATCATTATAGGCTATTTAAAAACTCACTGTAGTATTTACATCTGTTGAATTTTCTTTGCCTGTTCAGTAAAACACTGATTACTTAGTTTTGACCAAGTTGGGTGGGTATCTGTTATGGTTTGGATATGAGGTGTCCCAGCCAAACTTTGTATTTATTGCAGGAATATTCAGAGGTAAAATGATTGCATTACAAGAATTGTAACCTAATCAGTCCATTGTAGTTTGTAGTTAAGTGGTAACAGTAGACCAATGGGGCCTGGCTGGAGGAGGTGGGTCATGGGGACTTGCCCTGGAAAAGGGTGTATCTTCCCTGTGATGGTGATGGGTGTCCCCATCTTCTGTTTCCTGAGCCTGGCTTAAGCTGAGCAGCTTTCCTCCACTGGTCCTTTCCCACATGATGTGCAGCCTCCCCTTGGGCCTAGAGTAATAGGGTTGGCAGTCTGTGGACCAAGATCTCTGAAATTGTGAACCCCAAATAAACTTTTCTTCCTCTAAGTTGTTTTTGTTGGGTTTTTGATCAGAGTAACACCAAAGGTGACTAAACAGTATCCATACTGGTCAATTTGGTTTTCAGGTTTTTAAATCATTTTTGCATACTCTTCAGCAACTTGGTTCAGTTGTTTGTGCTATTAATAAAGCAAGTAGCAAATTTGTCGTGTCTTAAGAGAGATTTTCACCTTATAGAAGTTAACCAGTTGGTCCTATCTTCCCTTACTTCCTCTATTAGAAATACTATAAACATCAGAAAGAAGAGGATGACCTTAACATTTGCCTTACAGACTAAAATCATAGCCTTGAAGCAGCTATTTATTTTCGAATAAAAAGTTTAATTTCATGCCCTGATTAGTGCTAGTACATGCAGGTGGGTATTTATTTTATGTAGCTAAACTGATCTGCCTTTGCAAATTACTTGCCAGTCAGCAGAACTATAATTTCTTATGAATAGATGGTGTAAATTACAATTCTCATTAGTAAGTTTTGTGTTTTTTTTTTTTTTTTTTTTTTTTTTTGGTACCGGGGATTGAACTCAGGGGTACTCAACCACTGGGCCACATCCCCAGCCCTTTTTTGTATTTTATTAGAGACAGGGTCTCACTGAGTTGCTAAGTGCCTCACCACAGCTGAGGCTGGCTTTGAACTTGTGATCCTCCTGCCTCAGCCTCCCAAGTGCTGGGATTACAGGCGTGCGCCACCGCGCCCGGCTTTTTTTTTTTTTTTTTTTTTTTTTTTTTTTAATGTATTTGTGAGCTCGGGGTGGGAATCACTAACCAAATTTTGGCTAGACTAGAATTTGACTAATTTTTTTTTTTTTCTCTCAAAGGCTCAGGGATTGATGAATTTATACTAATAGCCCCAATTAAAGATCTTGTTTTTAGTTGATTTGAAAATGTACTCAGGATCTAGAAAGAGTGGTTCCTTGTGGAAAAGATCTAAGAAGAGATTTATTGAGAAATTAGATATAGTTAAAATTTGAGTATTTTAAGGACTGGGGGGATACTTTAGCTCAGTGATAGAGCACTTGTCTAGCATGCCTGAGGCCCTGGGTTCAGTTCTACATCCTGCCCCCTTTCCTTCCAAAAATTTAGTATTTAGAGAGGCTTAAAAAGTGGGGAGATAAGCTGAGGACAAGATATAGAAGCCGGGCGCTGTGGCGCATGCCTGTAATCCCAGCACTTTGGGAGGCTGAGGCAGGAGGATCGCGAGTTCAAAGCCAGCCTCAGCAATGGCGAGGCACTTAGCAACTCAGTGAGACCCTGTCTCTAAATAAAATAAAAAAAGGGCTGGGGATGTGGCCCAGTGGTCGAGTGCCCTTGAGTTCAATCCCTGGTACCGAAAAAAAAAAAAAAAAAAAAAAAAAATAGAAGATTTGAAATTGGAGGACAATATTGAGTTTTGATTGCTTAACTGAAACTATAGAGTTTATTTATTTATTTTTTATTTTGATGATGCTGGGAATCAAAATCAGGGTCTTGCCACTTAACTACTCAGCTCCTAAAGTTTTTTTTTTTTTTTTTTTTTTTATTTTAAAGTGAAACTGATTTTATTGAGCTTGGTTTAAGAGTAGATGCAATTAATTAGAAGGACACAAAAGTACCATTTCCTTAAGTATGTCATTTAGTTGCCTTCTTATCTAAAATGTCACCAAATACAAGTTTTAAGAGTTTGGTAAAATCACCTAATTCAAGGCATTTTTAACCTTTATTTGATCGTGGACTTCACTGAAAGTCTTTTGTATGCTAGAAGATCCTTTCCCCGGTCATGCACATCTACATACAAATTTGTATACAATTTTAGAAGTTTCAGTGATCCCTGAATCATATCCATTGTGATATAGTTAACCCTGAACTAGCCTTATTTTTTGGTTGTTGCTTGAGTTATTTTTTTTAAAGGCACTTGGTATTGATAATTATCATTTCAGCATAACTAGTTGTGACTTTTATTAAGTGTCTCGGCTTCATCATAAAATGTCATTTTGAGAAGCTAATGAAATGTTGAGTATGTTGTTTGGTAGTGTCAGGGAAAATAGTAGAGAGAGATGATTTGGCTGGTGGTTATTACCAAACAAACAAGAAAACCTCCTCTTGAAACGTCCTGTTCTTAATATTCTCATTCCCCTTAGCTAGTCAGTAAACAGCCACAGTTTATCCCTGTCTGTGATGATGGAATTTTACTTGTTAGAGATGTGGATAGATATACTTAAATTCTTTTATTACTAGCCTACTGATAGTTCTAGGATCTTTCTACTTTTATCAGTTTTATTAAAGAAATACCAAGCAAATGTCTAGCAAGGTCAATTTAGCCAAGTGAATGTGCTTTACATCTAGGAACATTTGAAATAAAACTATTCTATCAGGGTCAACCTTAAACATTGTCAGCATGTTCAGTTATTTATACTCTGCAGTTCTGGGAGACCTAGGAAACATTTATCATTATCTCTTTTTCTGCATCCTCTTAAGGTATCAACACTGAGAATGCCATCCATCTAGTTAACTCATTCAAGAAAGAGGAATTTTTTATTATTTTAGATCAGTATTACACCTTGACTAGAAGACCTGGTTAGAATTTTATCTTCTAAATCCCATGTGCCACAGTTTATACAAGGTATCAGTAAAAAGTGTAATGAAGTACTCTTTTTAAAATGAGCAGATAGAGCCAGGAGCCGGACACAGTGGTACACGGCTCGGGAGGCTGAGACAGGAAGATTGCGAGTTCAAAGCCAGCCTCAGCAACTTAGCAAGGCCCTAAGCAACTCAGTGAGACTGTGTCTCTAAAAAAATACAAAATAGGGCTGGATGTGGCTCAGTAGTTGAGTGCCCCTGAGCTGAATCCCCAGTATTAAAAAAAAAAAAAAAAAAAAAAAATTTGGACTTTTGCAGAACTCTTGCAAAACCATTGTAAGTCTTTTTCATTTGCTGTTTTCTCTGATCCTGTTTTTTTGGGCCCTACTCCTTATATTCTTTTGTATCAGTATTCTAAAGCAAATGCTGCTTAACTGTGTTATTTCTACTTGAAGATAGAGTTTTGTCTATTTCCCCTCTAGTATAGCCAAGTGCATGACACATGGTAGGCAGCAAATATTTGTACAATAACTTACCTTTCCTAGTTTCTCTTTTTATAAAATGGAATCTAATGATAAACTGCCTATTCTCCCATGTGAAGTCATTATAGGGAGTAAGTCAAACAGTATTATTCATCATTTTGATGTCTCATATAATTTTTTTCCCCAGTACTGGGTATTGAACCCACAGGCTCTCTACATTGACTTACATACCTAACCCTTATTATTATTTTTTTAAAAATTTGAGACAGGGTCTTGTTAAGTTGCCCAGGTTGGCCTGAAACTTGAGATCCTCTTGCCTCAGCCTTCTGAGTAGCTGGGATTACAAGAACATGCTACCTCACCTTCCTCCATATGATAATTTTTTTTTTAACTTTTTTTTTTTTTTAATATTTATTTGCTTTAGTTGTACACAATGCGTTTTACTTTTACATGGTGCTGAGGATTGAACCCGGGCTGCGCACGTGCTAGGCGAGCGCTCTACCGCTGAGCCACAACCCCAGCCCCTAATTTTTTTTTTTTTAAAGTTGTTGATGGACCTTTATTTATTTATTTTTATTTATTTATTTATTTATTTATTTACAGTGCTGAGAATTGAACCCAGTACCTCACACATGCTAGTCAAGTGCTATATCACTGAGCTATAACCCCCCAGCCCCATATGATTTTTTTTTTTTTTTTTTTTTTTTTTTTTTTTGGTACCAGGGATTGCACTCCACCACTGCCCCACATCCCCAGTCCTTTTTTGTATTCTATTAGAGACAGGGTCTCACTGAGTTGCTAAGTGCCTCGCCATTGCTGATGCTGGCTTTGAACTCGCGATCCTCCTGCCTCAGCCTCCCAAGTGCTGGGATTACAGGTGTGTGCCACTGCGCCTGGCCCCTTATGATTTTTTTTTTTAAGCAACTGTCTAAAGCATTCTTTTCTAATTTTTTTGTCCCAAGCAGCTTTAAATTACTTTTTAAGGGATCATGTCAATTAAACAGATTAATTATATATTTTTTAAGTCTTTTGGGCAATTGAAAAAAATTTTTTTCTTGGTCGCTCTGGGCATTAAACCAGGGCCTTGAACATGCTTAGGCAAGCACTGTACCACTGAGCTATATATACCCGCAGTCCCTCAAATATGTATTTATTTTTATTTTTGGTACTGGGGATTGAATCCAGGGGTGCTTTCCCATTGAGCTGCATCCTTAGACATGTTTAATGTTTTTATTTTGCAGCCCTCCTGCCGCAGCCTCCCAAGTTGCTGGGATTACGGTGTATATCACTGTGCCTGGCTCAGATATGTATTTTGATGATTGTGGGGTAGAGGCAAATATAAATGGTTCTCTATCATTTTTAGAAGTTTTGTTCTTGATTATTAAAAGTTTTATAAGAACTTTGCCTAAAGAGCTTGTCCTGTAATTAGTCTGGATATAACCAAGATTTCTTGGCATGGCATGAAATCTGATTTGTCTTTTAAAAACAATTTATATCGATTACTGTTTATCATCCTATATGGTAATTACTGCTCCTTCTGTGATTCAACTATTATAACCTTTAAGTAGTTATATTAGGCTTAGAAAATAGTATAATTTGAAGCTCTTAACATTTTTGAAATCAGAAAAATGATTCTCAAAAGAAATATATTCAGGTGGGAAAACTACTTTTTTGAAGTTTACTATTTCAGAATATATCGTTTGGTCATCTTTGGAACTAGAGACTTAATTTACAAGCAAATGGAGATTATCAAAAATATAGTATTAAGTCAGGTGTGGTGGTGCACGCAGGTATGGTGGTCCCAGCAGCTTGGAGGCTGAGGCAGGAAGATTGTGGGTTCAAAGTCAGCCTCAGCAATTTAGTAAGGCCCTAAGCAACTCAGTGAGACCTTGTCTTAAATAAAATACAGAAAAGGGAGGGGAATGTGGCTCAGTGGTTAAGTGCCCCTGAGTTCAATACCCGGTACCAAAATAAATAAATTCAACATAGTACTATCTGCATATAGAGTTCTTTGTTTCTTCATTTTAGGTTAATAAATTGTGTCAATCATTATGATAAATGTGAAAAATTTGTCCTTATTTCTTAGCATGGTTTAAGCTTTCTTAGTTTGGACTTCACAAAGTGCTTCTGTTTTATCAGGTATTAGTTTGAGTTTATTCAGACTATAAAAATGGCAGTGTTGACATGTACCATTATATGCTAAATTCTTTAAAATATAAATCCCAGAAACTTGCTATCTAGAACAATAGCCTGTTAACCCTTCAGAAAATATTTCAAGTACCCAGCCTAAATATTTTATCAATTTACAAATTGCAAATTTTATTCATGCCTTGCTACGATTAGCTACTACTATATTAAGGATAAGTATATACATTTAAGGTAGATATAAACACCTGTGTATGTTTAGATCATGCCCAAATGGTTGTACTGACACTTTTTTTGGCTCATTTTTTTCGCTAATGGTTAGTTCAATATTGCTTTTACTCATTTTTAAAAAAATATTTTTTAGCTACTGATGGACCTTTATTTTATTTATTTGTATGTGGTGCTGAGGATCGAACCCAGTGCCTCACAAATGATAGGCAAGCACGCTACCACTGAGCTACGATCCCAGCCCCATGCTTTTACTCTTTATAATAACAAATGAGGGCTTGTGCAAAAAAATTGAGAAGGGTCATCAGTTGACAGTTTATTTTAAACTAGATAATATTCTTTTTTTTGGGGGGGTGGCATGAGGGATTGAACTGAGGGATGCTCTACCACTGAACTACATTCTTAGCCCCTTTAATTTTCTGTTTTGTGACAGAATCTCACTAAGTTGCTGAGGCTGGCCTCAAACTTGGAATTCTCCTGTCTCAGCCTCCTGAGTTGCTGGGATTACATGTGCCAAAAATACCTGGCTAGATAATATATTTTTTTTTTTTTTTTTTTTTTTTGTACCAGGGATTGAACTGAGGGGCACTCCACCACTGGGCCACATCCCCAGCCCTTTTTTTGTATGGCTCAATGGTCCAGTGCCCCTGAGTTCAATCCCCAGTACCTTCCCACCCTGCCAAAAAAAGGAGATTTCTTCTACTTTCGCCCTGACATGAAGTACAGTCACAGACTGACCAGCTGTGAGTAAAACAAAAAGACTACCTCCACTCTAGGAGCAGAAGGGAGAAACAAAGAAGGCCCTAGCCCAGAGAGAGTAAAGGTTAAAATTCTTACCAGTCTGGATAGGGCATAACTCATTCTTGAGAAGAGTGTTAGGTGATTGTCCCAGAAGACTGCAATTTCCTATGGAGTACATGGTCAGACATGTCAGATCAGGGTAGGAATGACAATTTGACCAGTGAGTTTCAGCAGGTGTAACAGATAATAGCACAGATAGGAATGCATGCCCACTCACACAGAAAGCCTGGAGATTTGGCCAGAGGCTGTTTTTAAAGGAATGTTATGGATGAATCATATCAGTTAGAATACTGGGACATACATGCTAAAGTAATTTACTGATCCTGCCATAGTGCATCACAAACATCCTATCTGTGTGACTCCAGCAACATTAGCACCTAAATTCACCTTATTGCGTTATAATACAACTACATCATCTTGCTTACAGTTTCGGTTCTACTTGTTTCAGTTAATTTCGATATCATTGCAAAGTAGTGTTTGTTCGGGAAGTTTAGGCCTCACAAAGTGGGGGTTTGGAGCAGGTTGGAAAGAGAAGAGCTTTTTATTATTTAGTTAAGTTCAGTTAATTTTCACATGAGGGTCTAACTAGCATTAGAATTTATTTTGTCCTTGCCTATCTCTTAGCTTTTCTTTATACATCTTTGCTGTTTTACCCTCCCTTGTCTCCACCTCTAATATAACCTCCTCTCCCTCTTGCTGGAGCTGCTCATTTTTGATATTATGCTAAAAGTTCTGCATTTTCTGGAATATAGATAAGATGCTAAAGAAAAGTCCTGTTTGTCGATTTGTTTATTTATTTTTGCAGTACTTGTGGTTGAACCCAGGGCCACCTGCATTCTAGACAAGTGTTCTACCACTACATCTATCTTCCCCCTTTTTTCCTTGAGGCAGGTTGCTCATACTGGCTTTGAAATTGCAATCCTCCTGCCTCAGCTTCCCCAGAAGCTGAGATTACAGGTGTGTACCACGGTGCCTGGCTAAGGACAGAAAAGGTCTTAATCAAGTAGTTGGGTTAAACCCTTCTCTTTAAAAAAAGAAAAAGGCTAAAATACAAACTATTTAAACGTTATTTCCAAATTTGAAATAGCAGTGGCTATTTAATAAAGGAACTTAAGAAAATGATTGTTATGGAAGACCTTAACTTTGTTTTTGATTCTCAGGTTTGTTTAAATAAATTATATTTTACAGTTCACCACACACTACAAAATTTATTAAATTATCTCAGATGTGATTAAAATTAAAATGGGTCTTGTTACATTAATATGTGAAAATTAATTTTATCCTGTAAAAATACTACAGTATTGTAAATAATCTTTTATATGCCTGTAGGGGACTAATGGAGAATTTAGCAACATTTACATATTTTTTCCTTAAATATATTAATATTTACATGTTTTGTTTGTAAGCAGTAAGTATGTGTATATATATGTATGTCCATGGCTATTTTAGAGCTCTTTGAAAAGCACTTTCTATGCTCACATGCCCCAACATAATAGTCCTAGTAATGGATATGGTGATGCAGTAGCCAAAAACTTTACATTTTTGAGCAATAATTGGTTTTCTTTAATCTTTTCTATGAATGTGAATTTTTATAAATTTTAATGCTGTAAGTGTATTTGAACTTGATGAATTTGTACAGAATTCTACCACAGAAATGCTTGAACACAAGGTAGATTTTTAAATGGAGCTTAGCTAGTATAAAGCCCACAGCTCTATCTTGGTACAAGTGATGTTGAATTACTGCAGCAAAGTAAGTAGAATAGAACTGTCTTCATTCTTGATTGTTGTACTTGGGACAGGTACACATCCTTTCCCACAGCTCATAATCCTGATGATATTGTCAAAGTCTGTACAAAAATCAAGTCAGTACTAATGGTAAACAGTCTTTATATTTCAGCAGATAATCAGGATTTGTCAAGGTTTGTGTTTATATGATGAAAGTCCTTATGAAAGTTACTCTTTCCCCCAAAGATCTTAAAACTGGTTATTATATATTTAATTAAAATTCTTATATAAACTGTGCTATTTGTTTTCTTCATGGGGAAATCCAGTGTCCTTAATAATACAGTCCTAAAATAAAGTTGTTACATGTTGGAAAAAAGCAGAATGATTGTGTTGCTATGGCAACTCAAATGGGGAAAATGAAAACAGTACAGATAAACTGCATCCTGTTGTCATAGCAACCACAGTTGTGAAAATTATTAAAGCTGGTCTAGAAAGGATATATTGCAGCTTTAGTCCCTTGAAAAGAAAAGACATGGAGAATTGGTTTTAGAGAAAAGTTCAATCCCCCTGGTGCCACAGGTTGCTAGTACCACTGTGTACAGGCAGATCTCCATCCTAACTATTTTTCAACTCAATTTTGTTGTCTCAGTCATAATGATGGCAGGAGGGAAAGATAAATAAAATAACTATTATGAAAAGGCTCTATTTTGAATACAAATTTTTGTAGCAAATTTAGAAATAAAACAATGTTATAAAATTTTGTTACTGAAAAATGACTTTTTAAAAAAAGTAGTGTTTTCTTTGTCTCCTCTCTCCTTTTGTCTTTCCCCCATTTTCAGCCAATGCTAAATTTTCATTCTTTTTCATACCCTTTTGGTGTATCATTTTAGTCTTTAGGTGTAACTGAAATAAGCATCTAATGTCATGGCAGCTTATAAGGCATCAAGTACAGCATTATGATTGCATATGAGCAGATGGTTGTTTTTTTTTTTAAATATTTATTTATTTACTTCAGTTGTACACAATGCAATGCATTTACGTTTACATGAAGCTGAGAATCGAACCCGGGCCGTGCACGTGCTAGGCGAGCGCTCTACCGCTGAGCCACAACCCCAGCCCAAGCAGATGGTTTTGATAGTAAATGATAAGCATCCTATAGATGTAAAGAAATTTATTTTAGTTCTATCTTTCAAACTTTCTCTGTAATCAAAAGTGTCTTAATTGTTACTTTAAATGTCATTCTTTTTTCCTCCCATCATCTTCTTACCCATCCAAGCAAAATATTTCAACCGAAAGGAGTGGAGACATGTTAGGAAGAGGCCTGATGAGAACTGTGCTTTTTGTTCAGCAGTTGGCTGCTTGCATAGGTTTTTGTGGTAATGGAAACAGCATTTTTCTATTAAACAGTATTGATCTGCTGCTTGGTAGGTACTGTGTAAAGAAGTTTCCCAGTAACAATGTATTGAAGTGGCTTAGGAGCAGTTATATTACAAATGAGGTGGAAGAAGATGGAGTTCTGCAAGACTGGGCACATGCTATAAATATCCATAATACTGAAGGTTTTTATCTAAAAACTCATGTCTAAATCCCCATATTTTCATCTGCATTTAATTGCAAATAGCTGAACATTACCTGAGCATGAGCTACTTACACTGATGCCATTATCTCCTACCCTTTAGTAGAGGTTTTCTATTTATACTTTTATTTTTTTGAAATATTTTATTTGATATTGTTGTTGTAGCTAAAAACTGTGATGTGAATATAAGTCAGTTATGAGGAATAATATTGACTGACCATAAGAACAGTATTTTAGGTAATCTATGGGATATTTTCAGCGTCCAAATATTAATGCTGATTTTGCTTACAAATAGGTTGATTTTCATAAATAGCCTCCTTATTTTAAACATTGCTTAGTTTTTCCTGGCTAATCAAAATATGTCCTTTTATGTACAGATTTAAGGGAAGGAATTTTTTTTTTTTTTTTTTGGTACCGGGGATTGAACTCAGGGGCACTCGACCACTGGGCCACATCCCCAGCCCTTTTTTGTATTTTATTAGAGACAGGGTCTCACTGAGTTGCTAAGTGCCTCACCACAGCTGAGGCTGGCTTTGAACTCGCGATCCTCCTGCCTCAGCCTCCCAAAGTGCTGGGATTACAGGCGTGCGCCACCGCGCCTGGCTGGAACCTCTTTTTAAAAAACTAAAAAAGAGGCTGGTGGTGTAGCTCAGAGGTAGAGCACTTGCCTGACATGCACAAAACTCTGGTTCAGTCCTTAGTACCACCACCACCACCACCACCACCACAACAACAAAAACAGATGGGAAAAGAGAGAGCTAGTGATGTTTGTCTTTCTTTTAAGGATTTGTGAAAAACTCATTTCTCTTTGCTATCATTTAATGGTAAATGCTATCATTCAATGGTCATATATGACTCATGACTTAGGTCACAAAAGTTAGGCTATTTAATGATTCAGATACCTGGCAAAGTAACAGTTCAAAGAATCCATTAACTGGTTAGCTAACATTGTGTAAAGGAGTTTGGGAAATGAAAGCTGATGGTAAGTACCTATCCTATATTCTATCGTGCCTAGGTATTGTAGCACCATTGGGATGTAAAGATGCATGGATTTGAATCTCTCTTCTAACTTCTCTTGCAACAGAAGTTTTAAAAGCTAGTTTATAAATCTTTAAATATGTTTTACATTAAAATCTGATGTACTGATTTTTAGATTGGTGACTAAAAGTGAGCAATATCATTAGTTTGTACGTTTGAGATTTACTAGTTTGCATCCAGGCTTATGACAAATTGGATTGGAAGATCAGGTTCTTTATTTTCCTGGAAGAAGAAAAATTATTAGGTATACTCATCACTCCCCATTTCACAATTTCTTGTCACATTTCACTTGTTTCAGAAATATTCATTTTGGATCCTTCTTGTGAATATGTAACTCTTAATACTAATGTCCTGAGAGAAAGGAGAATTCCTTTTCTAACCTCAGTAATAACCACACCATCACAGAAAATGTCCTCACAACATATCAAGCAATCAAATAGCCAATAAATCTATTCTCCTGCTAAATTCCATAAACTGGATGGGGAGGGTATATAATGTTCATTTTTGTTACTTACCAGGGAACATGACACTTGGTCTTGGAAATCGTTATTTATTTCATATATTGTAGCTGCCAATCAGTCAGCGATTTGCAAATACTGAAATAAACACACTGCGGAAAAGCGAGTTTCTTTCCTCTGCTGGTTTGTAGTGCCCAGGAAATCAGATGTAAAATGATTACATTTATTTATGTAAGCATTTTATTCTCTTTTTAATGAGCAAGTAATTTTCCTTTCTTTACTCCTACATAAAAAGTTACATTGAGGAGTACCCCAGAGGACTGGGAGACTGGTTTGCAGTCATTGAAATACGTTTGAAATCTGGGGGTCCTTTCATGAGTGTAGTTTTCTTTCCCCCAAGAAGAAAGCTCCAGATAACTCCCTTTCGAACTCATTTGTCATTGCGAACACATCTGCAGAAGAGGATGATCTTTTAGTGTGAGGGTTTGTCTCTTTTCCTTAGCAAAGGTTTTATTCTGCAACTTCTTTCACTTTCTTTGCCTTGGAAGTAAGGGAAGTAAGCTCTGGTCTCTCCCGGCAGCCAGTCTGGCTTTAATATGTGGATTACTAACATAACACCAGCCTTTGTTGAGTCATAGCACTGCTGTGAATAAATGTGTAAACAGGGCACTGCAGCTGTAAGGTTGGCAGGGGGTGTGATTGTTGGTGGTGTTTGACCAGTGTTGGAAATGCCTTTCACCAGAATGAAAGACTGCTTCAACTTCTTTTTATTCCTCTAGTTAAAACTAAGCTTTCTTTTCTGTTTTTCCCTTATCTTCTTTTTCTTCCCTGTGCTCCATGTCTCAGAAGTACATAAAGCTTAATCCTTCCAATGTGAGCATTGTGATCATTTGAAATTTGTGTGTAGGCCAATTTCACATCTTCAAAAATTGTTGTGTAACCCCATGATTCCCAGGCCTCAGCTGGTGGCCTAGTTATTTCAAATAATATTTAATGCAATAAATTCTAGGGCAATAAAAGATTTTGGGCAGTCCTTGGAGTTTATCATAATGGGATTTGACTTGAATTTAATATGCTGAAACTCCAGTATACCCAAATAATTTTTTGGTGGCATGATTTAAAAGGTCTTTGTACCAGTATAGGTGAGTGAGTTTTTAAAACCTAATCTGAGGTAATTGAAATTCTACTGTTACCAAGAAAATGAACACTTCAAAAATATAGGAATTTTCTTTACTTGACATCAGGTATTTTTAATAGTGCAGCAAAGAAAGTGTAAGTGAACATGCTTTTCATTCTCTTATGGGAAAAATAAAAAATACCACCTGGATGTATGCATAAATTTGTTTACTAAGTTGGTTGGTTTCTTGTATGTGAGTATTAAAAATGACTTGTTACAAAAAACATGTATCCTCTAGGCATTACTATGTTGTGTAGTAATGATGAATATTTTGTGTGATTTAAAAAATTGTTCCTATTTTATTCTTTAAAATTCAGGAGTCCCTTATTTTTATTTTTTATTTTTTTGGTACTGGGATTGCACTCAGGGGCACTCGGCCACTGGGCCACATCCCCCACCTTTTTTTGTATTTTATTAGAGATAGGGTCTCACTGAGTTGCTGAGTGCCTTGCCATTTACTTAGCCTGGCTTTGAACTCGTGATCCTCCTGCCTCAGCCTCCCAAGTGCTGGGATTACAGGCGTGAACCACCACGCCCGGCTTAAATTTGGAGGTCTTATAGTAGAACCAGCCATAAACCATATTTTTACAACTTATTTATTGATACAAATGAAAGAAAATAAAACACAGGTATTTAGTAATCAAGAAAACCAGAACACTAATATTAGAAAAATTGTGTTGTATTCTGGAGTTCTCATGCCAATGACTTTTAAAATCTTTTGTTTTCTGTACTGAAGCAAATAGTAAGAATGTTTTTTATAGAAGTTATGAAAAAAGTCTGTGTATTAATTTGCTCTGGGTCCTTCTGGTCTCTCTGGTAAATTCATAATTAGGAAGGCCTTTTAAAGACTATTCTAGTCTCACAGGTACACAGCTCTCCATATCTGGTAAATCTAAATTCATATGTGAGGAGGTTATGTTTTTTTAAAGCATATTATTTACACAATTCACTGGAATGGCTCCTTTGGAAGTTGGGTGGCTCTCTTATGTAATTATGTACTTAGTAACCCTGCTCTACACAGCAGTAGAAATTCAAGTAAGAATAATTTACTGCTTATGCATAGTTATTAGAATTTTAAAGCATTTGTTTGTTCAAAATTCTAGCTTATCAGACTGTTATATTTGACTAATTGTATACTTAATAAATAACAATGAATAAAATTTATTTTAGAAGGCAGCCAAGTTTGAATTTTAACTTTTTTTAAACAAGCATCAGGAGGTGCTCCCCCCGCCATTGTTTAAAAGGATTTCCATCCCTGCAGTCCAAGTTTTGTGGTGAAATTAATAATTCCTATTTAAAAATCCATATTAGAAATATTGGAGAAAGACTTAAATCATGGAACTGTGAAATTTCATTGCTGTAAATTATTATTAGAAAGATTTTAATCTGTTTTACCAGTTGATGTTGGCATCTGTTGAGGCCAGTTAAAATCCCCCCTACCCCCTTTTTGGTATGCAAACAATTTTTGGGTTTGTATCCTTGACACTTTTAATATTATAAATCTCTGAGTTTTGTTTAAATCCAATGAAAATGTTTGGTTTTGATTTAAGAAGCTTAGGTGCATAGAAATAAAGTAAACTGCTCAAGGTCATACAATTGGTTTGAGGACAAGTCTGCATTCCTGGATTAGTGTTGCACCTTCTCTCAGTTGTGATGATCCAACAGTTTATTTCATTAAGAATTTCTTGGAACACTTTTACTATGTATGCAACAGTGGGCTTCTAGAGGTTTTTAAGAACGGTACATGAGTTTATATGGTATAACAATAACATTAAACTAGTAATATTTTACATTTTAATCCTAATTTGTCTAGTGTTTTGTAATGTTTATAAATGTTGACATGTGGTGGCTAAACCTTTAAGTCTCTCTTTTCTTTTTCCTACTAGATTTTAATCTGATTTTTAAAGGTAGGGACTCATTTAGTATTCATGAAGTCAATCCAGTTTCATTTTGGAAGGCCTGGATTAAAAATTTCTTTCAAGCATTAGTGGCATTGTTGGAATAACTGTGGCTTCCCATCGTATCTACTCTGGGGATAATACTCATTTTGAAAATATTATGTGTTTATCAGTTAATTTTGGTTTTAAGTAATAGATTGTCTCTTTTCCTCTTTCAACAAGAAGGGGCAACTAATTTAAGGGTACAGAGATAACTCATGGAAACTAAAAGGGAAGGTGTACATTTAGGCCCCACAAGGACCCAGAGCCAGGCATTAGAATATCTATAGGACTCAATACAGGCACCCTTTCCTTCCTAGAATAAATCTGACTACTTGTGGTATATGATCTTCTTTGTATATTGCTAGATTTTATTTGCCAGTATTTTGTTGGGAATTTTTGCCTGTATGTTCATAAGGGATATTGTTTTATAATCTCCCTTTTGCTGTAATGGAGCCCAAGCCCATTCAGTAAGTTTAAATTTCAGTTTTCTTACATTTTCATTCCTGCTAATTTAATCTTTTGTTTCTTTGCTGATACTTCTTTCTCTCAAGAGGGTTTGCCCTTAGTTATTAGAACCTTTTTATTTTAGCTGTTAATTCTAACATCTATATCATTTTGATGTTGGCATCTGTTGAGGCCAGTTGAAGCCCCCCCCCCCACACACTTTTTGGTATGCAAACAATTTTTGGGTTTTTGTATCCTTGACACTTTTAATATTATAAATCTCTGGGTTTGTTTAAATCCAATAAAAATGTTTGGTTTTGATTTATCAGGTATTCAACCTAGTTGGGTTCACTCTCTAAAGTCAGACAACATTCTGTAGGTTTTTTTTTTTTTTTTTTTTTTTTTTTTCCTTTCCCCTTTGTGCTGGGGATTGAACCAGGGCCTTAGACATGTCAGGCAAACGTGCTACCACAACCTCTGTAGCGTTTTGATTTCTGTGTTTATCCCATTTTGAAAGCCTTTGCAGTGCCATTGAAATCTATTCCATGTGTGTGACACATAGTGGCCAACCTGGGGTATAGGTATTACCCGTGTACAGCTTGTGGGTAAGCATAGGGAGTTCCTTAATGACTTTATGGAGTTGCTTTTCTGGCTTCATCTTCTGCAAGATCTCCCAGTACTGTTTGGTTCTCTGGGCCTCTGTTTTTAATGCTTCAGTCAGAAAGTTGCATATGGTACTACATCGGGGCTAAATGATGAGAGGATGTGGGAGTAGGAGAAGCAGTGAGGGTTTCACTTTTCCCTTTTGGGATCACAACCCCTCTGATCAAAGAGGAAATTTTTCTTACCCTTCAGAGTTTTAAATTTCTGTGGATTTCTGTGTGTATTTTGACCTTCATGATGGGATTGCTTGGAGAGAACAGAGAGAACTTAAAAGAAAAATGGGAGATTTCCAACATTCGCTCTGTTAGGATACCCCTTCTTTTCTTCTTGAGGTAGAGTTAGGTTTTTCCTGGAACTCTCTTTACCTATTACTAATAACTTGCTTTTGAGTTTCAGGCTGCAGTTCAGACTGATGGATATTGGAGGAATAATAGAAAGGTATATTTTTTATTTTATTATTTTTCAGTGTTATGTCAAATTCATCCCTATCTACCTGCTACTGGTGACTTTTCAGAGTCCTTAAATAGCTACTCCATATGTTTTGTCCATTTTTTATAGCTGCATTCAGTAGAAAATATAGGAAGCAGTGTGCTTTCTCCATCTTACATGGAACCAGAACCCCTTTTCATTATCTTTTTGATACTGGTTTATGCTAGTCAGTAGCATATTCTGCAGGTTCACTCCTTTGAACTTGCTTCCTGGTCCATCTGCTTTTGTAGTAAGTGTGCTTGAAAAGAATCTGTATGCTGCAGTTTTGGGGGACAGTGTTCTAGTTTAAGTCATTAGGTCAAGTTCATTTATCATGCTATTCATTTTTTGTTGTTTTTTTCTGTGAGGTACGTTGAAATCTCAAACTATGTATTGCAGATTTTTGTATTTTTTTCTTTTGTTCTATGTAGTTTGCCTTTATTTTTCCCTCTGCAGTGCTGGTGATTCAACACAGGACCTCCAACATACTAGACACTTGCCCTACCACTGAACTCTACCCACTATTTTGCTTCTTATACTTTGAACTTTTTTTTTTTTTTTATCATCGGCAATATACTTTTTTATTGTTCTTGATAAAGGAACCTCTTTATCATTATGAAATAACCCTCTTTATTGCTATTTATCATTATGAAATAACCCTCTTTATTGCTATTTATATGCTTTGCTCAGAAATATACTTTGATATTAATAGTCATTCGATTTCTTTTAATGACTTTTTTATATCTTTTTCAAACTTTATACATTTTTGTTGTAGCTTTTTAGAATCTCACCAACAGTATAAAAATGTTTCTTTTTCTTCACATCCTCTCCAATATTTATTATTGTTTGTAGTTTTGATGTTTTCTGTTTTTTTCTAGCTGTTTTGTTTCCCTCCACATTTTTTTTTTATTGGTGCATTATAGTTGTGCACAATGATGGGATTTGTTGTTACATGTTTGTACACGCACACAATATAACAATATAATTCGGTCGATATCATTCTTCAGTGCTCCCCCACCTCTTCCCCAACTCCCATTCTTTGGTCCCTTTCCTGTACTGATCTCCCTTTGATTTTCATGAGATCAGGACACACCTTTCTTTTCCTTTTTCCTTGCTAGCTTCCACATATGAGAGAAAACACAGCACTCTTGTCCTTCTGAGTTTGACTTATTATGTTTAACATGATGGTCTTTAGTTCTATCCATTTTCCTGCAAATGACAATTTAATTTTTCTTTATGGCTGAACAAAACTCCATAGTGTATATATACTATGTTTTCTTTATGCATTCACCCATTGATGGACACCTAGGCCGTTTCCATAGTTTGGTTATTGTGAATTGTGCTGCTATAGACAAGGGTATGTATGTATGTATCACTGTAGTATGATGGATTGAATACTTCAGGATAAATACTAAGGAGTGTTATATCAAGGTCATATGGTTAGTTCCATGCCTAGTTTTTTGAGGACTCTCCATACTGATTTCCATAGTGGTTTTACTAACTTATAATTCTACCAACAGTGTAAAAAGTGTTCTTTTTCCTTGAAAATCCTCTCCAGCATTTATTATTATTTGTATTCTTGATGACTGCCATTCTGACTGGTATGAGATGAAAATCCCACTATAGTTTTTTTTTTTTTTTAAACTAGGGATTGAACCCCAGGGGTACTTTACCACTGAGCCATATCCCTAAACCTTTAAAAAAAATTTTTTTTTTTTTTTTTTTAAATTTGGAGATGGGGTCTCACTAAGTTGCTTGGGGCTTTGCTAAATTGCTGAGTCTGGCTTTGAACTTGTAATCCTCCTACCTCAGCCTCCTTAGTTGCTAGGATTATAGGTGTGTGCCACCATGCCTGGCGCAGTGTAGTTTCGATTGCATTTCCATAATTGTTAATGATGTTGAACTTTTTTTTCACATACTTATTGGCCATTTGCATTTCTTCTTTTTTTAAAAAAAATTTAGTTGTAGATGGACACAATACCTTTAATTATTAATTAATTAATTTAAATGTGGTGCTGTGGATCAAACCCAGTGCCTCACATGTTAGGCAAGCACTCTACCACTGAGCTACAACCCCAACCTTGTATTTCTTCTTTTGAGAATTATGTGTTTAATTCATTGACCCACTTATTAATTGGGTTATTTAATTTTTTGGAGTAATGTTTTTTGAATTCTTTATATATATTCTAGATACTAATCCTCTGTCACAAGAGTATCTAGCAAAGATTTTTTCCCATGACAGCCTGTCTTTTGATGTTTAGATTTCTAGTGTCTAGTAGAAATACTATAGATGCTAACCATGTAATTTTAAATTTAAATTTTCTTGTACGTCAAAAAAGTACAAAGAAACTTGAAATTTTCATGATTTGCTTTTAAACCCACTATAGGTTATTATCATTTCAACATGTAATCAGCATAAAGTTATTAGTGATATATTTAACTTATGTTTTTCTACCTCTGGTGCTTGGGGGGTCAAACCTAGGGCTTTGCACACAATATATCAGGACTCTAACATAGAGTTACTTCCCAGCACCCCTCCTTTTTTATATTACGTCTTCAAAATTAAGTGGGTATTTTACAGTTAGTTTGTACTATGAGTAAGTGCTCAGTAGCCACCTATAACTACTTTTTTGGGCAGTATAGGTTTAAACCATTTACATTTAGTGTAGTTATTAGAATGGTTAGTTTTAAATCAACCATTTTGCTTTTTTCCTCTATTTTTCCCAACTGGTTTTCCCTTTTTAAATTTTTTTCTGCCTAATTTTGAATTATTTAAGTTTTAGTATTTCACTTTATCTCTTCTGTTGGCTTAGTATTTTTGTTTTGTTTTGGTTCCTTTAGATATTACCATATGTGAGGCTGGGGCTGTAGCTCAGAGGTAAAGCACTTGCCTCGCATGTGTGATGAGACACTGGGTTTGATCCTCAGCACCACATAAAAACAAAGATACTGTGTGTCCATCTACAACTAAATAAATATCAAAAAATATTACTATATGCATTTAAAAATATTAATCGAGGTGAAATTCTCATAACAAAATTAAGTGAACAATTCTGTGTTGTTTAGTACATTCATAATATTGTGCAGTCACTACCTCTGTCCAGTTTCAGAATATTTCCATCATTCCACATAAAACCTCTTGTCCATTAAGCAGTTTATTTCCATTTACTTCATCCAGCACCCAGCAATCACCAATCTACATTCTGTCTGTATGGATTATAAATGGAAGCATATGTGACCTTTTTTCTGTTTTCTTTAAAAATTTAACATAATATTTTTTGGGGTTTATTCATGTTGTAGCATGTATTGGCACTTCATTTTTTTATGGCTGAATAATAATTCATTTAGTATATACCACATTTGTTAATGCATTCATTTACTGATAAATATTTGAGTTGTTTCCATCTTTTGGCTTTTTAAAATAATGTTGCTGTGACCATATGTATACATGTATTTGAGAACCCGTTTTCAATTTTTTTGGGTATAAACCTAGGAGTAGAATTGCTAGGAGTGGTCACATAATAATTTTGTTTAACCTGCTAGACTGTTTTCCACAGTTGCTAAACCAGTTTTTACTCCACCAGCAAGGTTATAAGCTTCCAGTTTTTCAACATCCTTGCCAACTTGATGTTTTCTCTTGTGCGTTTATTATGTAATTTGATGTAAAACTCCTTTCCATATATCTGGATTTCCTGGTATGCTTCTTTCCTGAAGTAACTAGATGACTCTGCTTTTAATCTTTTTTTTTTAATATTTATTTATTTGTTTTAGTTGTACACAATGCCTTTATTTTTACGTGGTGCTGAGGCTCGAACCCGGGTCGTACATGTGCTAGGTGAGCGCTCTACTGCTGAGCCACAACCCCAGCCCCTGATTTTAATTTTTAAAAAAAAATTGCTGTCCTTGTGGGTGTGAAGGGTACCTTGTGGTTTTGATTTTAATTATCCTAATAACTAATGATGTTGAGCACCCTTTTCATTTGTTTATTGTTCATCATTTGTATTTCCTTTTTAGAGAAATGTCTATTCAAGTCCTTTGTCCATTTTTTTGTGGTACCAGGGATTGAATTCAGGGGCACTCGACCACTGGGCCACATCCCCAGTCCTTTTTTGTATTTTATTTAGAGACAGGGTCTCACTGAGTTGCTAAGTGCCTCGCCATTGCTGAGGCTGGCTTTGAACTCATGATCCTCCTGCCTCAGCCTCCCAAGTGCTGGGATTAGTGATTACAGGTGTGATTATACTGTGCCCACCCCACTTTGTCCATTTTAAAGTTGAGCTGGGAAAGTTTTTTCCTTTTTTGACAGTATCTTGCTATGTTGCCCAGACTGGTTTTGTACTCTTGGACTCAAGTGATCCTCCCACATCAACTTCAGAAATGCTGGAACTGCAGGCCCAGGACACTGTGCCTGGCCTAAGAACTTAGGTGTTGTTTTGTTTGTGGTGCTGGGGTTCAAACCCAGGGCCTCCTGGATGCTAGGCAAGTGCTCTACCACTGGGCTACGTCCACAACCCAAAAAACTTTATACATTTGTATACTAGACCCTTATTGGATATATGATTTGCAAACCAAAATGCATCTTTAATTTATCACGTAGTCCCTTGAAATATATCATTTCATATATATTATATTTCTATTTTCTACTCCTATTGTTATTGCTGTCATATATTTTGCTTCTACATATATAATGAACACCACAGTTCATTAGTATTTTTGCTTAAATTATTGTTTTTAAAAGAAATTTGCAGTGAGAGTTTTAAAATATTTACCCACATAATTATATTTCTGGCACTTCTCATAGTTTTATATAGGTGTGTCTATTACTATTTTCCAACTATAAATGGAAATATGTATTTTTCAAAGGTATTTTTTGCTTATTCCTTACTCCCTTCCCCTCATTTTTCTTTATGGGATACCAGTTATACATATATTGAACCACTTGATAATTTCCCACAAGTCACTTAGGCTTTGTTCAATTTTTTCCCCTCAGTGATTTTTCTCTTAGTGCTTCATTTCCTATTATTGCTGTTTCTTTAAATTCACTATTCTTTTCTTCCACAGTGTTTAATCCTGAATTAATCCCATCTCATATTATCATTTTATCCTTTTTATGTTCTACATCACTTTGTTAATGTTACAGCTGTTTTAATGCTTTGGTCTGCTATTTTCATCCCCCCCCCCCCCCCAGTCCCCAGAGTTTATTTCTATTGACTAAAAAAAGTTTCTCCTCATTATGGGTCATGTTTTACTGCTCCTTGTCTAGTATTCTTAGATTTAGTTTCAAACATTGTGAATTGCTTTATTGAAAATTTTTCTCTTTTGAGGGGTGGGGCCAGTACTGGGGATTGAATCCAAGGCCTTGTGCCACCTCAGCTAACACTGCCACTGAGTTACATTCCCAACTGTTTTATTTTGATACAGGGTCTTGCTAAATTGCCCAGGATGTCCTGGAATTTGTGCTCCTCCTGCCTCAGTGTCTGGAGTAGCTAGGATTATAAGTGTGTACTTCGATACATCTATTTTCTTTCTTTCTTCCTTTCTCTCTCTCTTGTGTGTGTGTGTGTGTGTTTTTTTTTTTTTTTTTTTTTTTTTCCATCAGGGATTGAACCCAGGGGTGCTTAACCATTAAGCCATATTCCCAGCTCCTTTTTTTTTTTTTTTGGTACTAGGAATTGAACTCAGGGGCACTGGACCACTGGACCACTTGACCACATCCCCAGCTTTTTTTTGTATTTTATTAGAGACAGGGTCTCACTGAGTTGCTAAGTGCCTCATTATTGCTGAGGCTGGCTTTGAACTCACTATCCTTCTGCCTCAGCCTCTCAAGTGCTGGGATTACAGGCATGCACCACCATGCCCGGCTCCATTTTTTTTTTTTTTTTTAAAGACAGGGCCTCACTGAGTTGCTGCAGGCCTTGCTAAGTTGCTGAGGCCAGCTTTGAACTCTTTGATCCTCCTGCCTCGGTCTTCCAAGTTGCTGGGATTACAGGTGTGCACCACTGTTCCTGGCCTATTTTCTTTTTGAAAGAATATTGAGTTTATATTGGTTGGCAATTGAGTTGCTTGCAACTGTGTTTATACATAGTGTTTTACGCTGTTGTGGCAGATTTTTTTTTTTTTTTTTTGGTACCGGGGATTGATCTCAGGGGCACTCGACCACTGGACCACATCCTCAGCCCTTTTTTTGTATTTTATTAGTGACAGGGTCTCACTGAGTAAGTACCTCATCATTACTGAGGCTGGCTTTGAACCCGCAATTCTCCTGTCTCAGCCTCCCAAGTGCTGGGATTACAGGTGTGCGTCACCACGCCCGGCTTGTTGTGGCAGATTTTGAGATTTGTTAGGATAGATTTGGTATAGCCTTTATTCTAATGTTCATCATTGTGTGCAACTGACTTGTGACCTTTCAGGGACTCCTACGGTATGTCCTAAGTGTTTAGTTAGGCTTCTGCAACTTGGCTGGTCAGAACAGAAAAGTCACCCAGGTCTGTGTGATTTCTAGTTATTGCATTGATAGCTCTTACATAGCTTTTTGCCTGGTCTTGTGGAGTATCACCATGTGCAAACAGACTCAAAGCGGGTCTGTTCAGGTATGTGTAGCCTTTTTCTGCATAACTCATTCTCTAATACTCTGCCCCACCAATTCTGGTCTCTTTAGTTTCCAGAAACTCTATTCTGTTTCTTCAAGTAAGTAGTACCATTACTCTGGGGTCCCCTTTATGGTGTTGCAGACTGGAAAGACCTCCAGGGAGAAGACTAGGACAATTTTAAGGTTCATCTCACTTGTTTCTTGTCCATCAGGCATTCTAATCTGGCATTGTATATTGTCCAGTGTCTTAAAATACCTGCTTCACATATTTCATCTAGTTTTCTTGCCATGGTTGGAGGGCATGTTCGGTACTATCAGTCTTTGTATGGCAGGAAGCTGAAGTCTAGTTTTTGTCTTTTACTCAGTTTCTGTTTTATTCAAATTTAATGAACTAGAGGTCCGCCTTTGATATGCATGAATTTTAGTTACCACAGTTTAGTGAAATAATACCAAGCCCCAAATAACATGGTTCAAATTTCACCATGGTATATTAACTGTGAGTAACTATATAAAGTACAAACATTTTTGCTAATTTTCCATTCTACAGATCACTATGTGAAAAACAAATTACCGCATTGGACAAAGTATGTTGGTTATTTAGTCCTTGCATGTATGTTTTTATGTTTGTAGAGAAGGAAGCATTTAGTCATATTGTTTCCTAACAGTGTTAAGCCCTGGTGATATTTTATAGAAATAAAAAATTGAAAGTGGAAATTGGCTAATAGAGATGAAACAAAGTAACAAAAATTGGTAACACTTATTGAAATTTCAGTGAAACGTTACATAATTAGCTGACATAGTAATATTGACATAGCCACTATTTGATAGACTCTAGGTAGGTAGCTGGAGGAACTTAGTAAAGATGAATTTATTTTAAAAAAGGAAAGTATTCATGAAATAGATGCATATGTTCCAGTTGGGCATGGTGGCACATACCTGTAATCCCAGCACTTGGAAGGCTGAGGCAGGAGGATCATGAGTTCAAAGCCAGGCTCAGCAATGGCGAGGCTCTTAGCAACTCAGTGAGACCCTGTCTCTAAATAAAATACAAAAAAAAAGGGCTGGGGATGTGGCCCAGTGGTCAAGTGCCCCTGAGTTCAATCCCCGGTACAAAAAAAACCCCAAAAAAACAAACAAAAAAACCCCCCAAAAAGATGCATATGTTCCAGATGAAAGAAAATACCTGCATATTAAAGAAAATAACCACATTAAAGTCTCCTGGAAGCTGGGAATGGTGGCACACACTTGTAATCCCAGTGACTGGGGGTACTGAGACAGGAGGATTTCAAGTTCAAGGCTAGCCTGGGCAATTTAGCTAGTCTCTTTAGAGGTTGTCTTGGTGCCATTTCTCTTTTTCCTTCTGTGAATCTAGATACTCATATATTCACTTTTAACTATGTGATTCATAGTTTTTATATTATTTTTCTATCTTTTGACTCTTGTTCAGCATGGTGATTTTTTTTCTTTCTTTCTTTTTTTTCTTTTTTTTTTTTGTTTCTGCTGTAGCCCGATCCCTGGTACCATGTCCAGGTGCTATGGTGGCTTGAAGGCAGAACCTACATCATGAATCCTCACTTGCTCTGTATCTAATCTCTTAAACAAATCTGATGAAGTCATAATTTTAACTTTTATGTTTTTTAAATTATAGGATTTCCATATATTGTATGTTTTAAATTAGAGATTCTAGTTTTCTGGTGCAACTTCACTTTTTCATCAGTTTTCTTGAATATTTTAAACATGGATATTTGAAAATCTGTAGCTGGTCATTCCAATGCTTATCACTTTGGGGACTGTTTTTAAAAAGTTTGTGTATCTATGACTATATATATATATATATTTTTTTAAATATTTATTTATTTACTTTAGTTGTACACAATGCAATGCATTTATGTTTACGTGGTGCTGAGGATCGAACCCGGGCCGCGCACGTGCGAGGTGAGCGCTCTGCCGCTGAGCCACAACCCCAGCCCCTCTATGACTATATATTAATCACAAAATTTACCCTCTTAACTATTTTTTTTTTTTTTTTTTTTTCCATACAGGGGATTGAACCGAGGGGTGCTTAGTCACTGAGCCACATCCCCAGCCCTTTTTATTTTTTATTTTGAGACAGTCTTGCTAAGTTGCTGAGGTTGGCCTTGAATTTGTGATCCTTTGCCTCAATTTCCCAAATTTCTGCGATTACAAGCATGTGCTGTGCTGCCGCTCTCAGCTTAATCATTCTTTAATATACAGTTCATTAATGTAACTACATTCACAATATTTTGCAACACTCTACAGAAATTTCATCTTTGGCAAAACTGGACTCTATACCATTAAGCAACAAGTCCCCATTTCATCTTCCAGTCCCTGGAAACCACCATTTTAGTCTGACTATTCGTGTTAACTCATATCAGTGGAAAGATACTTTATCTTTTTGTGACAGGCTTAGCCACTTAGCGTCATCTCAAGGTTCATCCATGTTACAGCATATGTCAGAGATTTCTTCCTTTTTAAGGCTGAATAATACTCGATTGTATTCACACACCACTTTATCCATTCATCTGTCAAAGGCACCTGTTTTGTTTCTTACTTTTTGGCTCTTTGAATCTGTTTATTTATTTATTTTTGTTTGCTCGCTAGTTTTGTTCTTTTGTTTTGTGGTACTGGGGATAGAGCCTAATAGTGCTCTACCACTGAGCTATATCAATATCCCTTTTTATTTTTCATTTTGAGACAGGACCTAAGTTGTTGAGACTAGCCTCAAAGTTGCGATTCTCCTGCCTGTAATCCTAGCTTGGATTACTTCTTGTTGTTTTTGTCTTTAAATTTGGTTATTTGGCCAGGCGCAGTGACACATGCCTGTAATCCCAGCACTTGGGAGGCTGAGGCAGGAGGATCATGAGTTCAAAAGCAGCCTCAGCAATGGCGAGGCACTTAGCAACTCAGTGAGACCCTGTCTCTAATAAAATACAAATAAGGGCTGAGGATGTGGCCTAGTGGTCGAGTGCCCCTGAGTTTAATCACCAGTACAAAAAAAAAAAAAAAAAAAAATTGGTTATTTGGCAGTCACGGTGGTGCATGCCACAACTGCTGGGGAGGCTGAGATAGGAGGATTGCGAGTTCAAAGCCAGCCTCAGCAAAAGCAAGGCACTAAGCAACTCAGTTAGACGCTGTTTCTAAATGAAGTACAAAATAGAGCTGGGGAATGCAGCTCAGTGGGCAAGTACCCTCAGTTGTTCTATCCCCGGGACAAAAAAAAAAAAAAAAGAAAAGAAAGGGTTATTTGAGCCCTTTACTTTGAGTACTTGATAATTTTTAATGATAATATTAAAAATTTTAATTAAATATTAGAAACTCAGTGATATCTTCTTTCAGAGAGGGTTTAATATTTTCATGGGCATATCCTTTTGGTTGAATTGAGGGTGCTCTTTTTGGTGTCCTTTTTTCTGATCCATGGTGTTAGCTTAGCTGAAAGCTATCTGAGATTCCCCCCCCCCCCCCCTTGGTACTGGGGATTGAACTCAGGAGCACTCAACCACTGGACCACATCCCCAACCCTTTTTTGTATTTTATTAGAGACAGGGTCTCACTGAGTTGCTAAGTGCCTCGCTATTGCTGAGGCTGCCTTTGAACTCGTGATCCTCCTGCCTCAGCCTCCCTAGTGCTGGGATTACAGACATGCGCCATCACACCTGGCTGAGATTTTTTTTTCCCCTCTTATTTTTTTTAAATATTTATTTATTTGCTTTAGTTGTACATAATGCATTTATTTGTACGTGGTGCTGAGGATCGAACCCGGGCCGCGCACGTGCTAGGCAAGCGATCTAGCACTGAGCCACAACCCCAGCCCTTTTTCCCTCTTATTATATCAGAGTACTTCCTCCTAGGTAAGCCCTGTATTCCGAATTTTTGGCTCCCCAGCATCATTAGACTGCTGAAATATGCTTTAAACTTGTTTTTCCAGTATCTTACTCTGTGCACATAAAACTTCAGAGCTAGCAGATGCTTCAGGGGAAATTGTGGACAGAATGTCTGGCTCACCAAGAGTGCATTTCCCTTCCGTCCATTATCTTTATATTTTATTTTTTATTAGAGCTTAATGTTTATACACAGTAGTTGGGTTCATCCCAGCAAACTCATACAGGTGTGGAAATCAATTTCAGATCATGGACCTCCCTCTTTCCTCTCCACCTCTCCTTCCTCTATTAGACAACCCTTTCACCTGGCTATTTGCATCTCATTGGTTATGTATGTAGTCTTATCCCTTGGTGCTGCCTAACCCCTCTTTCCTTTATTTTACTCTAGCTTCCACATACAGAGAGAACACTCGACCTTTGAGTTTCTGAGTTTGGCTAATTTCACTTAGCATGATTTTGTCTTATTTTCTTCCATTTTTCAGCAAATGCCATAATTTCATTCTTTTAATGGCTGCATAGAACTCCATTGTGTGTGTGTGTGTGTGTGTGTACACCAAAATTTCTTAATCCATTCATCTATTGACATCTGCCCAATATCTCGACCCCCTAAAGTATTAGATACATCGATTCTCTAATACCTTCAGTTTTTTTGTATTTTATTTAGCTTTTACTGTTACCTTTTCTCCATGAAATTTAGTCTCATAAAAATGACTAAATTATAGCCAAAAGCAAAATCACAATATTTTTATTAATTGTTTGTGTTTTATTTAAACATTCTCAGACTATAGGAAAGTTGTATGTAAAATTCAAATAACATTTTAAAAATAAACCATTTGAGAATAAGGTTCTGGCATATGTCCTGTATCCCCAAATTCTTTGAATGTATATTTGCTATACACAAGAATATTCTCCTACATAACCTAATAAGGTTCAAAATATGGAAATTGATATTGATAAATCTTTTGTCATCTAATCTACAGTCCCCATTCAGTTTTCTCTGGTAATCTCAATTTATAACCTTCAGATAAAAGGAACCCTAGTCCATAGTCACCTATTGTATTTAGTTATCATGCCTTTTTTCCTCTTCAGTCTTGGATATTTACTCAGTCTTTTCTTGGACTTTGATGACATTGACATCTCTGAGAATTACAGGCTATGTGTTTTGTAGGTGATTTTTGTTGTTGTTTTGTACAGAGACTGAATCCAAGGCTTTGCACATGCCAAGCACACATTCTACCACTGATATACACCTCCACCCTCTGTTGAAGTTTTTTTTTTTTTCTTTCTTTCTTTTTTTTTTTTTTTTTTTTTTTTCTTTTTTGGGTGGTACCTAGTGTTGCCGCCTGAAGCATGGCTGCTTGGAGCAACAAAGCCGCCTGAATAAGTTCAGAGGCAGACTGGAAACAAACAGGCTCTTTATTCTGCCAGCTTCTCTCTCCAGCTCCAACAACACCCCCACACGCTGTCCATGCTCCTCCAACAACCACAAAATGGCCCCCACTACGACCCACAATCCCCTGGGCCAAGTCTCACGAGACCATGCAAATGGCGCCCACCGGACAATGTTCGGGCCAAGTCTCACAGACCATGGAAGGTGGTAATGCTTATGGCTCACAGCTAACCGCAATCTTAGCTATCTCCTTTATTACGGCTCCTGCAACCTAGGATTGAACTCAGGGGCATTCAACCACTGGGCCATATCTCTAGCCCTTTTTTTAATTTTATTTAGAGACAGGGTCTCACTGAGTTGCTAAGTGCCTTGCCATTGCGGAGGCTGGCTTTAAACTCTTGATCCTCCTGTCTCAGCCTCCCAAGTGCTAGGATTACAGGTGTGTGCCACCATGCCTAGCTTGAAAGTTTTTTTTTGTTGGGGAGGAGGCAATTGGGGATTGAACTCCGGTACTCTGCCACTGAGCCACATCCCCAGCCCTGTTTTTTTTTTTTTTTTTTTTGTGGTATTGGGGATTGAACTCGGGCACATCCCCAGCCCTTGCCATTGCTGAGGCTGGCTTTGAACTCATGATCCTCCTGCCTTAGCCTCCCAAAGTGCTGGGATTACAGGAAGGCACCAATGTGCCCGGCTCCCCAGCCCTATTTTGTATTTTATTTAGAGACAGGATATCACTGAGTTGCTCAGCACCTTGCTTTTGCTGAGGCTGGCTTTGGACTCGTGATCCTCCTGTCAGCTTCTCTATTCACTGGGATTACAGGTGTGTGCCACCTCACCTGACTGAAATTTTTTTTTTGTAATATTTTTATTAGTTGATGAGATTATTTATTTATTTATTTATATGTGGTGCTGAGAATTGAACCCAGTGCCTCACATATGCTAGATAATTGCTCTACCACTGAGCCACAACTCCAGCCCCATGAATGGTTGTTTTTTTTTTTTTTGAGTTTCGATTTTTTTCTCATGATTAGATCCAGCTTATGTGATTTTGACAAGAACATTACAATGATAATCCTGTGTTCTTACTGCATATTATCAGGTGACATATGGTTTTAATTTTCTTTCATTAGTTGTGACATTAATGTTGATCATTTGATTAAGATGTCAACTTTTTTTTACTGTAAAGTTAGTTTCTCTTTTGTAAATGGATAAATATTTAATGGGAGGTACTTTTGAGACTAAGTATCCTATTCAACATTAATCTTTCAGTTTATTTTTAATATCATTAATAGATTCATAAATTTCTACTTTATTCAGTGGCTTATGGTATTAGTTTATCTATTGCTAAAAAACAAATTACCACAATTAAGTGAGTTACAATGTAACACACAACATTTCATATTTTAGGGGCAGTTCACAAGTGAGTTGTATTTAAACTTTAAATGGCAAATAATTGTTACAGGTTGAGCATCCCTCATCTGAAAATCTGAACTCCAAAATGCTCCAAATTCCAAAACATTTTCAGCACTGACATGACTCCACATGTGGAAAATTTCATACCTGACTTCTTATGATTGGTTTAAATAAAAATGCAGGTGTACTAACAGTATTATATGAAATAACCTTTAGGCTATGTATCTAAGGTGTATATCAAGGATAAATGAATTTTCTCTGTAGACTTGCATCCCATCCTTAAGATATCTCTTTTATATATATATTCATGTATTCCAAAATACAAATAAACAAAATGGAAAACACTTGTTCAAAACATAAAATTAAATTTATAAAGTAGAAACTTCATATTTATTTTTAAGTTTTCATGAGCTCTAATATGTTAGAATGCTAGAAACTTCATATTTATTTTTAAGTTTTCATGAGCTCTAATATGTTAGAATGCTGAATCCTAAATTGACAGCGTGCTGTATACCCTGACATAGGCTTTTTTCTAGAATTCTCACATCTGTACTTGTTTCCAAAAATACGTACTTTCTTTTTTCTTTCCAGCTTTATTATGGTATAATTGGCAAATAAAAATTATATGTATTTACCATGTACAACATGATGTTTTCATATACATATTCATTGTGAAGTGATTACCACAGTCAAGCTGATTAACGTGTCCATAATCCAACATACATTTAATATCTCAGTTTTTTGGGGTCAGGAGTCTAGGCAGAGATGACCTGTGTCCACAAGGCCATAATCAAGGTGTTGTCTAGAGCTAAGATCTCATTTGAAGGTTCAGTTGAGGAAGGACCCACTTCTAAGTTTACATAGTTGTCGGCAGAATTCTTTTCTTCAAGGACTACTGGACTGAAAGTGTCAATTCTCAGCTGCTTGTAGGCCCTAGGCCACTCTTAGTACCTTGCCACATGAACCTCTCCATAAGACTGCTTGCTTCATTAAATCATGCAAGCCAAGAAGGACAGGAGGGTCTCTTAGTAAGATGGAAGTTATAGTCTTATTGAAGCAGGCCAGAGACCCCCACCCCAGAAGACCCTCACCATAATTGTTTCTTTCTTTTTTTTTTTTTTTTTTTTTTTTTTTGTGGTACTGGGGATTGAACTCAGGGGCACTTGACCACTGGGTCACATCCCCAGACCTTTTTTTTTTTTTTTGTATTTTATTTAGAGACAGGGTCTCACTGAATTGCTAAGTGCCTCGTCATTGCTGAAGCTAGCTTTGAACTTGTGATCCTCCTGCCTCAGCCTCCCAAAGTGCTGGGATTACAGGCGTGTGCCACTGTGCCCGGCTGTTATTTTTTTTTTTAACATATTATTTTTAGTTGTCGATGGACCTTTATTTTACTTATTTATATATAGTGATGCTGAGAATCGAACACAGTGCCTCACACATGTAGGCAAGTTCTCAGCCACTGAGCCACAATACCAGTCCACCATTATTTTTCTTATTAACAGAATATCAGCAAAGATTTCTGCAAAAGAGCTCAGTGTGGTTAAAACTTCCTATTTCTTGTTGCTCTTTCTTGCAAGAGCTTAGTTTAACTCCAGACTTGCTGATATCACTCCTGCTTTTGTGGTAAAATGTGTAAAACCTCTGACCTTAAAAAAATGAGACAAAAAACACTTTTTGAGAAATCAAAGAAAAAAATTACTTTTATGTAGACTTCTGCAAAAATGTAAACCTCCAACTCACTAACCCAGTATAAAGTCCAAAGAATTTCTCAACTCTAGGTCCAGAGGAGGAAAGCCATGAGCCACTCTACACTGGCTGCCCCCAATTTATCTGCTTCCTGCTAATTCCTCAGTGTCCAGCCTCATCTTTCCTATATGATTATGTAATTTAGTCACAGAAAATGGCATCCCATTACCTTTGTCATGTTCTTAGAAGCAAGGTACTAGGCTATCCCATACTCAAGAGGTTAGGATTAAATAAGGGTGTGAATACCAGGATGTGGGAATTAATTGGAGAGCATGTTAAGAGTTTGCCTGCTACCATCATAATCCATTATTATCATTTAATTAGATGTTTAAATTGTCTCAGATTTATCCTGTCCCGAATTTTCATTCTGACCCTGTGTCATTTTTGACATATTTCTACTGTTGTTTAGCCCCTCAAGAAGATATTTTAAGCCCATTTTGAACTTTCCCTGTCTGAACCCTGGAAACAGCCATTTTCTAAGGTTCTTTCATTTATTTAATAGAGTGTGATACTTAGAATCCTTAAATGTGTTCATCATATTAATGGTGTTAGTGCTTCTGAGCCTTCTCAGTTGACAGATCTAGGGAATGTGTGTGTATTGGCGGCGCGGGGGGGGGGGGGGGGGTGTTTGTGTGTACATGTATACAATACATACATCATTTACTTACAGATGGCTCTGTCTCTCAATATGTAAGCTTTGAGATCACAATACTACCTTCAGTTGTAATTCAGCAACATAGTATGCATTTTTTAAAATATTTATTTATTTGCTTTAGTTGTACACAATGCATTTTTTATTTTTACGTGGTGCTGAGGATCGAACCCGGGTCGCCCACATGCTAGGCGAGCGCTCTACCGCTGAGCCACAATCCCAGCCCCAACATAGTATACATTTTAATTTTTTTCCTTTCTCTTAATTCCTTTCTCTTGATTTAGGAACCTGTCTCTTATTATCCTCAATATTGATCCATCACTCTTTTTTTGATGGGTCCTCCTATGTAATTCATTTCCTGTTGTCCCCACAGCTTTCTCTCTATCTCATACCACATTCATACCTTTTACAGATGCTTTCTTTACCATTTTGGGAACATCTGATAGCTTGGGTGCTTGGTTACCCTATTTCTACCTTCTTTACCCTAACACTGGGTCTGAAATTGAGTGCTGGACCATTGCCCCTCCAACCCTTACTGTGTGACGTCATTTGCTTACCTGGAAAACCTTTGATGCTGTACTGCCCTGTGTAGATGTGTATGCCCTCATCCTTCTGCTCACTGCTATTCTCCTGGCAATATGGAAGGCTTCCTCCTTCTACTAGGGCTCTGTCACCTGGTGCTGAACCATTTCCCCCTGAAAAACTTTTTCCTGGAATTCTATACCAGGCCTTTTCTGCCCTCAGGGATACCCTTTTTATACCACTTGGGATTCCAAAATCCCACATTGGGTCACTGTGACTCCCCCTACCTCTACTAAGCTTGTTGCCTATTTAGCTTGTATTCAATGACTGTTGAACTGAATTTGTTTACAAAGGAAGAAGAGAGAAAGGTATCAATTTAAAAATATGTGTGTGTGTGTATACCTTATATATGTTTACTATATATGTGTGTATATATACATATGTAGTTGTAGATGGACACAATTCCTTTATTAAGTATTTATTTACTATTATTTGTTCTAATCAGTTATACATGACAGTAGAATGCTCTTCGATTCATTTTATACAAATGGAGCACAATTTATCACTTCTTTGGTTGTACACAAAGTAGGGCCACACCATTCATGCAATCATACATGTACCTAGGGTAATGATGTCTCATTCCACCATCTTTCTTACCCCATACCCCGTCCCGTCCCTCCCCTTTACCCAATCCAAAGTTCTCTACTTGTCTCATGCCCCACCCCCATTATGGATTATCATTCACTTATCGGAGAAAACATTTGGCCTTTGGTTTTTGGGGATTGACTTAATTTGCTTAGCATGATATTCTCTCAACTCCATCATTTACCTACAAATTCTATTCCCTTTTAATGCTGATATTTTCTTTATTTTTATATGGTGCTGAGATTGAACCCAGTACCTCACACATGCTAGTCAAGCACTCTATCATTGAACTACAACTCCAGTACCTCAAATTTTATTTTTCAAAAGACTGGTATTTTTGGGCTGGGCGCAGTGGCGCATGCCTGTAATCCTAGCACTTTGGAGGCTGAGGCAGGAGGATCGCGAGTTCAAAGCCAGCCTCAGCAATGGTGAGGCACTTAGCAACTCAGCAAGACCCTGTCTCTAATAAAATACAAAAAAGGGCTGGGGATGTGGCCCAGTGGTCCAGTGCCCCTGAGTTCAATCCCCTGTAACCCCCCCCCCAAAAAAAAAAAAAAGACTAGTATTTTTGGGCCGGGGTTGTAGCTCAGGGGTAGAGCGCTTGCCTAGCATGGGTATGGTACTGGGTTTGATACTCAGCACCACATAACAAACAAACAAATAAATAAAATATTGTGTAACTAAAAAAAAATTTTTTTTTAAAAAGACTAGTATTCTTATAAAAAATGCTTTTAACCTAATGTGTTAAAAACTTATACGGAAATCACATATTTCCACATCTATGTAAGCATTACAGGTTTTATTTATTTATTTTTTTTTTTGTGGTACCGGGGATTGAACTCAGGGGCACTCGACCACTGGGCCACATCCCCAGCCCTTTTTTGTATTTTATTTGGAGATAGGGTCTCACTGAGTTGCTAAGTGCCTCGCCATTGCTGAGGCTGGCTTTGAACTCGCGATCCTCCTGCCTCAGCCTCCCAAAGTGCTGGGATTACAGGCGTGAGCCACCGCGCCCGGCTATTATTTATTTATTTTTATAAGAGACAGCATCTTGCTAAATTGCTCAGGCACCTACCATAGCATCTTGAATAGTTGGGATTACAAGTACATGCTGCTGTACCCAGCCAGCTACACTGCAGGTCTTGTTTGGTCTTTTCTTTCTTTTTTTGTGGTACTGGAGATTGAATCCAGGGATTCTCTTTTTTTTTTTTTTTTTTTTTTGTGGTACCAGGGATTGAACTCAGGGGCACTCGACCACTGGGTCACATCCCCAGACCTTTTTTGTATTTTATTTAGAGACAGGGTCTCACTGAGTTGCTAAGTGCCTCGCCATTGCTGAGGCTGGCTTTGAACTCGTGATCCTCCTGCCTCAGCCTCCCAAAGTGCTGGGATTACAGGTGTGCGCCACCGCGCCCAGCTTGAATCCAGGGATTCTCTACCACTGAACTATACCCCCAGCCCTTTCTATTTTTTGTTTTGAAACAGGGTCTCTCCTTAGATGCCTGTTCTGGCCTTGAATTTGTGATCCTCCTGCTTCTGCCTCTTAAGTAGCTGGTATTACATGGCAGTGCTTGGGGCCCAGTTTACATAACTGTCATGTACCCAAGCTTCTATGCCATTAATTTTACTCACTTATTCGCCTCCCTGCCCCTCCCCTTCAAAAAAGCTAGTTTGCCAGTGTGTGTCTCTATCTGTGCCGCCACTGCTATTCTTCTAGTCTTTCAGATTTGACATTTTGGAGTTATTTCTGGCTCATCTTCCTTCTGTCCTTATAATCTGCCATTGAATACTGTTGATCCTTTTTTAGATGTATGTTTGTCATCTCCATGTTGATTACAGCAGCTTCTTTTTTTTTTATTGTGAAATAAGTACTCTTATTTCAAATTTCAGAAAAACATGCCTGTTAAAACAGTTAATTAGCCGGGCGCGGTGGCGCACGCCTGTAATCCCAGCATTGGGAGGCTGAGGCAGGAGGATCGTGAGTTCAAAGCCAGCCTCAGCAATGGCGAGGCACTTAAACTCAGTGAGACCCTGTCTCTTAAAATACAAAAAAAAAAAACTGGGGGGATGTGGCCCAGTGGTCGAGTGCCGCTTTCAATCCCCAGAATGGTTAATTTTGAAAATTGACAGCTTGTCATCAAGCAAAGCCTATGCTAGGAAAGCAGGAACATCAGTTAACAAGTAGGTTTATACCCACTTTTGTTATACTACTGGTTATCTTGAGAAATGTGGTGAACGCTGTAAAGACTTTAGACACAGCTGTGGGCTATGGCATGATTTGCCAGTCATGTTTTATTGATTTCCAACTTTAAAAGTATAGGTGCAAAGGGTAATATTTTATGATACTGAATCAATTATCCAAGAAAAATTCCTCCCTATTAATGTGGCTTATGCAATCTTTTTCCCTCATTCTATGCTAGTATTTTGTCTTTTGGTTGTTTTAAGAACTTTGATTAGTTGTTTAAACCCTCAAGGCTAAATTGTCCTTAACTTTTTCCATACCCATCCAAATTTATTCAAGATGACATTTTTTTGCCCCTTTCTGAAAAATGACAGAAATAAATTTAATTAATACTGAATATTTTTTCATGTGTAAAACTCTGCTTTTTACGCCAGGCACATGCCTGTAATCCCAGCTCTTGGGAGGCTGAGGCAGGAGGATCACAAGTTCAAAGCCAGCCTCAGCAATGGCGAGGCACTTAGCAACTCAGTGAGATCCTGTCTCTAAATAAAATGCAAAAAAGGGCTGGGGATGTGGCCCAGTGGTTGAGTGCCCCTGAGTTCAATCCCTGGTACCAAAACAAACAAAAAGCAACAACAACAAAACAACAACTCTGCTTTTTAAGGCAAATAAAGGGAATAAAAACAGAGTATCATTTCAGTGCCCAAATGTTAATATAAATGGCATCAGTACAGTATGTAAGCAAATCTCAAATAGAGGACATTAGTAATTGGAACATCATGAAGTGATTTAATGTTAATAAGAACAAGCAGCTTTTATAACAGGTAAAAGAACCAACATACTGCATTAAATTGAATATTTACCTAAGTAACCATAATTTTACAAATTCTCCAATTTCATAACTTGCTTTTGAATAAACTTTAACCTCATTTTTAAAATTAAATGCCTATTCAACAGAGCTTATTTAACAAATATATCTATGCAAATTTACACCCTAGAATACCAGAGTAAACAGAAGACATTATTCAAAGGTGAATAAGTTCTATTCTTTTTCATCATCTGTGTGGTTGGGTTGCAAAGGACATACTTTTCTCTTTGCTTTTCCTAAGCCACTGCGTCCTGCCTCTTCAGGAATCTGATTCTCCTTTTCAGAATCTTTAGGGGACAGCCTGAAGAATTCTCCCATTCCTTTGTGCTGCTCAGGAGTTGGACGTACACAAACTGGATTTCTTCCTGCATACTTATTTTCAGTCTTCCTTGATGAAAGCAATGTAGAATTAGTGGCAGAGGTGGAGGGACTAAGGACCTTTCTTGGGGGCTTGAGAAGCCACCACTTTTATGTAGGTGCTTGGGATGCTGTCTCCTTTAGTTCACACCATGTTCAAAGGGAGGAGACAAGAAAAACGAAGATTCCCAGCCAAAGGTGTTTCACAGGACAAGGACCTCTATAACAGCTTCTTGAGTGGACTTTATTTCCTTGGTTTTTGTAGTAAGTCTAGCATTCCCCAAAACTCTTTCGCTCCCCATTTCTTAATAAATGAAATAATTCCATGTAAAGTGCCATTTCTATGTAACACTTTCCTAGATAATCAGAATAGTTTTTAGTTTCATCATTGATACTTGCTAGTACCCATCAGCTTTTAGTAATTTATTTAACCTCTCTTTATCTTATTTTTTCCTTATTAGATTGTTATACAGGGTGAATAAGATAATGAATTGTAGCTGGGCGCGGTGGCGCACGCCTGTAATCCCAGCACTTTGGGAGGCTGAGGCAGGAGGATCGAGAGTTCAAAGCCAGCCTCAGCAATGGCGAGGCAGTTAGCAACTCAGTGAGACCCTGTCTCTAAATAAAATACAAAAAAGGACTGGGGATGTGACCCAGTGGACGAGTGCCCCTGAGTTCAATCCCTGGTACCACACACACACACACACACACACACACACACACACACACAAATATAATGAATTGTGAAAGAACATTATCCAGTATGTTCCATCCAGTCTAGTTAGAGCAGTCTCCCTCAAGTAGCAAATGAGTATTATTTTATCAGTACTATGACTATTCCCCAAACAATGCTTCCTTCTCTTTGATATGTAGTTCTCACTGATCTCTCACCATTAAGCACACTTACTGAACATGTACTATGACCACGTACTGGAGACGAAAAAAGGTTGTGAATCCTATCTCTAAGGAATACAGTCTGTAGAGGAGGCTATATATAATTAACTTTCATACAGTAACAAGTGTTACAATAAACTTAAAACCTTTCTAGATATCAGAAAATATAACAGCTGTTGTCTAATACAATCTAGTGTATTACTGTATTTTTTATTCTTTTTTTTTTTTTTTTTTTTTTTTTTTTTCTGGTACTGGGGATTGAACTCAGGGGCACTCGACCACTGGGCCACATCCCCAGCCCTTTTTTGTATTTTATTAGAGACAGGGTCTCACTGAGTTGCTAAGTGCCTCGCCATTGCTGAGGCTGGCTTTGAACTCACGATTCCTCCTGCCTCAGCCTCCCAAGTGCTGGGATTACAGGCGTGTGCCACAACACCCTGTATTTTTCCTTGTAGTAACCATTTGTGTTAATTTATCTCCCTAAAATGGAGTGTAAATTGAGATGAAGATTTGATTCCCAGCACCACCAAAAAAAAAAAAAAAAAAAAAAAAAAATTAAATAGAGTACCAACTATATGAGTACATGAGAGCAGGTCTGTTTTGTAATAGTGAGTCTATGGATTTTGGAGACAAGCATACTGGGCCTTTTGTCATTGCTGTTTAGTCAGGTTCTCTGAATTCTCCTTTTGTTTTATTTTATTTTTTGACCGGGGATTGAACAAAGGGGTGCTTTACCACTAAGCTATGTTTCTAGTCCTGTTTTTGATTTTTTTGGTTTTTTTTTTTTTTTTTTTTTTTTTTTTTTTTAGTTGTAGGTGGACAGAACACCTTTATTTTATGTATCTATTTTCATGTGGTGCTGAGGATTGAACCCAGTGTGTCACACATGCTAGGCTAGCACTCTACCACTAAGCTACAGCCCCAGCACCTCAGTTTTGTTTTGTTTTGTTTTTTTTGACACAAGCTCTCACTGAGTCACTGAGGGTCTCCTTAAGTTGCTGAGGCTGGCCTTGAACCTAGGAACCTCCTGTCTCAGCCTCCCAAGGCATGCGCCACAAGTGCCACTCTCATTTTAAAATAACAGTGTTAACAACTCTTTGGCAAGCTTGTAATGATTAAATGAAACAATGTACGTAAAAGATCTAGCACAATGTCTGGCAAACAGTTTTGTCTGATAAAATTTAGTTCTTGTAATCCACGTAGATTACAAGAATTATGTCCACTCTGGTCATGAAAAATAAATATTTGATTGGTGGATAAATATTGTTTTTATGGTCTCTTCATAATGGCTTCTCAGAACATTGCGAAATGCAAGTGACATTTATGGAAGCCTGTTTTTGATAATGATTCCATTTTATTTCAGGGGCACTCGACCACTGAGCCACATCCCCAGCCCTATTTTGTATTTTAGAGACACAGTCTCACTGAGTTGCTTAGTGCCTCGCTATTGCTGAGGCTGGCTTTGAACTCGTGATCCTCTTGCCTCAGATCCTGAGCTGCTGGGATTACAGGCATGTGCCACTGTGCCTGACTTTACTTTTTTTTTTTTTTTTTTTTTTTGTACTGGGCATTAGACCCAGGGATGCTTTACTGCTGAGTTGTATCTCCTGCCCTTAAAAAAAATTTTTTTTTTTTTTTTTTTTTTTTTTTTTTTTTAAGAGAGAGTCTTGCTCGGTTGCTTCACTAAGTTGCTGAGGCTGGCCTGCTTCAGCCTCCTGTCCACTCTTGTTTTTTTCCTTACAACCTCCCCAAATCTTTTTTTTTTTTTTTTTTTTTTTTTTGTGGTACTGGGGATTGAACTCAGGGGCACTCGACCACTGGGTCACATCCCCAGCCCTTTTTTGTATTTTATTTAGAGACAGAGTCTCACTGAGTTGCTAAGTGCCTCGCCATTGCTGAGGCTGGCTTTGAACTCGCGATCCTCCTGCCTCAGCCTCCCAAAGTGCTGGGATTACAGGCGTGTGCCACCCGCGCCGCGCCCGGCAAAACTAACCCCAAATCTTAATTCCACAGATATACTATCCTGTTATTCTAATGTCCTAAATGTACATCTTTACTTTATATACTAAAGGAGTAAGGTTTTTTTTTTTTTTTTTTTTTCATCCTTTAAGAAGTATTTTGTGCTTTCTTGAGGACATTATTGCCCTGGTGAGAATGTGTTTCTTAGAACATAGATAACACCAGAGCAGAACAAATCCCAGGAGCTGAAAGACTCCTGGAGCCCAGTGTCTATGCTATGGATGGGCTAGAGACAGGGAAGAAAGAAAAGAAGCAAAACTTAAACTGTAATTAAGTACCAACAATTAGAAGGTATTTATCAAATGCTAACCCCAACCATGTTGGGTGTGGGGGAATACTACAGGTGCTACAGGTGACAGAAACCATCTCTGCATTTTTTTGTTGTTGTTGTTGCTGTTGTATCAGGGATTGAACCCAAGGGCGCTTAACCACTAATCCACAATCTCAGCCCTTTTTATTTTTTATTTTGAGACAGGGTCTCACTAGGTTGCTTACAGCCTTTGCTAAGTTGCTGAGTGAGGCTGGCTTCAAACCTGTGATCCTCCTGCCTCAGCCTCCTGAGCCACTGGGATTATGGGCATGTACCACCAGGCCTGGCCCATCTCTGCTTTTAAGGACCAGACTATGGGCACTCACAAAGAGAACACACAGGCTAGTTAAGCTGTCTGCATGGCAGGATAGAAAGAGTAAGCGTTGAAGATCTGGCTTCAAACCCAGCTGAGCTATACCAGTGAACCTCAACTTCCTCATTCAGAGTTCTTATTTTAATTTCATCACAACTTTGTACAATAAGCTAGGTAAATGTAATCATTCTGTATGACAGGTGGGAGTTTCATATTTGGAATAAACTAAATAAGGATTCTTAAAAGGCAATTGTTGAGTTTGTTTATATAGGTAGAGTCTGAATGCATTGCATAGGCTATGGAATTCTGTAGTTCTCTTGGCCTGAATTTTTTAGTTGATATAGTAGTGAAAAGGGAATTCTGTTTCGTGGCTTAAGGATACATAAACTCTCAATGCAGCAATCTTTTTATTGTTGATTATTATAGCTTCTATTATTCCTAGAAGTTGACCAACAGGGACTTGAGTTTAGGAGATTTTGTCATTCAGCTTTCATGTAGTAAATGCTGAGGCCAGCCTTTGCCTGCAGGGCTCTCAATCAGCAAAGAGGATCTGTAACATTACTCCAGGCAGCCAAGAGTTGGGGAGGAGTGGAGGTGTAAATGAATTTGTGCCATTGAATCTTGATATGGGCACTGGATATTATATTGTTCCTGAAACACTGGAGGCCCTTTGTTGGAACATTTCAGTTTTTACAGATTAATTCAGGTAGCAGAAACCTGCTGTGCTTGCCTTTTTGTTTTGTTTTGTTTTGGTTTCGTTTGGTGATAATTGGGGATTAAACCCAAGGGCATTCTACTACCACTAAGCTACATCCCCATTGTTTTTTTTTTTAATTCTTATTTTGAAATAGGGTCTCACTAAGTTGCTGAGGCTGGCCTCTCAGCCACCAGCAGAGCTGGGATTGCAAATTGCAAGCAAATGCCAACTGCTTCAGGCTTTTTTAGTTTCTTGAAGTTCTGGGAGTGGAACTCAAACTTACTTTACTATTGAGCTACATCTCCAGTCCATAGCATAGTTTGAAACCAGTTTTAATTTTTTTTTTTTTTTTTTTTTTTTTTTTTTTTGTACCTGGGATTGAACTCAGGGATACTCGATCACTGGACCACATCCCCAGCCTTTTTTTGTATTTTATTAGAGACAGGGTCTCACTGAGTTGCTAAGTGCCTCGCCATTGCTGAGGCTGGCTTTGAACTCGGGATCCTTCTGCCTCAGCCTCCCAAGTGGTGGAATTACAGGCATGTGCCACTGCGCCCGGCTCAGTTTTAAAATTTTTACTTAAAAAATTTTTAGAGCTGAGGATGTAGCTCAGTTGTATAGTTTTTTTCCCCCAGTATGTATGAGGTGCTAGGTTTGATCCCTAGCACAAGAGCCAAAAAAAAAAAAAGAATCAATCTTAGGAATTTCAATATAATTTTCAAGGAAAAGCAAAGGTAGAAAACATGTATTTTCAGATATTTTAAAGACGAAATTTAAGGGGCATTATTTGTAAGTGTTGAGGGATGGAAAGTCTTTCATCTTTATTATAAACTGATTTTTTTTGGGGGGGGGGTTACCCTCTTCATTTAGAATGTGCTCCTAAATTCGAAATAAGGGAAAGGAGTAAAAGTTACAGTCTACTCCATTTATTTTGTAATTATATTTTTTCCTTAAAGATTTTAAGTGGCATTTACCAGTATGGGTAAGATTAACTGTTACAATACAAACCAATTTGAAAATTAGTTTTTAAATTGAGCTATAGTATATAAAATCTTAACAGCAGTGTACAGATCCGACTATATTCAAGTGCAGTTTTCATACCCATACCAATTGTCTTGTAATAATTGGGAATGTATCCTCTGTGTGGTGTTTGCAAGTTAATGCTATTTTGGAAATCACACTGTTGTAGCTAGTGGCTTCTCTGGGTATATGTGGCTCATTATTGATCATAATTTTTATTTTAAAGTTTTAGTTTAAGGGGGTAGGGTAAGCTCTTTTAAATTCTTAATTGTTAGGGGAGTTTTGTTGGAGGATGGGGTGAATGAATGAGGAAGAGCATTAGAATGAGTAACAGTAGGGAAACTGAGGTAATAATTCATCAAATACATACAGCAAAATTAACAGATTCTTGAAAGTGGAGGAGACAAATCATTCATAAGAGGAATGCCTTAAAAACTTACCAAGGAACACTCACAATTACAAAAAAGTATGTGTATTTTCATAAAAAGAGCCTCAAGTCTATGGATGAAGGGCTTCAGGTTGGCCTCTAAATCTAACTGTGCTGTCTGTCATACAGGTGGCTTCAGTTTGGCTAAAGTTGAGCTGTGGACCTCCTCTGAAAGGAAAGGGGAGAAGTGACAAGCTGTCTTCCACAGCTTATTCTATTTTTTTTTTTTTTTGTAGTTTTATAGACCCTTTTTACTTACTCCTGTGTCTTCTACCTCTACTGTTTTTCTCAGATTCATTCACTCCTTGAGAACAAGTGCGAGACTTTTTTCTACCCATCATATGCAGAAATTTAATCAACTGCTTAAAAATGTATCATGTCTCTCCTTAGTAATAGCATAACAACTAGTAATGACTCATAACAGTGAGTTTTATATTATGGATTTTTTTTTTTTTTTTTTTTTTTTGGTGGTACCGGGGATTGAACTCAGGGGCACTCCACCACTGGGCCACATCCTCAGCCCTTTTTTTGTATTTTATTAGAGACAGGGTCTCACTGAGTTGCTAAGTGCCTCGCCTTTGCTGAGGCTGGCTTTGAACTCGCGATCCTCCTGCCTCAGCCTCCCAAGTGCTGGGATTACAGGCGTGCACCACCACACCCGGCTATATTATGGATTTTTAATATAGATGGATTTAAAGTTGAGAGAATGTTATAAGAATATAAATTCCATGAAGACAGGAATTTTTGTGGGTATTGTTTGGTCCATTGTTCTGTTTCTGGTGCCTACATACTTACCACAAGGAAGGCATTCAGTAACTACTTGTTGAATAAATGATCAAAATATTAAGAAAATTTTAAAGTCATTTACTTATAGTAATTATTTTGGCAAAACATTCTTGATGCTTCCAGACTAGAGCAGTAATATGAGTGGAACAGAATTCTCAAGGGTACAGAAGCTTTTTAAATCCTTTTTCCTCTATTCCTTTTACCCTGTTGCCTTCTCTTTCCACTTTAACAATCTCTTACTAAGAACCGATGACTGATCTGAAATTAATATAAGCTGTTCTAAGGAGACAAATATGGATTGTCAGGGTAAGAGGGAGAAGGAAATTACAAGTTTAAAGGTATTAGGGCTAAGATGAGCATTCAACCAGATTTCAAGGTAGTTAACTAATGAGGAAGGACAGGGAAGGTGAGTTGATGTAGGCAGTGGGGAAAGGTCAGATGGATAATGTGCTTAGATTTCATATAGTAAATATAGGGAACCACTACAATTTATTTATTTTTAGTTTCTTTAAATGTTGTAGATGGACAAAATACCTTTATTTTATTTATTTTTATGTAGTGCTGAGAATCAAACTCAGTGCTTCACATATGCTAGGCAAGTGCTCCACCCTTGAGCCACAACCCCAACCCCCATTACAATTTATTGATGAGAGTAACATGATAAAATGAAGACAACTATTCTATTTAGCTATGTTTTAAAAATGGATTATAGTTTGAGATGAAGGAACATTGGAAATGGTGAACAAAATTCATTCCTATATCAGTTCAAGGTGGTTTCATTGTTTTTGTTTAGTTAATCCAGTGATGACTTTAGTAGATACCCCTTTCTCTCCCTCCCTCCCTCCCCCCACCGTGTGTGTGTGTGTGTGTGTGTGTGTGTGTGTGTGTGTGTGTGTGTGTGGTACTGGGGATTGAACTCGGGGGCATTCAACCACTGGGCCATATTCCCAGCCCTTTTTTGTATTTTATTTAGAGACAGGGTCTCACTGAGTTGATAAGTGCCTCGCCATTGCTGAGGCTGGCTTTGAACTCGATCCTCCTGTCTCAGCCTCCAAAGTGCTGGGGTTCCAGGAGTGCGCCACTGCGCCCGGTGCATGCTTTCTCTCTCTCTCTCTCTCTCTCTCATTCTCTCTCTCTGATACCTTTCTTTTGAAGTCTCACATGTCTACTTTATGACTTAGGAATGAACAAAGATAGAAGGAAGAGTTCTGCACTAGAAAGCAGTAGGCCTGGATTCTTGTCCCTTGTTCTCTACTTTTAAAATTCATAAGCATGGATAAATACTTAATTTCTCCTGTGCATTGACGGCCTTAATTGTAAAATGAGGATAATCACTTGAGGGCAGAGGTCTAGATTAGAATATCTTTGAAGTCCCTTTCAGTCTATTATCCTTGTATTGTAGTCAGTGTGAACCATGAATTCTGTATTTTGCTTCCTATATTCATTCCTACTAGAGGGGTTAAAGAAGATAAAAGGCCATCATGATAATAACTATTTCAAAATCTCCAAGGTTTAGTGTTATGTGTTATTACTGTTATATTTGAAAATATGTATTCATTGGGTATGTTTAGCTATTTAGTATTTTAGTTATTATTAGACTGTAATAGCACTCAAGATGATGGACAGAACTTTAGCCTGGGATACTTTTAGAGAAACATGAAAAATATAAAAACTGTTCCACAAGGTATAGTTTCTTATAAAACTCAATAATACTGCAATAATACTAATATTGTTTCCTTAGTATTACTAGAAATTGTAATTTCTACCTTTGTTTGCTACTGAATACACAATGTATTTTACATACAAACTTTTTCTTTGGATGGTTTTAAGACCAAGAACATTCTGGTCTCTCTTTGTCTTAGTCTCTTTCTTTGTTGTTGTTATTCCTTCTGTTTGGGTTGTTTCTTGCCTCATGCCCCTTTAATCCATCTGGAAAGCTGAAGAGACTTTCTATGGTAACTATGCATTTTTGTTAATGAATAGCAGACTAACAAGATACATAAAACTTATGCAAACTCTGCAGAATTAGTTGTTATCAGTCTTAACTTTCCTGTGGTATAATTTTCTAATTTCCTAATATTGTGATACTCGCAGGAGGTATTCTTTCTGCTTAGTCTGCACAATATTTCACCTTATGAATTTGTGGGAGATGAGATGTATAAAGAAAAAAAAATTGATCAGTTGGATTAAGAAGTAGTTTTCCTTTAGATAAATAAATAGAAGAATAGAGACAAAAACCTTATATATTATTATTATTATTATTATTTTAACCTATAACTTCTTTGTTCCCCTTGATTTTTGGCTACTAGTGCCCCTTTTGAGTTTTTCTCTGGGGTCAGAACCTGTAAAGTAGTATGTTTCTTGAAAGTGTTTCTATCATAAAGCCAGCTGCAACTGGATTATTGCTTTCAGCCTAGCCTTGAAAATTCCTGTAATCTGTGCCATCCTGTTTCATACTGTCCCATCTCATAGTTGTCCTCTCTCTGCAGTGCTCTATGCCCAGGTCTCTGTGGCTGGGCTGCTCCAGCCTGGCGGACAGCATGCCTTCGCTGCGATGCCTGTATAACCCAGGGACTGGCGCACTCACAGCTTTCCAGGTACTTTCTCTGTCTCTGTGGGTTATTTGTGGGTATTAGTGTGTGTTGTGTGTGTGTGTGTGTGTGTGTGTGTGTGTGTGCCTAGTTCATTAGTATGTTGATCCTTCTTTCCCATGCTTTACTTATATTCACCTCTTTTCCTTCATAGTATCTGTATTTGACATCACTCAATATTCCTTTAATGATTCACTTTTAATGTAGATCTAGACTGCATCTGCAGTTTTAAGACATTCTTATCATGTTTGCTTTGTCAAAATGGACATAGTACAACTGACTGTGGGTTTCTAGATATAGAAGAAGTGTAATAGTAAATTTTAAAGTAATCTGAATATTTAGCAACTTAGTATGTAATGTTTGCTCTGAACCTACATAAAGCCAGTTAATGTAATTAATTAATTATAATCAGTTGTCTAAACACCTTATTTTTTTATCATTACTAAAAAAATATGCAGTATATTATATAGAGTATCTTTTGGTGAATACTTGTGTGTGTGTATATACACACGTACAAATATACACACATTATATTTTATTTATATCTTGATTAATGTTTCTAGTTTCAAGTGAAAAGGCCTTTATTAAGATCTTTGGGTACATTATTAACCTTGAGACAGTCTGGTTGTGTTTGTATGGATTGACAAAATTATAGTTTCCCTCAGCCTTTCTTAGAAGTCAGTAGGTCAGTTCCATGATGTGCAAGGAAATAGAAGAAGAAGACAGAAAATGTGAAAAAGAGCTTGGTGCTCATTGCTTATGGATTTGGGTACGGGGAATGATGGTTTTCTTGGCAGAAGAATTATCTGTCTACCTTAGTTTTTTTTAAATTTGTGTTTTGCATTTCATAGTAATACACAACATTAGTTGATTTTTTTTTTTCTTTTAATCAGGTTTTGTTGTTGTTTGTTTTTTGTTTTTGTTTTGTGGTACTGGGAATTGAACCCAGGACCTCACACATGTTCAACAAACATGCTGTGACTGGCCTTGAACTTGTGGTCTTAAGATCTTCCTGCCTCAGTCTCCCAAGTTACTGGTGTGTGTTGCCATGTTGGACCCCTTTGCACTCCTAAGAAAATTATTGAGGATCTCAAAGTGTTATAATTTGTATGCATTGTATCAGTTAATATTTACTATATTTGAAATCAGAACTAAGAAATTTCAATGTTAATTAATCATTCATTTTAAAATATAATAAGTCTATAGCAGGTTAATATAAAGAACATTTTTTGTGAAACAACTATTTTCAGAAAAATTAAGACTAGCATTGTATTCCGTTTTTACAAATCTAATGTTTGGATAATAAAACACAAATGGATTTTCATATCTGCTTCTACATTCATGTTTTGTCTGAAATATATGAAGAGTAGCTGGCCTCTCACAAATAACATAGTTTAAAAAGGGAGAAATATTTTTAATATACTTTTCAGTCAATTATAATTTATTAAAGATTAGTTGCAATGTGGGATCTGAAACCATATCACTGAACTTCTTCTGTTATTATTTTAAAATTCATTGGTCTTAGTTTTTTTTCAAAAAGTCATGCTGAAACAATTGGATATCCATATGCAAAATAATGAACCTTGACTGTGTTAAATTGTACCATATACAAAAATTAACTTGAGGGCTGGGGTTGTGGCTCAGCGGTAGAGCACTCGCCTAGCACATGTGCATACCTGGGTTTGATCCTCAGCACCATGTAAAAATAAATAAATAAAATAAAGTTATTATATCCAACTATAATTAAAAATAACATGATAACTTGAAATGGATAATGCACCTAAATATGAACTAAAATTATAAAACTAGGGCTGGGGTTGTGCACAGTGGTAGAGCGCTTGCCTAAAAGAAGTTACTTTTTAAAAAATTATAAAACTAATAGAAATTTTAGGAGAAAAATTATTTGTGTCTTTGGGTTAGGCAAAGATTTCTTAGATAAGGCAGGTACATACACAAAACAAACTATGAACCATAATAGAAGTGACTAACAAATTAGACTTTGTCACTGTTTAAAACTTCTTCACTTCAAAAGATACAGTTTTAAAAATGAATGTGTAAGCGGGGCGTGGTGGCCTACACCTGTAATCCCAGCAACTCAGAAGGCTGATGAAAGGAGGATCACAAGTTCGAGGCTAGCCTCAGCAATTTAGCAAGATCCTGTCTCAAAAAAGGCTAGGGATATAGCTCAATGGTAGAGCACACCTGGGTTCAATCCCCAGTACTAAAACAAACAAACAAAAAGCCAAACAGGAAGAAAATATTTGTAAAATGTATAGCTGATAGAAGACTTGTTTTCTTTCTTCTTTTTTTTTTTTTTGTTGGTACCGGGGATTGAACTCAGGCTCTCAACCACTGAGCCACACATCCTCACCCCTATATTGTATTTTATTTAGAGACAGGGTCTCACTGAGTTGCCTAGTGCCTCACCTTTGCTGAGGCTGGCTTTGAACTCGCGATCCTCCTGTCTCAGCTTCTCTAGCTGCTGGGATTACAGGTGTGTGCCACCACGCCAGGCAGAAGACTTATATTCTGACTATCTAAAGCAGTTCTCTTATCTAATAAGATACCCAGTAAAACAAGTGAGCAAAAAATTTGAATAGGTAGAACACCAGAGAACATAGACAAATAGCAAATAAGCACATGAAAAGATGCACAATATTTTTAGTCATGGAAATGCAAATTTAAAATAACATTAAGATACTACTACATTGCTGCCTACATGCAAATTTAAAATAACATTGAGATACTACTACATTGCTGCCTACATGCCTCATCTCACTCCTAAATTTGGGCATAGGAATTTAGTAGGCCCTAGGTAGTCAGTATGTCCTAGCTCAATTTGAGAAATGTGCTAGAAATTTCTTGTAAGCAGAAGTAATTTCTTCTTAGCTGTTGCCCTCTATAGTATCCAATAGAGTGTTCTTTAGTAGTTAGGGCTCAATAAACACTGATGGTTTGAACTATATTCAATAAATGGTAAAGATAATCATGTATAATTAAATTATAATTAATTATAAATTAAAAATTACACAAGTTTAAATCTTCTGAAAAGAATGTCAAGATACCCAGAAAAATTCAAATTTTTGTTTTGGCCTAAAGCAATCTTGAATTTAAACTCAGTAGGAAAGAATTGTGAGTAAATTTATCATCACTATCAGGGTTTTTTTCTGAATCTGGTATTAATCAAAACTCAACATGTACTTATTTTTTCCTAATTACTGCATTTCCCCATAAATTATTACTTCTAGAATATATTTGAAAAAAGTTAGGCTTAGAGGTTTTGGTGAAAAATTTAGGAATAAATTGGGTGTATATGTCCTGAATTATTTTGAGGAGTGAAATTGTGTAGTATGTGCAGAAGAGAGATGCAAGTGAAATATCTTAGAGAAGTAAAAGCCCTTTGCAGTCAGTGCATGGTGTAGTGATTAAGAGCATGAACCCTGATGCTGGATTGCCTGGGACTTGAGTCTCATTCTGTTATTTTCTAGGTACAACGTTTATGCAAGCACTTGATCTGTCTGTACCTTGATTTCCTTAAGATAATAGCATTTATCTTATAGGGATGATATTAGGATTAAATAAGTTGATTATATTAAGTCCTTAAAACAGTCGCTGGTGGCTGGGTTGTGGCTCAGTGGTAGAGTGCTTGCCTAGCAGTTGTGAGGCATTGGATTCAATCCTCAGCACCACATTGAAAAAAAAGTAAATAAATAAAGTTATTATGTCCATCTACAACTAAAAATATATTTTTTTAAAAAGCTGTCAGATTAATTAATTTTATGTTGTTAGAAAAATGTACAGAGAGGGATAGTTTTGGAGGTTTCTCAGCAAATACTGTTTTTCACCTCGACATAAAATAGTATGTTATTAAATAATTTTTTTTCATCATGTACTGCACAATTCTGGTTTTTGGGAAAGCCTACCTTTGGTTCAATTATTGATGAGAAAATATTGCTTTCCCCATAGTGCTTTGAATATTTTTTTCTTTGCTTGTCTTCAATAAGATCATTATTATATCTTATGTAGCCAAAATGGAAGAAATTGGCTTATGTACTAGTTTCATTCTAATTTGTTTTATGTCAGATTCAGCACACACTGGTGCTCGATTGCTGTCTGACTAATTGGCAGAAACAGGACATGAATCTAGCATTTCCACTGATTACGGCAGTCTTTGTAAATGTGTAACTTTCTGGTTGAAATTTATTTTATTTTTTAATTCAGTTTTTTTTATTGTTTTAGGTTAAACTTACAATGAAATACACAGATCTTAAGTGTATTCTTAAATGAGTTTTGATAAATGTATACATTTGTGTAATCTAACTTCAAAAATACAGAATATTTTTGTAATTAGAGAAAGTACCCTTAATAAAACTCCTTTCCAGTCAGTACTCATCCCCTATGTGCAATTATGTTCTGGTTTGTCACAAAAGTTAGTTTTGCATGGTTTTGGACTTCATGTAAGTGCAGTCATATAGCATATATTCTTTTGTATTTGTTTTCTTTTGATCAGTATGATATTTTGAGATTTATTCATGGTGTATGTATGAGTTTATTCTTTTCCATTGCTGAATATATTTAATTGTATCAGTGTACCACAATTTGTTTATACATTCATTTATTGATAGATGTTTGGATTGTTTCCAATTTTTTTTTGCCTGTTTTGAATCTATAAATAGTTTTGTAGAAGTTTTTTTTTTTCGCCACATATTTATATTTCTCTTGGATAAACACCTAAGTGTGGAATTGCTGGTTCATAAAGCAATTTTTTTGGGTGCTGGGCATTGAACCCAGGGCCTTGTGCATGCAAGGCAAGCACTCTACCAACTGAGCTATATCCCCAGCCCAAGCAAGTACATTTTTGACTTTTAAAAGAGACAAATATTTCTTCAAAGTGGTTGTTCATATAGGAATGCTAATTTTTACTAATATTGTCAAATATGCTTAAGGAAATGTTTCAGGAATAGCTTTGTGGCATTTTGTTCTTTGGAATTATTGCATTCTTTTGGTAAGTTTGAAGCATTTTAAGAAGTTAAGATTCTTAGATGGCAGTAGAGAATTAATGGAGTCATTGCTGAATTTTTTGATTATCCTTAGTAACTCAGGTTGAAACCACATATTGAGATGGTTTGATCATTGCCATTTCAAACCACACATTTTAAACTAGGAACTGAGAAGATGCTAAAAATTATTTAAATTGATTTTATGAGGAATATTTACTTGGAGCATATTTTCATCATTACTTTGGTTTATTCTGGAAAATATATGGGTGATTAACAGAATATCTGTTGATTAACAGTGGATGTATTTCTCATTCTCAGCAAATAGTGATCTTATAATCTATAATATTAAATGAGCAGTAGAGAGAAAGTACTTAAAAATAGCTGAGTAGTTAAAATCCTTTATTTTTCTTTAGTCATTGAAAAGGAAGAGAAATAAAATTTTTCCAGTAAATACATAAGATTTATATGACCTAAGAATATCTTAGGTGTCAAGTATAGCTAGTAATTTTAGGGAGATCTTTTTTTATTTTTTTAGTTGTTGATGAACCTTTATTTTATTTGCTTATTTATATGTGGTACTGGGTATCAAATGTAGTGCCTCACATATACGAGGCAAGCGCTCTACTACTGAGCTACAACTCCAGCCCCAATTTTAGGGAAATCTTGAGCTAAATGAACCATATGGTATTTAGTTAGGGTCCCTTGTTATTAGGTTGAAATTGTTGGGGAATGAATTCAGGAGAGAGATTGTGTTTTATTACCTAAGAAAGCTTAGAAATCTACTAAATCCTGCTATCTACAAAGTGAAATGCTAAAACGGAACAATACTAGCAAAATTAAGCAATGTTTTGTATATGTATAAATACTTATATATATGTACACACACATACATAATACATAATACATATATACATACACATGACTTAATTTTATGGTTGACATTTAAAGATTATCACATCGAATATAAATTAACATTTGAATCCTGTAATGAAAATTATTCTATAACAAAAATACTTATCAAGCCCTAACTGATGCCCACCCATTATATGTGAATAATTTCAGTACAGCACAATTTTTGTACAATAAAAGACTCAATTATTTTTTGTGCCCATGTTAACATTTGACCTATATTTATCTCAGTTGCACCTCCATCATAATAAAGGTTTACAGAACGTGACAAAAAATGTCTTTGCTTGTTTTGTGAGAAAAGTTTGTTTCCTGCTTATACAACTCATTTATAGTGGGATATGTAAGTTATTTATTGGCTGTTAACACTGAATTTGATTGCTTTTTTATCTTGTGGGCAAGTTGCTCACATGCTTTTTTTACTTTGTTTTTGTTGTTGTTATTGTTATTATTATTATTACTATTATGTGCTTGGGATTGAACCTAGGGCCTTGTGCATGTTAGTTGAGTACACTACCAAGCCCACTCACATACTTTTAGAATGTACCTGGTTTGAACCTGGTTTATATTCTTTTACTCCTTCTTCATGTAATTCTTCGCAAGTTTAAAGTTTGCAGTTCCCCATGGTGCAGTGCAAAATGGGGAGAGAATTCCAATCACTTGAAAATAACACAGCATTTGATCAAAATCTCTTGGCTCTTTGTCTTTGCATATCCTGTTCCCCCTACATGGAGAACCCTATCCCAAACACCTATCCTCCTTTATTCCTTCCCTGCTTCCTTTTTGTCTTCCTTGCTAATTCCTAATCCAGCTCAAATTGAGATAAAATAAGTCTTCCCCGAATTACCATTTCTCCCTTAAACTGGTCAGAGCACCTGTACCCATACTATGCAGTAGATAATACCTGTTCTATCATTGATATGTTAGTTGTGTACATTCATTACTATCCCCCATTAGATTGCAGGTTCTTTGAGGGCAGGTTATTTTGTTCATTTCATATTTCCATTGCCAAGGATAGTACTTCATAACTTGCACTAAATTAATGAATGAATAGATTTAGATAATTTAGAAAACTCTCATGTAGCACATATGGGATGGAAGCAAAGAAAGTATTGAATCGCTGGTGGTACCTGCATGTACATACACGTAAAAGTTCTGGGTTCAGAAAGAAATCATGATAATCAAACAATCATCCCAAAGACCACACATTTTCACAGAAAATAAAACCAGTCTAATTTATGGGCAGCCTTCAAATTGTATATATTTGGCTTTTATGTAAGCCAAGATGGTCTCTCTGAATTGGATTCTTTTTTGGCAGGGGCAGTGGTGGGTACCAGGGATTGAACTCAGGGGCACTCGACCTCTGAGCCACATCCCTAGCCGTATTTTTTTTTTTTTTTTTTTTGTGGTACCGGGGATTGAACTCAGGGGCACTAGACTACTGGGCCACATCCCCAGCCCTTCTTTGTATTTTATTAGAGACAGGGTCTCACTGAGTTGCTGAGTGCCTCGCCATTGCTGAGGCTGGCTTTGAACTCGCGATCCTCCTGCCTCAGCCTCCCAAGTGCTGGGATTACAGGTGTGCGCCACCACGCCCGGCTTTTTTAAAAAATATTTATTTATTTGCTTTAGTTGTACACAATGCAACGCATTTATGTTTACGTGGTGCTAAGGATCAAACCCTGGCCCGCGCACGTGCTAGGCGAGCGCTCTACTGCTGAGCCACAACCCCAGCCCCTGTATTTTGTATTTTATTTAGAGACAGAGTCTCACTGAGTTGCTTAGTGCCTCTCTGTCGTGGAGGCTGACTTTGAACTCGTGATCCTCCTGCCTCAGCCTCCTGAGCCACTGGGATCTGAATTGGATTCTGTATATTAAATTCTGACTCTTGTTGATAAACAAATGCACATTTCAAATTATTAAATTGTGACACTGGCAGCCAGCTAACAGTTAAGTTTCAGTAATGTCACATCTTTATTTTCACAGCAGTGCATGTTTGTGTAATTATTTGACTATTTTATTGCATTTTACCCTTGCCCTATAAAAAAACAGACACTGGGAAAATTAAAATGCTGATAGTAATAAGGAACAGTCTACAGAAAAGATAGGAATCACTAGGTACGCAGAAAGTGACCCTCTAGCCTTGGTTGGGCACAAAATTAAAGCACACACATACAAAGTGTTAGAAATATATTATTGAAGATTATGCTTTAAAATAAACTGTAATTATGGATTTTAAAATATTTTAGCTAACATTGAAATCCATTGCTCAGTTTTGTTGTCGCCTGAAGCGATGGCCGCTTGGAGCAAAGAAGCCGGGGGAAGAAGTGTAGAGATGAACTGGAAACAAACAGCTCTTTATTCTGATAACTTTTCTCTCTGGCTCTAACTACACCCCAACACGCCCTCCACGCTCCTCTAACCTCTAAAATGGCGCAGACCTCATCCGCAATCTCCTCAAGTCCCTCGAGATCTCTGGCCAAGTCTCGCAAGATCCCGGGCCAAGTCCCGTGAGACTACGGAAGGCGCCAATGCCCAAACATGTCCAAAGCCAAAGCCGGTAGTCCACCGCAATTTAAGCCATCTCCCCAAACTGGGCTCCAAAGCCCGTAGTCCACCGCAATTTAAGCCATCTCCCCAAACAGGGCTCCTGCACAGTTTATTTATTTAAAAATTTTTTTTTGTAGTTGTAGATGGACAGAATGCCTTTGTTTGCTTATTTTTTATATGGTTCTGAGGATCAAACCCAGTGCCTCACACGTTAGGCAAGTGCTCTACCACTAAGCTATAGCCCCACTCCCCTCAGTTTTATTTTTTTATACATTTTCAGTGAGAAAAGTAGAGAGAACCTGAATCCTACATTTTTTACCTTATCCTGGAAATAGTTTGTCTTATGGAGATGACATCTTGCACTAGTTTGTCTTTCCTGATGCTTGTTGATTATTTAAATGCTCTAATTATTTAAATTTTAATAATATTTCCTCTATTGAGTATTTCGATATGCCTGTGATACAGTTAATGTTCACCTACAGACATGGTATTATCTAATGTTTAGAGTAAATCAAATTATCTTATTGTGAGGCAATCAGATTTTCTTAATTTTTTTATTCTTCTTGATCGATCTGAATAGTTAAAATCTTCACAAAGAGTGTTTATTGCTTATTTGTTTATGTTGAATCATGTTGGATTTTCCCTAATTGCCCTAACCTCAACATAACCTCTAATAGCAGAAGGGAGAATGCAAGTACCCCAGGGGGCCTAAAGTTGCCCCAGTGCAAGCAGCACAAACCAGAATAGAATTGATGAGAACTTTAAGAGGATGATGGGAACCTCTGTGGATGCCTTATCTTATAAGACACATTCTTGCTGTGGGCAGTTAAGACTCACCTGTATCTTCTGGAGAGGTACATATTACTTTCTTTATATTCCAAGATTTCTTGTTATTGCCATCTTTGTATTGACTGAGCAGAGGCTATAGAAGTTCTTTTTGTGCTATTTGAGAATCATTATTGGTTGTTGTGTGACTGCCATAGCCATTTGTACCTTCTTTCACACTTGTTTTGCTTTATGTGGTAATGTTTTAAGTTTTGCTGTCCTTCCTTACGTTAATTTCTAGTCTTAGTATTTTATGTGGACTGCCAATATGTCGAATCTTGGTAGACACACAGTGTTTAGAAAACTTCCTTGTTATTTGTTTATTTTTGTGGCACTAGAGATTGAACCCAAGGCTCTCTACCATTGATCTACATCCCCAGTTCTTTAAATTTTTTTTTTTTAAATTTTCTGATAAGTTCTAAGTTGTCCAGGCTGACCTCAAACTCAGAATACTCATGTCTCAGCCTTCCAAATAGCTGGTATTATAGACATGTTCTACTGTGACTGGCCCTGGTCATTTAAGTCAGGTTACTTAAGTATGGTTTATTTAAAAACAAAGACCAATTTTTGGCTTTTTTTTTTAAATAGCTACAAAAACCTCTATGAAATTGTAGTAATCTGCAACCAGTGTAACTCCACATCATGTACAACCACAAAAATGGGAAGTTATACTCCATGTATGCACAATATATCAAAATACATTCTACTGTCATGTATACCTAAAAAGAACAAAAAAACATTTTAAAAAAACAAAAAAAATACACAAACTGAAAAAGAAATGGTAGTATTTCACTATTGGGACCTGATACACGTGACTTTTGTTTTTCTTGAGAATCATGTTGAGTAGTTTTGATCTTTTCTATATTCTCTTAGTCCTCTGGAGACCAAGTCTATTATATTTGGAAATTGTTATTTGGCCCTGGGATGTAGTACATCATGATGAAATGGGATTTTGCAGTGTACCTTCTCCTGCTGAATTGTCTCTCATCTAACTTCTCAGGTATACCATTCAAATCCTCTAGACCTTTGTTGCAAATCTAGTATCTGTGACTTGGTATGAATTAAATTGGAATTCCATGCCTTGTAAAATTAGCGTGAAGAAAAGTATTCATTTGCATACATGATCCATGAGCAAGTTCAAGTCTTAGCCTGATTGGATCTAATTTTTTGGTGTGTTAGATTGGATAGTCATAAATAGAAGGGAAAGAGTAGAGGGACAAGTAATCTCATTTTTTCATGTCACATGCCCTCACACACACATTAGTTCAAACTAGTAAATATAAAGCTTTTGTGTATAAACACTACAAGTTTTTATATTTGAGTAAGCATATGATTAGCTTTATTAAATATAATTGCTGCCCAGAGCAGTGGTGCACACCTGTAACTCCAGTAGCTCTAGAGGTTGAGGCAGGAGGATTGTAAGTTCAAAGCCAGCCTCCACAACTTAATGAGGTCTGGAGCAACTTAGTGAGATGCTGCCTCAAAACAAAAAATGAAAAGGACTGGGGATGGGATTCAGTGGTTAAATGCCCCTGGGTTTAATCCCCAGTACCAGAAGGTGTGTGTGTGTGTGTGTGTGTGTGTGTGTGTGTGTGTGTGTGTTGGTAGCCACACATATAGTTGCTGTTGGTCATTGTAGTTTGTACATGAACTATTGTTTTGGAGAGTACCAATTTCTTCACTAGTCATAAACCATGAGGGATAAGGGAAATTTCTAATAGAATGTTAGTATATTTTCCCTAGATTTTTTAAATTGGCAGGTCATTGGTTTTTTGGTTGTTGTTGTTTTTTTTTTTTTTTTTTTTTGTATTGTTTTTTAAGCATTTCAACTTCAGCATAGTATAGTCCTTTGAGGGGAATTGGTAAAATGAGGATAAAATGGGTACAGGATTCCAACAGCTTGAAAATAACACAGTATTTGACCAAAATCTCTTTTGTATTCCCTATTCTGGTCCTATTCCAGCAGTACTGGAAATGTGCCTATGGACTATTTACAGTGAGATTATAAAACTGAATCATGATTTTGGTGAATAGAAGCCAGAGCATGAGGCTCCAGCACCCCAGCTGGCAGTAAGCTCTCCCTAGGTTTATGAATGTAGTTAGATGGCCCCCAACTGTTTACAAGACAGCAGAGGTGAGATCTTTGATTGACAAGTCAGAAATGCATTAGATCATTCTCTCTGCCAGTCTCTGGTTCATGCTGTTAAAAATGTCAGCCTCCAAGTTTGAATGGCAGCCTGAGGGCCTTAGAAGCTTTTTGTTTTCTGAGATGGAAACACAAATTGGATGTGTGCCTGAGCGCTTCATCCTGGGCTGTAATTTCATCTTTTAGCTAAGAACCACAAGGTACACGAGCAAAGCACCCTGTAAACAATAATACTGTGGAAAAAAAAAATAAACAAGGTCGTGTTTCTGGTACGTTGATCCGATGGTGTCCTGACCTCTATCACGTTGAACATCTCCACTCTGATTGCTGTTCCCTTTGGCATTACAATGAGAGAAAGAGAGACTGACATAGAGGAAAAGATTTAAAGTTGCAGTGTCGTTGCACATTCCTTGTATTGGCTATGAAATATTGAACTGTCAGAATGTGACACTTGGTTTTTTAAGCAACCTTTCTTGTTTAAGGTGTTTGCAGTTCATTCCTTTCTCCCCGTTTGTCTGCTTTCATTGATAGGGTTGGAAATAGTTGCCTTAAATGCATGAAAAGGGACAATGTTAAAGAGAAGTGGAGCCAATAGAGCCAAATAAACTTAACACTGGAACATAAATGCAGGCTGTGAGGTGTGGGCAAGGGAGATTAAAGTTGGGTTAGTACTTTAATATTGAGGTTTATGGAATACCCTATTGAAGAGAAAATCCCCTTAAGTTCCCAATTCTGTTTTTGTGGGGGCAGGAAGTTATGAAAGCTGTAGTGGGTAAAGATGGGAGATGCAGTGACCTGATTTGTTAAACTGACAGCCTACTATCTGTAATATATATATATTTTTTTGTGGTACCGGGGATTGAACTCAGGGGCACTCGACCACTGGGCCACATCCCTAGCCCTTTTTTGTATTTTATTTGGAGACAGGGTCTCACTGAGTTGCTAAGTGCCTCACCATTGCTGAGGCTGGCTTTGAACTTGCGTTCCTCCTGCCTCAGCCTCCCAAAGTGCTGGGATTACAGGCATGTGCCACCGCGCCCGGCTTACTATCTGCAATATTGTCGGTTAAATAAAAATTTAACCCAGCTATTTTATTTATTGATCAAATTATCCAGTGTATTTGACAAGTGGTCAAATTGTGAAAGACTAAAAATAGTAATGTTTTAAAAAATGTGCAAATTGTGTATTATTTATTTTTGGTATTGGGGTGAACCCAAGGGAGCACTTTATCACTGAACTACATCCCTGTTTATTTATTATTTTTGTTATTTTTTATTTTGCTACAGGTCTTGCTAAGTTGCTGAGGGTCTTACAATATTGTTGAGGCAGGCTTCAAACTTGCAATGCTCTTGTCTCAGGATTACAGGTGTGCCCCACTGTGCCCAGCACATTTTGTATTTATAGTAAGGTTCGTAAATAGGTAATATGGAAGAACCATTATGCTTGTATTAGACCAACTTAATGATTCATGCATAGAAAATCTTTGTCGTAAAAGCCACCACATATTTCTTAGAACATATTTTCTAGTAGTAGAATGGGGTTTCTATTGCTTAAGTTGCAATATATCTCAAAACAACAAAATTGTTTTTCCCCTAATGAACACAACACTATTGATAGATATATTCCCTTTGTCTTCATTTGGGTAGCATAGAATTTACAAGTCAACATTTTGTGTGTATGTGTGGAGGGGTTCTTTTTAAATACATAACATTAGGATTTCTTTTTCTTTTTTTTCTCCCCTTTTTTGTACCAGAGATTGAATCCAGTGGTGTTTAACCATAGTGAGCCACATCCCCCATCCCCGACCTTTTTTTATATTTAATTTAGAGACATGTTCTCCCTGAGTTGCTTTAGGACCTCACTAGGTTGCTGCTTGCTTTGTACTCAAAATCTTTCTGCCTCATCCTCCTGAGCTGCTGGGATTACAGGTGTGTGCCATTGCGCCTGGCTTCATTTTGACATAAAAGCATGGAATATAATTTGATCTAATTCAGTCTCCAGTACTTCCCTTTTCCTTTCCCTTCTCCCTCCCAGTTTCCTTTCCTCTACTCTACTAAGTGACTTTTTGTAATTCTTCCAGAGTATGGAAAAATATTTGTGTAGAAGATGCTTCTTTTCTTCTTATTGATGGTTTCAAAGGACTATTATTTAGCTTAAGCCCTCTCTTCTTCAAATGGGAAAGGCAAGAACTGTTATCTATCATGAATACATAGTGAAGTGCACTGAAAAAATGGTTCAATCATTCCTGACATTTCTTAAGTCCTGCTCTGAGGTTATGCTGGAAAGAGAGGAGATAGATAGTATTTGTAAATATTGCTTCCTTGTATCCAGAATTATGTCCTTACTTAAAAATTGAGCACTTAGAAAGTAAGACCAAAAGGAAGGATATTAAGAACTAGTACTGTTGTTTTTAAGTATTGCTCTATAGTTTTGTTGTTGTTGTTATTGTTTTTTAGTTATAGATGAACACAACATCTTTATTTTATTTTCATGTGGTGCTGAGGATTGAACCCAGTGCCTTATGCATGCTAGGCCAGCGCTCTACCACTGAGCCACAATCCCAGCCCTGCTCTATAGTTTTAAGCATAAATATTGATGAATATTTGCAGATAAGCTCTGAGAACCCACTGTGTTGACTGTGAGGGGGGGAGTTTTCAAAACTCATTCTTCTAGAAATTGATTTTTCATTGACTGATTTCTACAGGATAAATGAAAACAAACCACTCTTTTCAATCTTGTAAGAATAAGAGGAATGCATGAGTTTATCTACCTAAGGAATGAGACAAATGTGCAATTTATGGAATCTCCTAAATTAGTACAGGAAAACTGTACAAAATTTCTTCTTTCCTTGGTATGTTATTATAGAAGTACGACTGTATAAAAGCCCAGAGACTGTGGCAGGCCTCCATAATAATGATTCACTTAATCACTTAAACTCCACCTTTGTCTCATGAGCAAAAAATCAATGAATTTATAGAACCATAGTATCTCAGCATTAGAAAGGGACTTCGCAGAACCATCTAGTGATATAAATTTCATAACACAGGAAACCTTTGTAAAGTGTTTGTTAGTGGAGGTCATCCAGTCTGTACTTGATCACCACCATTACTGGAGAGCTGAACTTGTTGAGGCATTTCATTTGTTTTTTAAATATTTTTTTTTAGTTGTCAGTGGACCTTTATTTATTTATGTGCATTGCTGAGAATCGAACCCAGTGCTTCACACATGCTAGACAAGCCTCTACCATTGAGCCACCACCGCAGCCCCAAGGTATTTCATTTTATTCTTTGTTCTATTGGAAAAATTTCCCTCAAGAAGGAACCAAACTTTTATTCACCCACTAGTTCTAACTCTACCTTTTGTAGCAATATAAAGTGATTATTCTCTTTTTCATATACAGTTGGCCTTCCTTATCCTTGGGTTCCACTTTTGGGAATTCAGTTACAAATTTGAAATGTAGTTAAGCCTCTGTGGTTACATATGTACCGAACATACACAGGCTTCTTTTCTTCTTGTCTTTATTCCATACACAATTATTTAATATTGAGCAATATCAAATATATTACTATAAATTGAATGCTAATAAATATATATTAAATTGCTGTTTACATAATGTTTACATTGTATTAGTAAAAAAAAATTATTCTAAGTTACATAAGACAGTAGAATGCATTTTGACACATCATATAAAAATGGAATGTATTAGGTATTATAAGTAACTAGAGATGGTTTAAAGTATATGGGAGGCTTTCCTTTATTTAGGTGTGTTTCTTAGTGTTGACAATGTGAATCCTGGAAGAATAAATTTGATTTCCATTGTCTAAAAAAAGTATATGGGGGTGCTGGAGTTGTAGTTCAGTGGTAGAGCACTTGCCTAGCATGTGTGAGACCCTGGGTTTGATCCTCAGCACCACATAAAGATTAAGTATAAATAAAGAAAATAAAGGTATATAGAAAAAGTATATGGAGGATTACATAGGTTATATACAAATACCATGCCATTTAATACAAGGTACTTGCGCATCTGAAGATTTTCATATCTGCTTGCGAGGGAGGGGGATTGTCTCAGAACCAATCTTATGTGGACACTGAGAGACAATTATATTTATGTATCATGTTGCGTATATCTTCTCATCTGCAGGTTAGGTGTTTCTGGTTCTGTTAGTGTTTCTTGGAAAATATCAAGAATCACTCGTGCTAGCCGGGCGCGGTGGCGCACGCCTGTAATCCCAGCACTTTGGGAGGCTGAGGCAGGAGGATCGCGAGTTCAAAGCCAGCCTCAGCAATGGCGAGGCACTTAGCAACTCAGTGAGACCCTGTCTCTAAATAAAATACAAAAAGGGCCAGGGATGTGGCCCAGTGGTCGAGTGCCCCTGAGTTCAATCCCTGGTACCACAAAAAAAAAAAAAAAAAGAATCACTCGTGCTATTTTTGTAACTTTCTTTTTTGGTGTTATCATTCTGGTTGTCTATCCTTGTGAGTATATCCCACTTTGTCATTGTCCTTATTATAGTATGGCATGCATAACTAGGAGTAGTGCCACAAAAAGTATACAGTAAGGGCTGGGGCTGTAGCTCAGTGGTAGAACGTTGGCCAAGCATACATGAGGCCCTGGTTTTCCATCCCTACCACTGCCCTCCCCATCCCCCCAAAAAAGTGCAATATGGTAGTGTGTAAAAAACTGTATGATAATATAGAACACAGTGTAGATAAATTTTATTTGGAACATCATTTGGATAATGTAATTTAATACTGCACATACTTCTTTGATTTGGGTGATAGAAAAATTTCTAGGAACATAGCCTGTGTTTGTTTCCTTACACCCACCCCCCCTTTTTTAAGCCAAAAAGTCATGGGTAAGCACTTTGACAAATGACATAATGTACATAATGTAGCAGAGTATCTGAGTGGTACAGGTATTTTAAACCTAGCTCCAGTTCCTGAAGATGGTGAACATCTGCTTAGAGGTATTGTAGAGCTCCACAATGCACTAATTGAATTACTCTTTTCTGGAGTTGCTGACTGCACTAATTGAATTAGAATATGTGTGTGTGTGTGTGTGTGTGTGTGTGTGTGTGTGTGTGTGTGTGTGTGTAAAACAGATAATTCCAACCTTAACAGGAAAGATTGTGAGAGACATGACTGATGGTGTGTACTGTGCTGCTATCTAATGGCAGTCTATGGAACTACTACATGGTCTCTAGGGAGGAGAATGCAGTCATCTGATCTAGTATGACCTCAGTCTAACCCCATCCAGAGTAGCTCAAATGGTCCTAGGATACATTTTTGTGATTTTAAATTGGAAAGGAAAGAATGTGATAAATTTCTTCATAAAAATTGATATGTTTTATTAAGCATAAAGTTTTTAATGAAATACTAAGTATTGAGTTTGCATATATTAAACCAAATTAAAAATTTCTAATCTTTATTAGCTAAAAAAAATAAAATTGATAATGGGTCATGTTCTTTCTCATCGTGCCTTTCATGTAACATAAATGTAAAAAGCAATTGCATTTTTGAAATGTCTTAGCATTATGGAAAGAATAAATGATACTGGCTTTATTTACATTCTTAAGTAATCTTTTTGGTTGACAGAAAGTGAGGTCAGATAATTTTAAAAGCATTATGAGATTTTGTGTGTATGTAATTTTTAAAAAATATTTGTTTATTTGCTTTAGTTGTACACAATATGTTTATTTTTACGTGGTGGTAAGGATCAAACCCAGGCCGTGCACGTGCTAGGCGAGCGCTCTACTGCTGAGCCACAACCCCAGCCCCATGTATTTAATTTTGCTTACATAAAATGAAAAATTGTTACAGAAAAAAATTTTAATGATAGCAATATCAGAGTGAGTTCTCTGTTTTCTACTTATTAGTTGGAACTTTAATTTTACCACAAAATTACATAGGTTTGAAAGCCTCCAAAATAAACTAGGTAAGTTTGTTCCCCCTTTTTATTTTAAGCAAAAAGAATCTCTTAGTCACCATTTCTTTATTGGTGCATATAAATTATGCAGAATGGCATTGGTACCTGCATATAACATTATTTGATTAATTTTACTCCTCAGTAACTCTCCTTACCTGCCTCTCCTCCCTCCCTCGGTCTTCTCTACCTTGTTGGTCTCCCTTCTGCTTTCATGATATCCCTTTTTTTGTTGTTTTTTGTTTTTTTTCCTCTTTTTCGCACTGGCTTTCATATATGAGAGAAACCATACAGTACTGTCTTTATGAGTCCGAGTCTGGCTTATTTCGCTTGACATGATGCTCTCTAGTTCTATCCATTTTCCTACAAATAACACAATTTTGTTCTTCTTTGTGTCTGAATAAAAGTTCATCATATATGTAAATGTTCTTTTATCGGTTCATCAGTTGATAGTTAACCTAGGCTGATTCTGTAAATTGGATATTGTGAATTGTGCTGTGATAAACTTGGGTGCACATATATCTCTAAAATATGCTGACTTTAATTCTTTTGGATAAATACCAAGGAATGGTATAGCTGGATCATATGATAGTTCTATTTTGAGTGTTAGTTACAACTTATTGATTTTAAAAACATCATGAATATATAATTCTTGTATAACTTACTAAAAGAAAATACACTGAGGACAAATCACATGAACTATATATTCATTCATTTTAATTTTAGGCATTCTAACTTGCAAAATAGCCCTTAACAGAAAAATACATATGTATAATACTTGATTTATAGAATTTATATACTATTGCTTCAATAATAGGAAGGTGCTGTTTGTTTCCTTGCTGAGCATTTAAAACGATCTCTTTCAATTTTATTATATGAAAGAAACAAGTATGAAGTATAGAAGTTTTAGTTTTTGTGATCTTTACTACTTGAATATGCCGATATTTTTGGCTGAATTTATTTTTTATTTTACAATTGAGCTTTTTAGGTCTCTTGTAGCTTTCATTAGAATTATATGCACTTTTTATATTGGCCTTAAGGACATATTACTGACTTAGAAAATGCCTTTGATATCATGTAGATCTGAAGCTTTACAAATAACATGGCTTTTGAAAACTAGCTATACCTTTATTCAATTCATGTACAGAGTACCTTCTGTGTTCAGGTACTGCAAAGTATTGGCATAAATTAAGATTCAGACACTGTTCTCAAGTAACTTTTAGTTATTTATTAGACTTTTTTGAAAACCTTTGTATTAATCACTATGTATATGACTTGGGGGAAATACTGTCATTAATTACTATTAATTTCATCCCCTGCCCTAGTCCCTCATTGAGCTCATTGTGGTTTAATAGCAGCCCTAGGAAAGTAGTATACTATGTTCATGTCACGGTTCATCTCACCTAAAAAGAATGCTATACATATTTTAGGGTACTCTGTTTCTTAAATGGTTTTCCTTTCTGCTTTTACACTTCTAAAGGAGCAGTGATGATTCTGATACCTCTACATGTAGATTAAAGAGGGGCAAGTAACATTTGTTACAGTGCCTCCTACTGGTAGATCATAGATTTTTTTCAATCCTTGTCTTATTGGTAGTGCCTACTTGTGGTTTGGGGGTTAGTTCAGGGCTTCTTCTAAGGCTGTCAATGGAAAAGAATCTATTGCATACAAGGTATAAAATACTTCTTTAAACAATCTATTTCTAGAACCTAAATTGTCCTGGGACCAGCTCTTGATATAAAAATTCATAGAAACCTGTTTTTCACAGAGTGTGTAACTCCTTGCCATAGTGCTGTAGTGTTAAAATTCACATTGGCCAGGTTGTTCTGTAAATTAAACACTGACAGCTACCCTCAGGGGAACAGCCAATGTATTTATGATGATGTGCTGATTACACAAAATACACTGCAAGCAGAAAACAGCTGCAGAGAACAAACCTCTTAAAAAGAATACAATTACAAATAGCACCCTCAGTATTTCTAGTGGTGAGTGTATAATACAGCATGCTAATGTAGGTTTCTTACTTAGTCTGCCTGAAAACAAAAAATGTGAAGAAGATAAGTTAAATTATGGTTGAATGCACAACATAGCAGTGAACAAATTTTCTTTCTGGAGAACATGGCTTAGGAGTACACAGATTTCAGATGTGGAATAGTCTTAAGCTCCCTCCCCCCACTTTTGTTTGTAGGTTTTATTAGTGTTTTTCTCATATATAGAAGGGCATGGCCTTGAGGAGGTGATAAGGGTTCTAGACACTTGAAGGATATTTCACAATGAATTGGGCAGGAGGGTATCTAAATTGTGGTGAAATTTTTCTGGTAGAAACTCGATATGTTATGGTTTCGATATCAACATTTCATTTGAAGATACAGCTCTATATTTTCAGCATTATTAACAGCTTTGAAGATGTTTACCCTTGGAATTAATAAAAGAAGTCTTGACTCTATATCTGTGGTAAGGCTTATGTGATTTTTTAGGTTCTGTTTTTCAGAAGTATGGTGGTTTAGAACTGGAATGGCTGGGTGAAGCTTTATTTTTAGGAGAATCTGCTCTCAAGTATGTCCCTTTTATCCCTGCATGTCACTGGTCATATGCATATTAGGTAAGAAAAGAAAAAAATTTAGTTTTCCCTGTTTGAATTTCTCTCTGTAAGAGTCAGTATCTATAAAATATGTCTCAACTACTGAGTATGCTAGCTTCTGTTTAAATCAGTAGAAAATATGTTGATCTTCCATGACATAAATTTACTCAAGCCAACTGTAAGGTATAGAGGAGGGACATAGTGATTGGAAACAGTTCACTTCACCCGCCTGAAACTAAGAATCAACTCTTCAGTATATGGATCACTGGCATGTAATAATCGACTATTATTGGTCTGTCTGTTGGTCCCTTTTTAAATCAGTTTGGAACCTCCTGGAGTTATTTTCTTGCTCTTCTGACATCAATCCCATGTGGCAGAGGAGTTGTATATAATCGCTTTGGTTTAATCAATAGAATAATTGATAAACCAGATAAGATTTAAACTGATTATAGCCCCAGCAGAATTCCCCAGAGGCCTTGGACTCTCTTAATTTTGACATGTGTGTTGTGTACCCTGAGGATGAAGTGCAGTTTGAATTATCTGTTTTTATTTGCTTAATGACGGGGAGGGTGTTAAAGTCAAATGTTTAATTAACCCAGCAATGGGCTGCGTTGTCACTTACACACAGCTGATTGAGATATCTCATGGAGACTACTGAATAGGAATGATAATGTGGCACTGGGACGGAAGATTGCTTTTTCAATCCATTTGCTGGGTCACTGCTTTGAATGTCTTATTGGATGAAAGGCATTCAGCCTGGAGAAAAAATTCAGCATTTAAGTACATTTTGTTCTCTTCTCCCCCTCTAACCCCTCCCTGCCCAGAAGTTAACTAAAACAGATATGTTCTAGGTTTAATAAGCCATTCATGTACTAGTAAGAGATCAGAGTAGTTGGTAGCCTTAAGCTACATAATTTCCTATGGAACCGGAAAAATCTACTAGCCTCCAAGGTATTCTAAATGTGAACTCCTTTGTCCCTTACCTCCCTGTCCCTTGCCATTACTGTGGGCTTGTCTTGGGTTGGGTGTCTCTTTCCTCTTTCTCTAGTGTTTGCTGGATGAGCAGTTACCTCTAGGGCCATAGGTGAAAGACCTTTTCTTCTGAAAGAAAAAAATTCTCTAGTACATTTTAGTTATTTCATGCAGCTGGCTGCTATTTGGTTGTATTATCTAATCAAATAATGTAGTGAGACTGTTGAACTAAACTAAATTCAAAGAGATGAAAATTTGAAGTGAAAGTCTTGCTCCTTTTCCTACTGCTGTTTATAAACATTTGGTGCCATGTATATTTCAGCTTGTTGAGAGGCAGTTTGCTTTGTGTATGGACTGAAGAACTAGACCAGGATAGCCCTCACTATCAAAAATGCAGTTCAGGCGATTGAACTTTTAATGACTTTTGATGCCCACAAAAAAACAAAAACACAAAACCCTGACTACCTTTTATAATCAAATGTAAAATTCTTTGAAGGCATATGAACAAAACTTTTTAAAAATTATCGTGACTTTTCCTTTTCTATAGATCTTAGTTTCTTTCTTCTGTCCCACAAAGATCTAACTAGGAATTACTAATTTTTTTCTTGGCTTTAGTCATGTCATTTGTATTCCAGAGAGCACAATAGGGGAAAGGATACAAGATTGATTTTTTTTTTTTTTATGTGTGTCCTCTTGAAAGCATAGTCTGGGGCATGACTACTGGGGTGGGGGTGGTGGTTACAAAGCAATAGCAGCTCACAGCTAGTTTTCAGGCGCAGGTTAGACTTTTGCAGGTCAAAGCAGACCAGACGAGTAGCTTATCTTGAGGGACGCAAGTAATAGACCAAATATAGAGCAGCTATTTCAGGAATCATGTAGGTCATTTAATTATCCATTATGATTGAGTGGCTAATGCTCTTTTGGCAATTACACGACCTCTGTTATTCTTGAAACCTTTCCAGGCCCTTGTGAGTCGAATGACCCACCAGTCAGTGCTCTCAGACTTCATTCCACGCAGAAGAAAAGGAGATGTTGGGAACCACTGGCATTTAGAAATGAGTGTACTTGCTTTACTGACCACTATCCAGATTGTCCTTTGTACAGCTGTCAGTTATAGGCAACTGATTTTGAAGTCAACTATTTCTTCTTTTGCCTATAGGAGCAAAAGATATACATTGATTTCCACAAGTGGAAATTTTGGCAGGAAAACCAATACCAAAGTTGGCTATTACAAAATTTATAATTTCTGTGCTGCAAGAGTAAGTACTATGGTATTAAATTAATGTTTGATATCTTTCAAAGCAATCATCCATTATCAGACTCTGAAGTTAATGAAACAGTTTTTAATCCCATAAAACAGCAAAATGCTGTTGATGATAGCTAATAACAGATTTTATTAAAAGATTATGGATTAAAATTAGCACATTGATTAAATTTTAGCATTTAAATTTCAGTACTAAAGTGATTATTAAATTAAATCAAATGGCCATATTAAAATTGAGGTGCTGATCAAAGGCAGAATAACTCAAAAACATTTGAATTAATGTTTCTCATTTATCTTTCTTTAATCAACAAAGGATCATTAATATTTTCAAAGAAAATTTTATTCCTACTAAATGATAGAACTTTCTTTTGATAATTGTAGTGGATTATATGATAATTCTGAAAAACTAGTTTCCTTGTGATTCTTTAGATTGAAGACAGCTATGGTTTGGAAAGTAATGATAGCATAATCTAATTGTAGAATGTCAGAAATGCAAACAAAATTTTGCATAGTTAGCAAAATGGGAATTAGAGGTATATAGCCATTGTCTAGCATTCCATTAATATGAGACTGTAGGCTTAATAAAAATAATTTTGTTAGAACAAACAAACATATCCTTTAAGTAGAAACCATTTACAGTAGGGGGAAACATCCGTTTTATTGGAGAAAAAGAAAAATCTTTTAAAATCTCTTACTCATCAAAGATCATTGTTTTAAACAACAAAATTCTACAAGATAGCTTATCCCCAGGGCAGTAAAATTAGCCCATCTTCCCAAATAAATCTATCAAACTCTTCCTGGTAAAACTCCCAAGTTAATCTGATTTGGATTTATTTTCATTTTGTTGCTTGGTAAGATTAATAAAAGAGAAAATGAAGATATGAATCTGTGTATATGACCTTTGACTCTTTGGAAATAGAAGTCTTTTTGCTTAAATTTTAAATCTTTTAGACCAGTATAACCTTGGTGTGCGGTTACATAGAGACCTATGAAGAATGTAGTCAAAGTGAGTTATGTTATGTTAGTTGTTTCCTGTTTTAAAAAAAAAAAAAAGGATTTTTTCCCCCTCATTCTAGTTCTTTTTTTTTTTTTTTTAATTTCCATAGTGGAAATGAGCAGAAATAAGAAAGTAGATATATAGTAAAAGCAAAAGTCATATAAATTAGACTCAAGTATCCTTACTATCTATCTAGTTAGTCTGCTTAGTATTTTAAGAGAAAAGCAAGGCAGATAAATTGGGATTTGTGTGTGTGTATTCATTAAAGCATCACTTCAAGACTTACATTGGGCCACATGTTTCAACTTTGGAAACCCAAAATTTGTAGGAATTTGTAAGGGGGACGGTATTTGTAATGTTAAAGACCTGAAAAGACAATAAGATTATAATTAGTGGAAAAGGCTACAGTACAATAACAAGACAATAGAATAATACTTTGTTAATAATACAAGAAAAATAATGATTAAATAAGGGGCAGTTTACAATAAAAATATAAACCTAAACACAAATCTTAACCTAGCCCAGTCTGATTTTCAGAAATGTATTTAATGGTTTTATTTTCATTCTGAAATGATAGACATTGGAAGATATTACAGTTTATCAAGTTAAAGAAACCTTAATTTTCTTTCAAGATATTGTTGAATTGTAATAAAATGGTAACACCAAAACAAGGTAGATATCTAAGGTGAAGAAATCCATTTGGGGCGGGGGGGGGGGGGGGGAGGGGACCCTCAGGAAAAAGGATGACAGAAAAAACAATCCATTAGAAAGAAAGGGTTTGGCACATGTCCTAAGGGTTCTATAGTTCTCAAGCCGATTTTGAGAAATCAAAAAGATCTACATAATGCAGATGTCTTTTGAGTTACAAAAATAACCAGATGTCCTTATTAGTAGAAGCAAATGTTTGCCTCTTAATTCACAGAAAACTGTATCAGGATCCCTTGATGAATATTGTGTAAACTGGGCAGCAAAGAAAATTGTGGCATCAAAGAATCTGTCTTAAAATATATGTCATCATGAGGGTGACTTCTTGAAAGGGGAAAACATTCTTTAATATTCATATAGATTTAAAGGTAGAAGAAGTAAATTAAGCTTTCTATTCTTGTTCACATGATAGTTGTGCTTGGCTTTTTATTATGGAAGTCTTTCTATTTCAAATCTCCCTGAATTTATATTCATTTTGCCATGCTTATTTAGCTTTGTTCATTGGCATTGTGTTTTAAATAGTATAAACATATATGAAACTCATTTCTTTTTTTTTTTAAAAAAAGGTAATCTTCTTAATTCTGACAAGAAAAATAACCAACTTACAGCAGTATGTAGTTGCCTTCTTTTCAAGCTTATTTGGGATTTTAAAATATTAAGCCACATTGTTATAAATAGATGTGGTTTGGTGACTGCATCATCATGTTAAGCCAGAATAAAATATTTTTTTAAAAAATACACATAGTTTAAAAAAAAATTGACTGTAGTTGAAAGAGTACATTATAAAGTTTTTTTTTTAAATTTATTTTTAAATCAAATCTTTAGAGCTAAAACCTTTAGAGTTTCAATGGACTATTACTTCTGATGTGGAGCATATTAACATAATTACAAACACTTTTATATACTCAGAGTCATTCTAAATTGTTGTTCAAATCTTTGATTAAGAAGTCACAAAGCTGAATATGTTCAGACAGCTGTGCAATCTCTCCTCTTCACAAAACACAGATAACTGTTTTAACTCTTTTAGTGGGATCCCTATATTTATTGTTGCAAATTCACCTTTCTTCTGCAGGTAGACTTTAATGGAAAAATATTAAAATGTTGTATTGTGATGTTTTTTATGACCTGAAATTAACAAAAGGAACACTGCTTTTTCCCCCTGCCTTGTTGTGCCCAAGCCTTGTCACTCCCTGGTGCAGTTCATCTTTTCTGTCCTTCTTATCAGAGCATCTCAGTGCTTAGTTGAGCTTGTTTATCTTAAAAGAGCAGGAGGCAGGCTTTTAGGGAGTAAGCTACATGTTCCAGTATAACAGGCACCAATGCTGTTTGACTTGAAAAACATTTGATCTCTTACATTAACAGCCCATGTCACTGTAATAGGGACTACAGCTGGGCTGTTGTTCGGTTTTCTATTATTTTAGCTTTAAAATAACTGTTAGCACTGCTCCAAAATCTTCGTGTATAAAATTGTATATTGGCTGTCCCCCCAGGACTTGTAAGTAAACAAGGTGATTTGTGTGGCCAGAGGGAGGATATTTTGTTGGTTTTGTTTTAAATAATAACTGTCCCTACCTAAAGATGGTTTTTGTCTGATCCCTGTGGTATACTGCATGACTTTGTTTGTGTAAATTTACAGACCTAGTAATATCTTAAAGCAGGTTTCATTTGTTATTAATGTGTGTGATCAGTAACCATTAATTATGAATTTTCATATTTTATTGTCTTACTAATGAAGTGTTTGGGTTTTGTGAAGTTTAACTTTGAAGATCCTGCACAGTTTCCCTAAGTAAACAGTTTGTATAACAGTTATTGAATATGGGCAAGCAACAATTTAAGGGGTATCTTTGTTAGACTTAAAATATTAATTGCTTTATTTAAAAATATTTATTTGGTAATTTCTGTGTTGGGAATAGTTTGGTAGTTGGAATCAGGTATCAAGCAGTATTAAAAGTACAAAAAATAGGTAAAATCCAGATGATGTTTTCTTTCTCTTTGAGAGTATCTCTTCTTTTAATGGTGGAATGGCAGCTTGTTATAGAAGTATTAGGATGATAATTTTAATCCTTCCTTTCTTCCTCTATTTTCAAGAATCTAATTTGTTCCCCCGTTCTTATTGTCTCCTGATGTTATAATGCTACCAGGCTACCCAATAGTACTTTCTTCTAATTTAAACTAAAATATATACATCAGCTAGCACAAGCATAATTGGTTGAAAGGCAGCCAACTATCTAGGGAGTTCTTCTAAATACTGAATGTGTCATGTGCTTTGACATGACATATCTGTAATATCTCTGAATACAGAAAGCACTTTCTGTGTTAGCTGTAGGTGTTAAAGCAGTAGTGTGTTTTAAGAATGTGTGCTGTGCAAATTCTGGCTCATGAGGTAATGACAAGTGTTTGCCTGCATAGACAATATATTTTTCCCCCTGAGGTCCCCACACACCTAGCTTCCCTCAAGCTCATCATCTCTGTCAGGTTAATCAATAGGCACCGTATGGCAGAGGGTCAGTAATCAGTGTCATCGTGCCTTTAAATCGTGTTGAAAATTTGCTTAAAGCCTGGGCCAATTAACATCGAGATGATGAATGGATGGGAAGATGGGAAGAGCCTGCCGCTCAGGGGCTTTGTGAGGAGGAGATGCTCAGCTGTTGAGCAGCAGACACCAGCGAGTAAAATCAGCCATTCATGTGAGCTCAGTCCACCCACTCTTAATGATAATGTCAATCTAGCAAAATATATACACATTGGAGTTGTCACGAGTTCATAAATCAAAGGAGTTTGTCAAAGGCATTCAGATTAACGAGGCAGCAGCAATAACAAGTCAAATTTGCATAGAGAATTGCTCGAATCTCAGTAAATTATGATCCTGTTTTTCATTTGATTATTTGCTAATGTCTCAAGAGGGAGAATGATTATATTAGCATGCAAAATCTACTCCAGAAGTAGAAATCTGAGGTATAGAAGACCAGCACACTATGACAATTAATCAGTTTCTGCATACTAGCATAAATGCACAAGGCCCAGAAATGAACTTCTTTTTTATTATTATTTCTCCTTGCTACTGATCCAAATGGTTCAGCTTGACAGAGACTTTATATTGCTTTAACAGTGTTCTGAATTGTGCCTGCAGGCAAGACATAGTTATGCAGCTATAACCAACCTATCCATCTGCCAACCAGATTGGAATTCTCCTATCCAAGGCTTCCATTAACCCCCACTGACAGCTCCAAACAGGATTAAGAATTTGGAAGCATAAAAAATAGTTGTTCTTTGCAAATATACACAGTCCCTTTGCATTTTGAGAAAGGCTGCATCTGTAGTGTTTTATAATTAGTGTTGGACAATGTAGCAGGGGGAAAAATCGACTTGGCAGTTTTGGACTTCTGTCTCAGGGAGTAAGGCAATGCTAATGGAAGTCCTGTTTGGTTGCTCCAGTGAGGACTTTCCATTCTGTCTGGTTCCTAGCACTGTACAAGGATTGGTATATCACTAGAAATTAGTCCTCCTTGAAAGCTTTAACTGGTGGATCTGTTGAAGTTTAGCAGTATATAGGGATGCTTTGATGTGGTTGTGGTTTAAAAGAGTACGTCAAGTGAAAAACGTGCCAGAGAAGCAGTGTGCAAGAAAACATGCCAGAGAATATTACCTTACAAGGTCACTTTAGGTTTTCCCCAAAACTGGTCCTTTAATAGGATTCTTCAGTCAGCTTCTGAACTTAAATGATCTAAATTTTCCCATTGTATTCTAGAAGGATTAATTAAAATTGTTAAGATGTGTGAGCGCGCGAGCGTGCACACACACACACACTTTCATTGAAGAGTTTGAATGACTTTATTCAGGTAGCTAAGTTACCTTTTAACCTTGTAAAGGAATAATTGTTACTATTTTTGTAGATTGCAAATCATGTGTATTTTGAGGCTGTAATGAGCTCCAAGTCACATAACAAGTTGAGAAAAGCATTAATCTGGTTATTAACTTATCAGTAAAGCTAACTATGTGGTGTTTGTAACTAGTTGGTGGAAATTGGTCCCAAGATTTTTTTAGGGTTGCCATTCTATGTGATGATGAGCAATTGATTTTTTTTTTTTTTTTTTTTTTTGGTACCGGGGATTGAACTCAGGGGCACTTGACCACTGGCCACACCCCCAGCCCTTTTTTGTATTTTATTAGAGACAGGGTCTCACTGAGTTGCTAAGTGCCTCACCATGGCTGAGGCTGGCTTTGAACTCGCGATCCTCCTGCCTCGGCCTCCCCAGTGGTGGGATTACAGGTGTGTGCCACCGTGCCCAACCTGATTCCATTTTTAAAATGGGTTCAAAATCAGGGTTATGATTCACCACAATATTTATCTGCTTTGCTAAAATGATGAGATTATCCCAGTCATAGAGTCCTTTGCATTCTCTTAGTGAAGAATGGCATAGGTGGAAAATGTTACTTCTAGTTTTAGAAATAGTATTTTACTTAAAATAGATGTCTATTTAAATGGGTTCAGGCTCTATTGCACCATCCAACCTTGAGCAAGATGCTCACTCAAAGATTATGATAAGTCATTATGAGTGGCTTGACTTTTCATCACTGGGTAAATTAGTTTTTCATTTGATTATATAATCAACTATTAATTATCCGTGTTACCGGGAATTGTGTATTCAAATAGATAACTGAAAATAGTAAATAAGCCATTAGACTAGATCTTGGAGAATATTCCCCCAGCTATGACCCTGCTCTTTGCTACCATCCACACATCTTTATTTCTTGTTGTGTGCCCAAAACACCCCCCTAAGCCCCCCACCCAAAATTCTGAAAAGTTAGGATTGCTTTGGGTTATCCACAGATCTTTTCCTACTTAATCAAGGACTGGCAAGCTTTTTCTGTAAAGAGCCAGCTACTAAACATTTGAGGCTTTGTGGGCTGTAGGATATCTGTTGTGAGTGCTGGGCTATTGTAGTGTGAAAGCAGCCATAGACAAAAGGTAAATGAATGGGTGTGGCTGTGTGCCAGGAAAACTTCATTTGCAAAAATATGCTACAGGCTAGAGCTTGCTAACTCCTGCTCTAAATGATCACACTGGTACTCTAAGTAGTAGGACAGTAGGACTGTATTTGGGCAATCACTGAAATTTCTCTGCAATGAAAAACATTTTTAAGTAAACTGGACTGTGGGTGTAGGGTTTGAATTATTTATTGAGCATCTGTTGTCTGTGTATGATGTAATGTGTTGGCAGAAAGAGGGAGCTACAAGACTTTTACAAATAAGTTTTCATTCTTATTAATTAGTTGAGTTACATTGAAAAAATGTATGTAATTAAAGTGCCAGATTGTATGAATCGAGATAAAATGTTAAGGAATTTCTAATAGAATACGGTGAAGTGATTGTGTGGTTTCTTAGGAAAAAAAATGACTGTTGAACTCATTTTAATGAACTAGACTAGAATTAAGGATCCTTCTCACTTGAAAATTTCAAAAGCCTATCACATGTTTGTGAGACTTACAAAGAGGCTTAATTATAGCAGAAAATATATGTTAAGATAAAATAGCTTGGTATGATGTGGCAGAAAATTATAGAAGGTCCTGAAAAACTAGGCCCAGAACTAAATATTTAATTCCATGGAAGCAAAGAGTCACTAAAACATTCTTTTTTTTTTTTGGAAAACAACAACAACAACATGACATTTAGTGGTGTTTAAGAAAAATTAATCTGGCAATAGTATTTAATCCGACTAACATTTTTAAAATTTACATTCTCTAATTTTGTGTTGAGCTACTGGGATATAACAGTGAAAAAAGAAACTCTCCCTCCTTTGAAGGAACTGCAGGATGGGGGTAGAAAGCATGTTTATGTAAAGGTATGACGTAAAGATAGATAAATACAAAGAGTAAGTACCAAATTGAAAATAAAATGTTAATTCAGAGAAATTCCAAATAGGGGTTGAGGATGGTGGGGGAAGCATAGGCTTCTCAGAACAGGTCTCATTTTAGTTGACTTGAACCAGGATTTTAGTAGATGAAGAGGTTGGGGGGATAAGGCTAAAGGGAACAGAATTAGCAAAAGCACAAAGATAAGAAATTGCTCTTCTCAATTGAGTGAAAGATGCTGAATGTCATGTGCAGACACTTTGATGCAGAGTTAGGTTGGCCAGATTATGAATGTTATACTGCATTTAGGAGTTTGATTCCTTTCTCAGCACAAAAAAGTACTAGTAGTAGTAGTAGTTTTTATTGTTGTTCAGGTTTATCCTGTAGGTGTCAGGAAGCTAAAAAGGGTTTTGAGCAGGAAAGTAACCTTTTTTCCCCATATTTTTTTATTGGTGTGTTATGAAGTAACCTTTTTAGGATGACAATTCTGACATAGTGTTTAGACTGTGACAGATATAGATTTAGGCAAGAATGTTAAAAGGTTGTAATACTAATAGCATTGGTAAGAGGTATTGCGGGGTCTAGAGAGGGGACCAACAGTGGAAATGTAAAATTAGGGTCAGCTGTATCAAAATAGATGAGTCAAAGGAAAATTCATAGACTGGAAATTAGTTAGATATGTGTAAAGAAAAAAGACTGATTAAAAACCAACTCAGAGGAACTGGGATTGTGGCTCAGCGGCAGAGCGCTCGCCTCGCACGTGTGTGGCCCGGGTTCGATCCTCAGCACCATGTAAACATAAATGCATTGTATTGTGTACAACTAAAGTAAATAAATAAATATAAAAAAAAAAAACAACTCTGAAAACTTAAGTCTGGAATAAAAACAAAAGTTGGAAGAAAAGTGCCAGGCGCGGTGGTGCACACCTGTAATCCCAGCACTTGGGAGGCTAAGGCAGGAGGATCACAAGTTCAAAGCCAGCCTCAGCAATGGTGAGGCACTTAGCAACTCAGTGAGACCCTGTCTCTAAATAAAATACAAAAAAGGGCTGGGGCTGTGGCCTAGTGGTCGAGTGTCCCTGAGTTCAATCCCTGGTACAAAAAAATAAAGAAAAAGAAAAAGGAAAGGAGCTGACCTAGAAATAAGTGAGAATAGCAAAAGAGTGCTTTAGGGCTGGGATTGTGGCTCAGCGGTAGAGTGCTCGCCTAGCACGTACGTGGCCTGGGTTCAATCCTCAGCACCACGTAAGAATAAAGGCATTGTGTACAACTAAAACAAACAAATAAATTAAAAAAAAAAAAAGAGTGCTTTAAATTTGGATGTGTTGATTTTGAAATAGTTGATTTTGAAATTTTCATCTGAATACTTTTTAAATGCAATTATCTTTTCTTAATTCATTCCAGGTTAACTTCGGAGAACATTTTATCCAAAATACATCCCTGAGATCTTATGTATGAGCTTTAGCAGTATTTCATTTTTTTAATTACTCTTAGCAGTATTTCATTTTTTAAATTACTATATCTAAACCTCTGTTTCTATGTCTGCGAGTGTTACAACCTGAAAGCTTCCAATTTAAAGGTGCCAGTGAGACTTAATTCTAAATTAGTAAACTAGATTAAAAAATAACCATTTGAGCTAGAAGTGTTGGCATATGCCTATAATCCCAGAGACTCAGAGGACACTAAGCAGGAGGATTGAAAGTTGAGATCAGCCCCAACAATTTAGCAAAAAAGGGTTGGGGATATAGCTCAGTGGTAAAGTGCCCTAGGGTTCAGTCTTCAGTACCAAAAAAACAAACAAAAAAACTATTTGAATTAATATAAAAGGTAATAAGTTAAGAGAATCTTTTTCAGAAATATTTTAACATACTGGTGCTGTTTATAGAATGTTGTTAGTCCAGAACTATAACAACATTCTGCACTATGAGTGTTGGAAATGAGTTAGTTTCTGAGCGGTCAAGTTTTAATTGTATTGGATGCAGTTTTCCCCCTAAAATTTATTTTTCACTTATCTAACTACCCCCTTCTGTTTCTTTACATATTTTATTCTAGATTTGACCTATTATTTAATTTTTATTTTGACATAATTTCAGGTTTATGGAAAAGTGGAAGAATAGTAAAAAAGAATCCCCTTATATCCTTCACACAGATTCACCTAATGGTAACACATTATCACATTTGCATATCTCTCGCATATATCCATTTACTAATAACTCTTTGAACCTTTTGAAAGTTAACAGACATAATATTCCTCCACCCCTAAATGTTTCAATGCATGTTTCCTAAAAACAAGGACATAGTTTTAAAGAACTGTAGTATAAATTATCAAAATCAGGAAATCCAATGCGGTGGAATATTACCTGGCAATAAAAGGGAAAGAAATACTAATTTATGTAACAACATAATAGATCTCCAATATTTTGTAGTAAGTTAAAAAAAAAAAAAAGCCAGTTTCAACAGGTTATATACTGTATGACATTCTGGAAAAGACAAAATTATGGAGCTAAGAAAAAAATCAGTGGTTTTCAGTGGGAAATGGGTTCAGTATAAAGAAACATTACAAGGAAGTGTGGGGAATGATAGAGTTATTTCATACTTTGAGTATGGTATAGACAACTATATGCTCGTGTCAAAACTCACAGATTTGGGGCTGGGGCTGTAGCTCAATGGTAGAGTGCTTGCCTAGGATATGTGAGGCACTGGGTTTGATTCTCAGCACCACATACAAATAAATAAAATAAAAGTCCATCAACAACTAAAAAATACTGTTTAAAAAAAAACGCACAAAATTATACATCAGTGAATTTTCCTATTTGTAAATTTCCCCCCAGTACTAGAAATTGAACCCAGGCATACTCTACATTGAGAATATCCCCAGCATTTTTTATCTTATTTTGAGATGGGGTCTTGCTGATTTTCTCAGACTGATCTTGAACTTGTGATCCTCCTGCCTCTGCCTTTCCGGTAGCTGGGATTATAGGCTTGTTGGCACCAAGTATGGCTCATGTGTATATTTTTAGAAGTGGGAAAGCAGGGTTGGGGTTGTGGCTCTGTGGTAGAGCTCTTGCCTAGCACATATGAGGCACTGGGTTTGATCCTTGTCGCCACATAAAAATAAATAAATAAATAAGTTCTTTTTTTTTAAAGCCGGGAAACAATCTGAAATTTCATATTGACAGATTTAATGTTATTAGCACTTTTATACACTTTATTCACATTTTTCTAATTGTCCCAATAATGTCCTTTTTTTAAAAAATATTTTTTAATATTTATTTATTTACTTTAGTTGTACACAATGCAATGCATTTATGTTTACGTGGTGCTGAGGTTCGAACCCGGGCAGTGCACATGCGAGGCGAGCGCTCTGCCGCTGAGCCACAACCCCAGCCTGCAATAATGTCCTTTTTGTAGAAAAAGAAAACCTCAAATCACAAATTAATTAGTCATCATGTCTCTTGGCTTCCTGTAACCTGAAATAGTTACTTTTTCTTTATATTTTATGACCTTGACATTTTTTTGTTCAGAATAGATTGGTAATTCTGTAGGATGTCCTTCAGTTTGGGTTAGTCTGATGTTTTCTTTTTTTTTTAATATTTATTTATTTGCTTTAGTTGTACACAATGCAATGCATTTATGTTTACGTGGTGCTGAGAATTGAACCCGGGTGGCGCAGGTGTTAGGCGAGCGCTCTACCGCTGAGCCACAACCCCAGCCCATCTGATGTTTTCTTATGAGTAGATTTAGGTTTTGTAGTTTTTTTTTTTTTTTTTTTTGGTACTGGGGATTGAACTCAGGGGCACTTGACCACTGAGCCACATCCCCAGCCCTTTTTTGTATTTTATTAGAGACAGGGTCTCACTGAGTTGCTAAGTGCCTCGCAATTGCTGAGGCTGGCTTTGAACTCGTGATCCTCCTGCCTCAGCCTCCCAAAGTGCTGGGATTACAGGCGTGCGCCACCCCGCGCCCGGCTAGGTTTTGTAGTTTTGACAGAGGTATCTCAGAAGTAATGATGTGGTGTTCTCAGTATATCATTTGAAGAGGCACATAATGTTAAGGGTGTCTGCAAGATTTCTCCATAACTATCAGGTTACTGTTTTAACTTTTGTGAATATTAAGTATCTTACAGAGAAATATTTTGAGATAATGTAACAGTCCTGCTAATTTGTCATTTTCACTTGCTGACTTCTGCATCTCTTGATGATGATGATGATCCCCCCACCTCCCTTGAATCCAGGGCTATGGGCATGCTAAGAGAATGCTCTGCCACTGAGCTATATCCCCAGGCTTTTTTTCTTTTTTTTAGTTGTAGATAGACACAATTCCTTTATTTTATTTTATTTTTTTATGTTCTGAGGATCTAACCCAGTGCTTTCCACATGCAAGGTGAATGAGCACTCTACCAGTGAGCTACAACCCCAGCCAATCCCCAGCCCTTTTAATTTCATCCCCCGCACTCCCCCTAGTCCCAGCGATTGAACCCAGGGGCACTTGACCACTGAGCCACATCCTCAGCCCTTTTTTGTATTTTATTTAGAGACAGGGTCTCACTGGTTTGCTTAGTGCCTTGCTTTTTGCTCAGGCTGCTTTGAACTCATGATCCTCCTGCCTCAGTCTCCAAGCTGCTGGGATTACAGGCATGCGCCACTGTGCCTGACTTAATTTCATCTATTTTTTTTTAAGATTTTTAAAAATGTTTATCTATTTGCTTTAGTAGTACACAATACAATGCATTTATGTTTACGTGGTGCTGAGGATCGAACCCAGGCCATGCACATGCTAGGCGAACACTCTACCGCTGAGCCACAACCCCAGCCCTTAATTTCATCTTTTTAAAAATATTTTTTTAGTTGTAGACGAACACAGTATCTTTCTTTCTTTTCTTTGTCCCTCTTCGTCCCCCCCCCCCTTCATTCTTTCTTGCTTGCTTGCTGAGAATTGAACCCAGTGCCTCACATATGCTAGGCAAATGTTCTACCACTGAGCCAGCACCCCAGCCCCTTAATTTCATTTTGAGACAGGGTCTCACTAAGTTGCCCACAATCACCTAGAATTTGTTTTTTTTTTTTTTTTTTTTTTTTTTTTTTTGGTACCGGGGATTGAACTCAGGGGCACTCGACCATTGGGCCACATCCCCAGACCTTTTTTGTATTTTTTATTAGAGACAGGGTCTCACTGAGTTGCTAAGTGCCTCGCCATTGCTGAGGCTGGCTTTGAACTCGCGAATCCTCCTGCCTCAGCCTCCCAAGTGCTGGGATTACAGGCGTGCGCCACCGCGCCCGGCTAATCACCTAGAATTTGTGATACTCCTGCCTCAGCCTCCCAAGTTGCTGGGTTCACAGATATGCAACAGTGCATTTGGCCATTGATGATTCTTGCCTGCACCATCTAGTTATCCTTAAATAGAATTTATTGGACATAATTTAGTTTGTTGATCCAGAGCAATTAAGCACATTTCTTATTGGGTTTCCTCAAAGATAAGAATGCAAGCATTATATTCATGAGGTCTCCTGAGTGATGTTGGAGAGCCTCTGAGGACCATCCAGGTGACTTCTTAGGTACAAATGACTATTTCATCATTCCCCACTACCCTCAAGACTAGAACTCTTCATCTCTTATTCACTGGCATTCTGCATTTCCTCTTCACTGTTAGAAAGGTACCTATTCCTTGCCCATGGTGCCCTGTTTAACATCCCTGCCTGTCTTATGTAACAACAACTTTGGATTTTTTGTTTTGCTTTAATTTTTCATCATGGTGGGAAGTTGGTTAATCTGTCTTAAAAAAAAAAAAAAAAAACTATCACAATGTTTGTGAGTTTTCTTTTTCCTTTTTTCTAAGAGTTATTTTTAATGCTACTACCTAGATTCCTTATTTGTCATGCTTTATTGTCATTAACTATCTCCCCGCTTCCCTTTTATTTTGGTATTAGGGATTGAACCCAGAAGTGCTTTACCACAGAGCCATATCACCATCCGCAGTGACACAGAGTCTCACTAAGTTGCTTAGGGCCTCTCTCAGTTGCTGAGATTGTCCTTGTACTTGAGATCTCTTACCTCAGCCTTCAAAGTTGCTGGGATTATAGGCGTGTAGCACTACTCCCAGCCCTTTCTCCCTTTTTTGGCAAAAGTTCTCATTCCTTTTCTTTCTTTTTCAAAATGGGGAGGGTAGTAATTTAGAACTCTGAAGTTCTTGCTTCTTCTTCTTCTTCTTTTTTTTAAATATTTATTTGCTTTAGTTGTACACAATGTGTTTTTATTTTTACGTGGTGCTAAGGATTGAACCCAGGCCTGCGCACGTGCTAGGTGTGCGCTCCACCGCTGAGCCACAACCCCAGGCCCAAGTTCTTGCTTTTTAAACCTTTGCTTATAGTCTGTTTTTCTTCTTTGTCATAAAGTTATGAAATATCAAGTTAAATCTCATGAAAGATTTCTGGCCAAAAGAAACATTTTGGGGTACTGATCTGTCATGCCAACAAAAGGCAATGCAAAAAGCACACAGATGTTAGCCACAGTGGTGAAGTTTCTGAAAGGGCCTTGGTAACAGTGCATTTTTTTAAATATTTTACTATCTTTAAAAGTGTAATATCTGATACAAACAAAAAAGTATGACTTATAAGTAGATTTAAGACACAGTAATGATTATATAATAATAATTATTTCATATGTGCATGAAAATTTTCAGGTAAACTTACATGTTGGATAATTTCTGGACCTAAAAATAAGCTAACTCCCCAGTCAGAATGTGATGACTATATGTAATATAATAAATACATTGACTTCAAGTTTTAAAATATTAATGTTACAAATGCAGTTGCAGAAAATAGAATTCAAGTAATAAAGAATTATTTCCTGAATTTACCTTGAGATGGTGATTTACATTATGTCAACTAGCAGATTTTTAGCACTTTTTTTTTTTTTTTTTTTTTGTACCAGGGATTGAACTCAGGGGCACTTGTCCACTGAGCCAAGTCCCCAGCCCTTTTTTGTATTTTATTAGAGACAGGGTCTCACTGAGTTGCTAAGTACCTCACCATTGCTGAGGCTGGCTTTGAACTTGCAATCCTGCCTCAGCCTCCCAAGTGCTGGGATTATAGGCGTGAGCTACCGCGCCTGGCAGATTTTTAGCACTTTTGAACTCATTTTTTGCTTAGGTTATTATTTCACCCTACTTAGTATATAGAAATCTGATTGACATTTTAGATTCTTAACTACTGTTTGAGGCTAGAGTGTCAAGGAAAGGACTCAAATCCTAAACCACTGATTAAATATTGTTTTGTGTTAAGAGTTGTGCTACTTAATTGATGAAAAGCAAATATGAGAAGAATCAGAAGAAAAAATTGTATTTTTAGGACTCATACTTGGAGTTTGTACTAACTAAACAAATAGCTAGAAACTAGTTATTTAAAAGAGAGTTAATTATTATGGTTTAACTTGTTATCAACTAAGTGTGGACTGGAACTTCTTTGTGTCCAGGGTCAACCTTTGTGCAAGGGTGATAAACTGGACTTCTAATCGATGTGATCTCTGGGCAATGCTTAAACATAGATGAAATACTTTCCACCCAGATCCTGCTTACATTTTTTATATACATGGGCATATGTTTTCCTTTACATATATGTATGTCTATATGCATGTAAATCTTAAATTGAATAAATGCATAAAATATACATGACGTTCTAGCTTACAGAATTAGAAATGTAATTCAGTTTACTTCCACAGAATAAGATTGAAAATAATGAGAACTGAATTAAAGCTTACTTTCTTTCACAGAATTCCTCAGAGAGAGAAGACTGTAATAATGGCGAACCCCCTAGGAAGATAATACCAGAGAAGAATTCACTTAGACAGGTATGAAATTCAGTCTTACTTAAAAATAAAAAGCAGCCAGCAGACAGGAAATCCTTGACTTGCCATTCTTTAAACATTGGAGCTTAAATTAAGAGACTTGTACTCTGAAGTTGATCTGGTCATAACCATCTATCAGGTAACATTATGTCTAATCATTTAAAAAACATCCTAGGGGCAGAGGTACAAGATAGCCAGTTGGTTATATGTAGTGAATGTTAAAATCAAAGAAAAGGAGTCTTGTTCAGGAAAAATTAAGTGCTTCTTGAGTACAGATGGTAGAATAATTGACTCTAAATCTTATTTCCTGTTAAGATTTTTAATACTTTTTTTAAAGTTAATAACCAAAATAGATGTGCTTGTAATTAAGTTAGCTTGAGCAATATTTTGTTTGCTTTTTCTAGAAGTAAAGGCCACTATCGATGATTACTTTGAAAATTTTTTTGTTCACTGCTGTGCCCCTACCTCCAAAAGGTAACATGTTTTACTTGTGAATGTTCAATTCTGTGGTGCTCTCTTTTTTAAAAATAAAATGTCTAAAATACTGGCCAAAGAAATTTCCTTCTTACTACCTATATCAACCTCTAACATCTTCCTCGCTAATTGAAAACAAAAACAAGTTCTTTAAGTGTTGCCAGAAAATAAATGTGCCATCTATTCATTTTTTATATAAAATTGGATAAGATGCAGCACCTACAGTAGTAAAAATAATTTTAAGGTACTTGCATTTAAGGCATTATAGGACAGGGGAAGAGACCTAATATTTGTTGAGCACCCAAGACAAACATGGTACTTGCTTAGTTTTCATAGTAACCCTGTAAAGTTCCTGGATATGCTATGATTTCCAGTTTATAAATGAGGAAAATGGAAGCTTGGCAAGGTTAAATGACTGTTGTGAGTCAATGATTTGAAAATCAGACCTCATTGGTGGTAGAGTGTTTCTACTTTTGCTTTCTGACTGCTTGTTTTCATAGTGTTAATTTAGAGAGAACGTATTGGAATCAATACAAAATCGTTTTTTATTTGCTATATGTTAACTTTTTTTTTGGACAGGCACTTTCTTCTTCTTTATAAAATAATTGTTTTACATGGAATTGAGTCAGTTCAGGAAGCTTTGTAAACAAACAAACCAAATGATCAGTAATTGATGTTGATATAGTACAATTTTAACTATTTGGAATTTATCTTAAGTCAATAGAACAGTATTGAATAAGATAAATTGGGAGGTGGGAACACTGCCCACTATACAGGAACAACCATCAGAAAACAATGACACGACAAAAAGTTTTGGCAACTTTATTTAAGCTAACAAACGAATTTTCACTCTGCAAAGTTATAAATTAATTTTAATAGGCTGATCCAGATGGTCCATTTGGAAAATGGATAGGCTGATCTGTTGAAAATTAAACTAAATTTATCTCTCTCATACTTCAAACTGAAGCAAGAGAGAGAATCGTGCCTATTAAGTCCAGCACATACAGATGGACCAGCAGGTCACACATGGGACTAATCTGATTCATTTTAAAAATAAATGCATACATTATTGAATCATTTTCTACTTGCAAGATCTGTTCTATGTAGTATATGAAAGAAATTTAGTGTTGTTTTTTACATTGCTGTTTTTAGAAGATCCTCTTCACCCCTGCCACTTTAATTTAACAGCCTTTTTTTTCCTCTAGTGCTCCAAAATGATTTTTCTAATATCTGTCATTCAGTGTTGAGATCCAAGCTCTGGAGATTAATTAGGTCATGAGGCTTTCCGCCCTCCCTTCTTTGTCAAGGGTTTTATCTCCATTCTCTTTGTGAAGAGCATGAACTCAATGTTCTTGGAAAGAGAAATGGCCTTTAGAAACAGGGAAGTAGGAGATCCTCCGGGGGCCCTCAGAGTCTTTTAGCTTCTGGGTGTTTTAACAGCCCCATGAATGCAGATTTGTAAATTTATTGCAGTGCCATCTGTTTTTTTTGCTCGAACCAGATTACTGTTGGCTTGTGTCTGTCTATTGTGGTGGTCACTCCCTAGGAGCTTGCCCTCTCAATCTTAGGGAATAGTGATGAATAGCAGGGGTCAATAGAAGCGGGTCACAGGGCAGCTGTCCAAGACTGCCCTGAACTTGATTACCCCACTGCTGATTTTTTTTTTTTTTTAAAGAACAGACATAATAGATAAGCTGTTTAAACTCCTCCTTTTCTTTATTGGGTATGACAATAAGGAAGTGCCATTTGCCATCTTTCCATACCCCCACAGTAGTCGTAGTATATAGACAAAAAAATAGTCAAGGCCACCTTATACCTAGTGTTGATATAAGTAAGATTTGTATCATGTGAGCTAGTCCCTTAACTTGAGTTTATCTTATAGGTATTTCTAATGGGATTTCAGGAACTCTCCCTCCATTGATTATAAAAAAGTTCAGTTATGTTCTAACAGTTTAGTATTATTTTAAACTAATTTCTAGTTTTCTATGTTATTTTAAAAAAATATTTATTTTTTAGTTGTAGTTGGACACAACACCTTTATCTTATTTATTTATTTTTAGGTGGTGCTGAGGATCAAACCCGGGGCCTCGCCCTTGTGTGGCAAGTGCTCTACTGCTGAGCCACAACCCCAGCCCTCCATATGTTATTCTAAAATGGAGTTTTGCCATTGTTGTTAAGACAACAACAATGAAGAACTACAAAATATTGGAGGAGCTAAAAGAAAAGTTCTCACTAGAGTTATTACATACATTAAAAGAATTATAACAGGATATTATAAACAACTATGCTAGAAATATGATGACTAAGATGAAATGGACAAACTCCTTGAAAAATACAACCTAAAGCTAACACAATATGATACAAAATTTGAATAGCCTTGTGTCTGCTACATTGAATTAATTATCAGAATGCTCATGTGGCTTCACTGGTGATTTTCCTTTTCTTTTTTAAATATTTTTTTTAGCTGTATTTTACTTACGTGGTGCTGAGGATCGAACCCAGGGTCTCACACATGCGAGACGAGCAGTCTACCGCTGATCCATAGCCCCAGCCCCTCACTAGTGATTTCAACTGACATTTACAGAAGAAATAATAACAATCTTATATAAACCTTTTCTGGAAAATAGAGCAGGAGAGAACATTTCCTGATTTGTATTATAAAACCACCATAACAGTAATTCCAAAACCTGGCAGAGATATTACCAGAAAAGGAAATGAAGGGGAAAGTTGGGAGACGTGGCTCCCTGTGTTTCCAAGCCATTTTATACACCTGCTTTTCCATTTAATTTCCAGGAATATAGGGGAATGGAGGGGAGTAAAGCAGTGCGTCCTTGTAAAGAAAGTCAATTTTCTTAGCGTCAGAATAATCTTCTAATCTCTTGGCATTAAGTATAAACTTTTATTTTACGGGTGTTCAAAGCAGATACAATTTTCTTTTACTCCTAAAATGTGAAGCCAAAGAAACCACATCCCCTGTTTTCATAGCTTTTATTCATATCTGTTGTGGAGGGCAAAGGCCTGGCAAGGCACATGAAAGTACTCATTACTTTTTGAAAATGTAGCATTACAACATGCTACTCTTCTTTGCTTCACATTGGTGCTAATAGGATCTGTCAGCCCTGCCTTTCAATGTAATTGAGTAAATTGTGATGCTGTCTAATCCTTCTTCCATCCCCCATTCCTTTTGTGTATGTGTCCACTTTCCATCCTGAGAACGTGGGCAGTGATAAATAAAGCATTGAGTAGAGCTCTCTCAACTCTTTGAAAGCAGCATGATGCCAGCCCTCTAGTTATATTTCTTTAAGTGTTTACGTTTTTCTGTATTCCTTCTCTTGTGTAGCTGGAACCCTGGGGATGCAAAGCCATGAGAGAGGCCAAGAAGCTAACAAAGTAGCTGTCTCCCTTGTTAGCTTGTTCCTTTATTCTTTAAAAACAAGATAAAAACCATCTGGCTCAGGGCATTACATTTTCCTCCCCCATGCACCTCTATAGCTGGAGCCTTCACCTGCAGTGAGGGTTTACATTGATTAGGGAGGGAGCAGTAATTCAAGCTTCCATCCTCTTCAAGGATACTTTGCAGTCTTTAAAGGTGCTGACCCACTGAGTTAAACTGTCAAGGGAGGATAAAAAAGTATCTTCATCCCAGGAGGTAACAGCTGCCAGGTTTTCAACACCTTGCACACTGCTGGAAAAATGTCACAATTGTCAGCTGAAAGAAAAATGACTTTGTTGTCATTTTCTTTTAATGACTGGACCTTATAAAAGGAACTACTTATGCTTTTTTTTTTTTTTTTTAAAGAAGGCATAAGTAACTTTTCTTTGCCTACTATCTCTTCGTCCCCTCAAAAAATTCCTACATTATTGTAAACATCATCTTGGAATAGATCTGCAAAAACCAGAGGTGAAGAGCTAAAAGTTAAAATAGCCAGTTTAAGCATGGAAGTCTGATGGGTATAGTTCCTTTCTACAGTTGGATGAGTAAAAGGAAAAAGCACATCACTGACACAGAAAATGGCATTGTAGTGTGTATTAACAAAACAACAACAACAACAAAAAGTCATTCATAAGCCAGTGAACTGAGAGAAAACATACTGTATTTCTGTTCTTTGGAGGACAATTTGTTTTCAAGCAGCATCCAGATGGGTAAATACCACGACATTTCTTTTTTCAAGAGAGCTACTTCTTTTCTTACTTAAAGGGGAAAAAAAATCAAACCACAGAATTTACTTCCATATGATGGCATTCTCTTCTTTCTGATTTGATTGATGAGGGGAAAGGTTTAATGAAGTCCCTGCTACCAGGCAGGCAGTTTTTTTCTATTTGTTTTAGGTTAGTCATTTTAATTGTATTGAGTAATTAGAAGGTACACACAGCCAAGGGAGCTTTGTTCTGATAATTGCTCAAGAAAACCCATTCCCTATCAACCATTGCTTTGTGTTAAGACACTTCCCCCTCTAGTGGCAATAGTAAGCACTTTGGCTTGGCAGTAGGTAAGGTGTAATTGCAGTATGACAAACTGTGCTTAAGGGACTATCTTGTAAATACTTTAGGGTTTGGCATTATTTCATTATATGTGTGGTTTTTACCCTATGAAACTTCTTACTTCTTCTTCTTCTTTTTTTTTTTTTTTTCTGAAGTGCTTTGGGCTTTGGCTGGAAAAAAATTGCCTGAGATGTTTATTTAAAAAAAAAAATCATAGTGCATTCTGGGTAATGTTTTGCAGCTTGACTTAATTTTAGTCATCTGTTTTAATTACCTATTTATAAAAATGCTTTTGCATTTGTAGACATTATTTAATACTTTGGAAGAAGCACCTCATTTGAAATAAATAAATAAATTGTACATATTTTAAATAGTCCATGTAAAAGACCTTAAAGGTAATTAATGTAGGTCTCTTAAGTAAGACAAAAGTGATCTTTCTGAATCTGATGAAGTGATTTGTTTATATAACTTCCCACTTCTGCTGAATCCTTCAGAGTCTAATAATGTTTAAAACAAAACAAAGCAAAACATAGTTTGGCAATTTGTGCCTAGCTACAAAAACCCTTCAAAAAGAAGCAATTTAATAACCAGCTTTCTTAAAATTACTTTGAGGAAGGAAGACTGTATAGGGGGTTGGTGTTTTGTTTTATTTTTATTTCAGTGTAATCATTCTTTGATAAATTGTGTAATCATTGACTTAGTAGAAAAATATTATTGAACTCCTGGGTTGCAATGACCATAAAAAGTGTATTTTCATATAGAGAGTTGAGATATTGTGAATAAATTATAAAGGAAACAGCTTATATACTGGTCAAAATCCAAATGGGCCCAATTCATTTTGTGTTTAGTACTTAATCTGATGTATCATTAAAAAAGAAGAAGGAAAAAGGGGGAACCTATTGCACCCCACCCAGCAGCATGAGTCCTAAAAAATCTGCCCTAAGAACAACATGGAATGAGATCAGATACAGCTTTGCATCTCTTCAACCGGATTTGATAACATCTTCATGGTATTTTTAAAGCCCAGTTCCAGCTTCCCTAGATGTCACTTTGTAATTTGCTTTTTCTATCCTGTATTCTTGCTTGGGACATGATTTGATGTTGCTATGTATCTGAAGGTTCCTGCTCCTCCTAGTCTCCCAATCACTAGCCATTTCATTATACTATATCTTGGTTTGCTATAGGGCTGTTGAACAGATTTCTTAAGCAGGTTTTTGCAAGGTTAAAAGAATGCAGCCTGGTAACAAGTTTGTGTCATTTTAAATATATACCTTCTAGTAAATAAGGGGAAGCCTGGCAATCAATCCCTTTTAGTGTGTTATATGTTTCACCTGACAACTAAACCTTCTATTGATTAGCCATTACTTTGTTAGATAATCCTATGTCATTGAATCCATTGTAAAAAATTAAACTCTTTAAAATGTTTTACCCTAGCAGCAGTGTGAAAATTGAAAACTTGTTCAGAATTACAGCCTGCTTTCACAAAGAAGGTAGTTTTCAGCAAGGCATCTTACTGGTTTATGCTTATGTGCTTTATATGCAATATAAAAACATATTAAAGTACTCCAACGCAAAACTCTCTCTCTGCCTCTGGTTCAGTATGAAGCTACCTTTTCAGATGTTGCATGAAGACCAAACCTATCTTGCCTGCAGCTATTATATTCACTAGTTTGATATCAAACTGGAAGAAATCTTATAGTAGTAAAATATTGTGGTTTTAACCTCTACATTCCAAAGTGGTCAAAAGGACTGTGATAAGTTTAATTTACTAAGTTACTTCTTTGGGAGATGAAGGTCACATACCCATTTTACATATAAGTTGTCAGAAAATAAAAGCCTACCTCACTAGCCATCCCCTACTCTAGAAACTCTCAGGACAGGAATATATCTAACTTCCCCCTAAACATGTTGTACTCATGCATGAGGAGAAAGAGAATAATTTTGAAGGATAATAAATTAGTTTTTCTATCTTACTTGTAACTTTTTTTGGGGGGCTGGGGGGTTACCGGGCACTCAACCACTGGGCCACATCTCCAGCCCTTTTTTGTATTTTACTAGAGACAGGGTCTCACTGAGTTGCTGAGTGCCTCACCATTGCTGAGGCTGGCTTTGAACTCACAATCCTCCTGCCTCAGCCTCCCAAGTGCTGGGATTACAGGCGTGTGCCACTGTACCTGGCTATCTTTTGTAACTTTGGGGGGAAAAAATTGTGTGTGTACACCGGGGTTTGAACCCAGGGGCTTGCGAATGTCACACACACATTATACCACTAGTCTACAATTTCAGTCATCATGAATATTTTTCCCCTGCCCTCAGAGAAGTAGCATGATATTCTTATTAATTGACTAGACAAACATACTTTCCCCCCTAAGATGTTAGCTGCAATACTTGTTACATTTTTAGTGAAAATTTGGTATAATGAATTATATAGATATTAATTGTACATAAATGAAATCAGTCTACCTATATAACCACCAGCCCAGTTAAGTTGTATTAACATTTTCATTACCCAAGAAAATTCCCAACCAGTTTCCCCACCCACATTGGATTGTCCCACAGTAAACATTGCTTACTGTTGTTGTAGATTAGTTATGCCTTTCCTAGAATTTCATGTGATGGGATCATGCATTTTTGGAATCTGATTTTACACAGTGTAACATTTATGAGATTTTATCTATATATGTCAGTAGTTTATTCTCTATTTTATTCCGTTGAATAAATGTACTATACTTTGTTCTCAGTTCTCCTTTTGGTAGGTACCTGAGCTGTTTCTTTCTTTATTTTTTTTAATATTTTTTATTTATTTGCTTTTAGTTGTACACAATGCGTTTTATTCAATGTGTTTCATTTGTACGTGGTGCTGAGGATCGAACCCGGGCCGCGCACATGCTAGGCGAGCGCTCCACCGCTGAGCCACAACCCCAGCCCCTTTATTCTTTTTTTAATATTTATTTGTTTTAGTTGTATACAATTTATTTTTATATGGTTCTGAGGATCGAACGTGGGCCGCGCACGTGTGAGGCGAGCACTCTACTGCTGAGCCACAACCCCAGCCCTGTTTCTATCTTTATAAATGAAGTTGTTAAGAACATTTTTCTGTGAAAGTATGATAAGCATGTGTTGAGTACTTTTTCATTGTGCTTATTGGCTATTCACATATTTCCTTTTGTGAAGTATCTAAGTTTTTAGCCATTTAAAAAAAATTGCATAATTTGCCTTTTATTACTGTTTTGAACTCAAATGTATTGAATTCTGGATTATAGTCTCTTGTCATTTATATGTGTTCTGAATGTTTTCTCACCTTGTTTGGCTTGTTTGTTTATAATGTGTCTTGTTGAGAACACCATTTTTTTTGGTACTAGGGATTGAACTCAGGGGCACTCCACCACTAGGCCACATCCCCAGCCCTTTCTTATATTTTATTAGAGACAGGGTCTCACTGAGTTGCTAAGTGCCTCTCCATTGCTGAGGTTGCCTTTGAACCCGTGATCCTCCTGCCTCAGCCTCCCAAGTGCTGGGATTACAGGCGTGCGCCGTCGCGCCTGGCTGAGAACACCAATTTTTTGGATGAAGTCTACCCTATCAGTTTTTTCCTTTAGATAGGAAATCTGTGCCTGTCTCATGATTGTGAATATATTCTATGTTTTCTTCTAGAAGCTTTGTTTTAAGTCTGTGATTCATCTAATTTCTTCAGTGTGTTATGTAATCGAGTTTGGGATTCATTATTTGTGCCATACTTTTATTCACATGTTTCAGTGTAGTTGCTGAATACTTTCCTTTTCCCCCTGGAATTACATTGGCATATTTGTCAAAAACCTGTTCACTGTAAATATTGTCTATTTCTGAACCTCCTAGAAAAGATGCTGTTGCTAGACAAAGCAGTGGGCGGTGACCTCTGAGGTCCTGACTCACCCCTATATTGGTCTCTATAGATAAGGAGGACAAGCCAGGTAAAGTGGTATATATGCCTGTAATCCCAGCAACTTGAGAAGCTGAGCAGGAGGATCATATAATAAGTTTGAGACCATTCTCAGCACTTTAGCAAAATCCTGTCTCAAAATGTAAAATAAAATAAAAGAACTGGGGATGTAGCTCAGAGGAAAAGTGCCTCTGGGTTCAATCCCCAATACAAAAAAGAGAGAGAGAGAGAGAAAGAGCAAGGAGGACAAATGATAGGTATCTTTCTTTGAACCAAATATCTATTCTTCTACTCTTTGATTATTGTAGCCTTATGTAATAAGTCTTGAAATCAAGAAGAATCTTGTATTTGTTTTTATTTTAATATTGTTTTGATTATTCTAGATACTTTGTGTTTTAAAATAAAATTTGGAATTAATCTAGCAAGTTCTTTTAAAAAGTAGTCTGTGAGAGCTATAGTGGTATATGCCTGTAATCCTGGCTGCTTGGCAGGCTGAGGCAGGATTGCAAGTTCAAAGCCAGCCTCAGCAACTTAGCAAGGCCTTAAGCAACTCAAGTCCTAAGCAACCCAGTCTGATCCTGTCTCTAAATAAAATATTAAAAAGGACTGAGAATGTGGCTCAGTGGTTAAGCATCCCTGCATTCAATCCACTGTACCCGCCCCCCAAAGTCCCAATATCTCAACAAAAAGGCCTGGGGTAGGGTTTTATTGAAACAGTGTGTCCACTTAGTAAAATTAACATCTTAATGTTGAGTCTTCTAGTTGATAAATATGGTGTATGTATCTCCATTTGTTTTTAAAATTTTAAGCAGTGTGTTAATTTTTAGTGTATATTTGGGGGAGGGGGATAGCAGGGATTTAACCCAAGGGCAGTTTTTCACTTAGCTATATCCTCAACCCTTTTTATTTTTAATTTTGAGACATGATCTCAATAAATTGCTTAGGGCCTCTATAAATTGCTGAAGCTGGCCTTTAACTTTTGATCCTTCTGTCTCAGTCTCCCAGATCACTGGGATTACAGGCATGTGCCTCTGTGCCCAGCTTTAGTATACATTTCTTGAATATAGTTTTTAAAAGTTTTTTTCTAGGTATTTAATGTTTTCTAGTGCTATTGTATATATTTTCATTCTCTGTTCCTAGAATATGAAAGCACAATTGATTTTTGACTATTGACCTCCTTTCCTGTCCTTTATAAATAAAGACAATTTTGTTCTTTCCAATTTTAATTTGCCTTTTCTTTTTCTTGCTTTATTTTAATGGCTTTGATCTCCAATATAATGTTTAATTGATGTGGTAAGAAGATATTTTCATCTTTTCCCAATTTTAGAGAGACAGTGTTAAGTCTTTTACCATTAAGTATTGTGTTAGTTGGAAATTTTTTAGGTGCCCATGATTAAAGAAGTTACCTTTTTATTCCTAACTTGCTGAAGTATTTTTTATTTTGTTTTTTTTTTTTTTGAGGTGCCAAGGATTGAACCCAAAGTGTTACACATGCCAAACTGCACTCTAACCCTGAGTTACATCCCCAGCCCCTGCTGAGGTGTTTATTATTAAAAGTTGTTCGATTTAGTGAAAAACTGTTTTTAAATTTAAGCTTTATCATATAGTGTCCCCCTTCTGTTAATATGGTGAATTACTTGAATTAAGTTTTTTGTGTTTTTGAGAAATATTGGTCTGTAATTTTCTTTTTAATGTCTTTGGCAGGTTTTGATATCAGGGTTATGCTGACCTCATGAATTGTATTGGGAAGTCTTCCCCTCTTCCTCTTATAAAAGCATTTGGGTATGATCCTGGTATTGTATCTTTCATAAAATTTAATAAAATTCGCCAGCAAAACTATTTGGGTCTGGAGTTTTCTCTCTGGAGAGACTTTTAAAAACTTATTATTTAAGCCGGGCATGGTAGCTCATGCTGTAATCCTAGTTACTTGGGAGGCTGAAGTAGGAGGATCACAAGTTTGAGGCCAGCATGGCAAATTAGTGAGACCCAGTCTCAAAGTAAAAAGTAAAAAAGGGCCAGGAGTGTAGCTCAGTGGTAGAGCACCCCTGGTGCAATCCCTACTATCAAAATAAAACCAAAACCAAAAAGTTATTTAAATTTATATGGGAAGATTTTTATAACAATTTCAATTTCATTAATAAGTATATAGCTGTTAAAATTTTTTATTTTGTATTTTGTTGTGGCAATTTGTGTCCTTCAAATGTATCGTTTATAATACGTGGATAGTAATCTCCTGTTAACATTTTGTTTTGTTTTGTTTTTGGTACTGGGAATTGAACCCAGGGGTGCTTAACCACTGAGCCACATCCTTAGCCCTGTGTTATTTTTTATGTATTTTTATTTTTTATTTTTGGTACTGAGGATTGAACTCAGGGGCATTTGACCACTGAGCCACATTCCAGCCCTATTTTGTATTTTATTTAGAGACAGGGTCTCACTGAGTTGCCCAGTGCCACGCCATTTGCTGAGGCTGGCTTTGAACTCGGATACTCCTGCCTCAGCTTCCCTAGCCACGGGGATCACAGGCATGAGCCACCATGCCTGGTTTAGTCCTTTATTTAAGACAGGGTCTTGTGAAGTTGTTCAGGGTCTTGCTAAGTTGCTGAGGCTGTCTTTGAACTTAGGATCCTCCTGCCTCAGCCTCCCCAGCCACTGTGATTAGAGCTTATGCCACTGTGCCTGGCTTTTAGTATCTTTTCATATTCAAATTGCTCAAAATTAGCCAAAGGCTCTTTAGCTGGCTTTTGTCCCCTTAGATATATCTCTATTTATTTCTAGGTTTATTTTGTATTTTCTGTCATCAGTCCTAGAATCAGCCATTTTTCCAGGGATCTGTGTGTGGTTCCCTTTAGTTGAAGAATAGTATTTAGAAGCCCAAGATTTAAACATTAATATTTCACATCTGTATTTATGTATTTTTTTAAATTTATTTCTTTGCTTTAGTTGTACACAGTGCAATGTATTTATGTTTATGTGGTGCTGAGGATCAAACCCGGGCCACGCACGTGCAAGGCGAGCGCTCTGCCGCTGAGCCACAACCCCAGCCCCTGTATTTATGTATTTTGATGACCATTGGTTCTCACTGATACTTTTGATACTTTTCATTCCATTCAAACTCCCAAGAGTTTGTTCTAGTTTTCTCTGTGTATTTTAATTCCCTTTTCTAATGTAAGGAAACTGGTTTGAGGTGGTTTTTGTTGTTTTAGATTCAACACTTTGAAAAATATTTTCCCTTTGTCCTCTGTTTTTCACTGTTGATGGTGTGAAAAGCCTGCCGTTATCTATATTGTTACTCTCGATTATATAATATCATTTTTTTCTTTTTGACTATTTTCAAGATTTTGTCTTTGACACTGTTTTTTAGCACTTTTTGCGGGGCAGGGGTGGGGCGGGTACTGTGATTGGCACTCAACCACTGAGCTACATCCCCAGACCTTTTTTTTTTTTTTTTTTTTTTAAGTTATACATGGACACACAATACCTTTATTTTTATGTGGTGTTGAGGATCAAACCCAGTGCCTCATATGTACAAGGCAAGCTCTCTACCACTGAGCCATGACCCCAGCCCTTGTGTTTTATTTTGAGATGGGGTCTCAATGAGTGGCTTAGGGCCTTGCTGAGTTGCTGAGGCTAACTTTGAACTTGCAATCCTCCTGCCTCAGCCTCCCAAGCCCGTGAGATCATAGGCATGTGCTACCATACCCACTGTTTTTCAGCATTTTTGATGATGTTGGAACTGGTATTTTCTTTGTATTTAATCTGCCTGGGGTCTCCTGATTGGTTTTCACTAAATTTGGGGAATATTTGGGCACTATTTTAATAACATTTTTGGTATTCCATTCCATTCTCTTCTCTCCTCCTCAGACTCCATTTACACGTTTGATCACCAGAGATTGGAACTGAGACTTCTTTTTTCTTCTTCCTTCCTTCTCTTTCGATTTATATCATTTTGACTGATCTGTTCTCAAATTCATTGTTCTTTCTTTTTTCCTCTTCTTTTTTCCTTTCCTTTCCTCTTTCCTTTTCTTTTTTTCTTTTCTTTTCATACCAGGGATTGAACTCAGGGGCACTTGATCACTGAGCCACATCCCCAGCCCTATTTTGCGTTTTATTAAAGACAAGGTCTAAGAGATGGTTAGCGCCTCAGCCTCCCGAGCCACTAGGATTACAGGTGTGTGCTACTGGGCCCAGATCATTGTCCTTTCTTTTGCCAACTCCAGTTTGCTTTTAAAGCCCATCCACTGAATTATAAATTTTAGATAATGTACTTTTAATTCTAGAATTTGTATTTGCTTAATTTTACATTTTCAATTTTCTGCTAAAAATTGTCCATCTTCTTTACCCACTATGATTACATTTTTTTAAGTCATCAAATATTTATTATAACTTCTTTTAGAGCCTTTAACTGCTCACAAATCTCTCACAACTGGGTCATCACTCTTTTTTGTATTTTTTATTTGTCACTTTTAATTGCTGAGGCTGGCTTGAACTCGATTTGCTATAGTTTTACATTCATTCCCTTCTCTTTGCTATAGTTTTCATTCACCTGCTTCTTTGCAAGTCTAGGAATTTTTTGTTATATAGTAGATATTATGAATGATATGTTGCAGAATCTCTGAATTATTTTATCTTCCTCTAATTCAATTACTAACTGATCACTGTAACCTTGTGGAGGCTTGGTTTTATATTTGATAAGGTCAGGGGTATTTTGGGTTTACCCATACTACTAAAGCAGATCCCTTAGTCCTGAAATATATTCTTTAGTCTCAATTCATAGTCTTTCTGAGTTTAGATGGAAAGTTTGAAATGGTTATTAGGTACCTCTAACTTGGTAGGAATCAGATTCTAAACTCTGTATCTCCTCATGGGCAGCTGCTGGGAGGCTCTGCTCAGATCTTTCAGCCAATCCTTAAGCAGCCTCTTAATTTATTAGAGTTGGGTTTTTTTTTGGGGGGGGGTGGGTAGGGATTGTTTTAGTCAGCTTTTTCGTTTCTGGACCAAAAGACCTGAGAAGAACAATTTTAGAGGAGGAAAAGTTTATTTGGTGATCACAGTTTCAGAGGTCTCAATCCATAGATCGCTGACTCCATTGCTCTGGGCCTGAGATACAAAATATATATATAATGCAAAGGTATGCACTCCCCCCCCCCCCAGGACTTATTTGCTCCAGCCACATCCTGCCTGCCTATAGTTACCATACAGTTAGTTGGATTAACAGACTGATTTACATTAAGGCTCTTATAACTCAATCATTTCACCTCTAAACTCTCTTGTATTGTCTCATACATGAGCTTTTGAGGCATACCTCATATCTAAACCATAACAACTATGGATTCTAGGGAGGTTCATGTGAATTTTTTTTTTTTAGGCTTCCCTCTTCCCCTGTGGTTCTCTTTTCTTTCTGAAATTTCTCTTCTCAATTGCCGGCCACCGTGTGGCAGTTCTGAACTCTGTCCTCTGATATCTCAAGCCAGTAGACTGTGGCTTTTTAGTTGAACTTTAGTTAACCCTGCACCAAGTGGATTGGTAAATGCTTTCAGGGGAAAAGCACATTCATCTACTGTGGTTCCTTTCTGAAGTAATTTCAACTTAAATGATACAAGAATAAAACAAGTGGATAAATTTTTTAAAGTTTAATTTGCTTAAAAGGAAAACTAATTTTATAATATTGATAGGAGCTATATATCTCCAGTAATTTCTTTTTTCCTCTTTTCCTTTCTTATACTGGGGATTGAACCCAGGGGCACTTTTATTTTTTATTTGAGGCAGGGTCTTGCAAATTTATGAGGGTCTTGCTAATCTACTGAGGCTGTCTTCCAACTTGTGATCCTTCTGTCTCAGACTCCCAAGTCGCTGGGATTAAGGGCAAATGCCACCTTGCTTGGCTAATTTTTTTCCATCAAAAAAAAAAAATTTAGCCGGGTGTGGTGGCACACGCCTGTAATCCCAGCACTTTGGGAGGCTGAGGCAGGAGGATCGCGAGTTCAAAGCCAGCCTCAGCGAGGCACTTAGCAACTCAGTGAGACCCTGTCTCTAAATAAAATACAAAAAAGGGCTAGGGATATGACCCAGTGGACGAGTGCCCCTGAGTTCAATCCCTGGTACCACCAAAAAAAAAAAAAAAAAAAAAATTCCTGTTCTCTTTCCATAGAATAATAAATGAATTTTTTTTACGTATCTGTGTCTAGGGTGATGTAATGAAGTGAGTGAGTAAATAAATGTCAGGAGATGTCACAACTGTTCCTGATAGACGATTGATGATGAATAATGTAGAAGGAAAGAGACATTTTACTTTTTTGTGTGTGTGTGTGGTACCAGGGATCGAACTCAGGGGCACTCGACCACTGGGTCACATCCCCAGCCCTTTCTTGTATTATTAGAGGCAGGGTCTCACTGAGTTGCTAAGTGCCTCGCCATTGCTGAGGCTGGCTTTGAACTCGCGATCCTCCTGCTTCAGCCTCCCAAAGTGCTGGGATTACAGGCATGCACCACCGCGCCTGGCTGGAAAGAGACATTTTAAAATTTACCAATAGAACACCACAGTAAAAATTACCACAGACAAGATCCACCAGTGGATATTAACTAGAATGAACAGGCAAAAGTTGATGTAGAAACAGAATATTTGCATAAGCTCAAAATATTTCTCCTGATATATTTAGTAATTTCTGTAGGAAAAACATTAAGTTTACAATGGATAGTCTTTGCAGACACGACCATAGCTAAATGATCAGGTTAACATCACCAGAAATCTTCTGATTTGATGCAATAAGAAGGGTACATCACCTCTGAAGTATCTTCCTTGATAACCTTTGTCTGACCATGAGAAAACTCAAATTGAAGGAAATCCTATAGATTAACTGGTCAGAGTCATAAAAGACAAGAAAAGACTGAGAAATTGTCCCAGATTAGAGGAGATTAAGAAGACGTGACAAATAAATACAGTGTGGGATCCTGAATTATGCCTGAACAGAAAGAGATCTTGAGTGGAAAACTTTTAGTGAAAGTTGAATAAGGACTGTACTTTATATAGTACCAAATTAGTTTCATATTTTGATAATTTTTCTATAAGACATTAACAAAGGAAGAAGCTAGCAAAGGGTATATAGGAACTCTTTACTAATTTTTGCAGCTGTTCTGTAAACTTAAAATAATCTTAAATTAAAAAAAAAAAATGAGCTGGGCACGGTGGTGCATGCCTGTAATCCCAGCATCTTGGGAGGCTGAGGCAGGAGGATCATGAATTCAAAGCCAGCCTCAGCAACAGTGAGGCGCTAAGCAACTCAGTAAGACCCTGTCTCTAAACAAAACATAAAGTAGGGCTGGGGAATGTGGCTCAGTGGTCAAGTGCCCCTGAGTTCAATCCCTGGTACCAAAAATATATATATATATATATTAAAAAATTGATTCTTATTGTTGGTGTAAGAGATATACTGATGCTTAAGATTTTCTCTCTTAATTTCAACATAAGCACTTTTACGACTATTTTTCTAAGACAGTTCTCAGTACCAGCAGCATTAATATCAACTAGGGACCTGTTACAAATGCAAATTCTCAGAAGCTCTGGGAGGGGACTTAGCAATTTTTATTTAAGCAAGTCCTCCATATGATTCTGATGTACATGGATGCTTGAGAACCATGATTTATGCTATCAATAAAAAAAACACAACTGAAGACTGAAAGGAAACCTAACATATTAGCTAGTTATTAATAATGAGTTTTCCAGTGGCTTGAGAGGTTGAGGCAGGAGGCTCTCAAGTTCAAGGCCACCTCAGCAAAAGCGAAACACTAAGTAACTCAGTGAGATCCTATCTCTAAATAAAATACAAAATAGGGCTGGGGATGTGGCTCAGTTGTTGAGTGACCCTGAGTTCAATCCCTGTACCAACAAAAAGATAATGATGAGTTTGCTTGCCATAAAGTATGACTGTGGTATAACCAATATTTTTAATCTATTTCCTGTAGTTCATTCTATTTTATCTCATCTCCTATATTTAAGATACTATGATTGAATTTAGATTCTCTTTTTAATTTTATTTTTCTGGATATTTGATCGGTTATTCTGAATAAGAATCACATCCTCTTGCCCCTTTCAGGATTTTTGTTGTTTGTTTGTTTTTTGTAGTGCTGGGGATCAAACTTGTCCTTTTAGGTCTTGACACTTTTGAAGGTTTTGTTTCTTTGACCAATTATTGTTATTTTAAACAGAACTAGGGTCTTAAATTTTGCATTTAAAAGATGCTACATACCCATTATCACCACCTTCCATACCCACAGTGAAGCCACCACTCACATACTTATTCATGGACACAGGACACATTTTTTACTTTTATGGGGTCTCGCTTTGTGTTTCTCTTTACCTTGTCCCTCAACTCCCATAAGTCTGGAATTTACAAATAAAATCTATTGGTGTGTTTTTTGGAAATAGAGCAGAATTTAACAACTATATATGGTAATATTTCAGTATTTTAAAAACTGACTTTTTCTAAAAAATTCTCTTTATAGACTTATAACAGCTGTGCCAGACTCTGCTTAAATCAAGAAACAGTATGTCTAGCAAGTACTACTATGAAGACTGAAAATTGTGTGGCCAAAGTAAGTAATAATACTCACTGATACTTATTATACCACATCATAACAATGCTATGTCTATAGGCATCTTAACTGAGCATGGCTACTAAAGACTAATATAGGCTTATATATTTAAAATAAGAATACAAATAAACATCTCTTTTTCCAGAGGAAATATGGGTTGGTTTTCTACCTCTCTCTCTTTTTTTAATACCTTTATTTATTTATTTTTATGTGGTGCTGAGAATCGAACTCAGTGCCTCTCACATGCTAGGCGAGTTCTCTACTACTGAACCACAACCCAGCCTCTCCACCTCTTTTTAATTGCAACAGAATCTTTTATGTATTTTGCTGACACTTTAAACTGATTCATATTTTGCTTGACACTAGTTATAGATTATCACAGATCAGTAAGATTTGTATAAGATAGTGTACAAATTTTTTTTTTTTTTTTTTTTTTTTTTTTTTTGTGGTACTGAGGATTGAACTCAGGGGCACTTGACCACTAGGCCACATCCCCAGCCCTTTTTTTTTTGTATTTGATTAGAGACAGGGTCTCACCGAGTTGCTAAGTGCCTCGCCATTGCTGAGGCTGGCTTTGAACTCGAGATCCTCCTGCCTCAGCCTCCCAAGTGCTGGGATTACAGGCATGCGCCACCACGCCCGGCTGTGTACAATTATTTTTATAAATTAAGTTCCATCATGATTTTAAAATGCAATGAAGTATAGAGTACCAAAAAAAATGTGTGTTTGTGTGTGTGTGTGTGTGTGTGTGTATGACATATATATATTTATATATGGGAAATCATTGCTAAGGTGTGAGCAGCGCCATGCAATAGATAAAAACAATTATTATGTCACTAGTTTTAAATATTGAATGACCAATGTTAGAAACACTGCTTTTGATGATTTTTTTTTATTCTAATTTGTTATACACGTTTGCAGAGTACAATTCATTTCATGTTACATATAAAGAGCACAATTTTTCAAGTTGCTGGTTTTATATAAAGTATTTTTACAACAATTGTGTCTTCATACATGTACTTGATCTGAGTGGACAAGTGGATTTCGTCATGCATATGGGCTACCTCTTCCATGTATAAATATGTGCCATAGCTGTAGCTTAGATACAAAAATAATCTTAAGTGTTAGGAGATCTGAAGCTTTCCCTGTCAGCCATGACTCAAATTTTCCTCAAAACTCTAATTACCCAGGAACTTTGACTTAAATCTGTCAACTATTTTGATTTTCCTAGGAGTAATTAATATTCAGAATGGTCTCTGTTTTTAGACTTGTGTTTTACTTATCTGCAAAAATAATGCCTGGCAACCACTTAGGGATTTGTTGTTGCTACAACTATCCAAAGTTTATTTGGATACATGCAGACCCTCAATTACTTACTTTTACTATTAGAGACAGAAATGATGTCATGTAAGTCTCCATCTTTACTACAAAATCCAAGGGTAGCTGTCTTAGACCTTTCAGACTGCTATAACAAAAATACCATAAACTGGGGTGGCTTTTAAACAATAGTTCTAGAGGCTAGGAAGTCCAAGATCAAGGTACCAGTAGATTTGATGTCTAGTTAGGGTTCACTCTGCTTCATAGATGGAACCTTTTTGCTGTATCCTCACATAATGGAAGGGATTAGGCAAACTCTGGGGTGTCACTCTCACACTCTCTCTGCTTCTCTTTTCCTCTTGTGCGTTCTCTCTCTCTCTCTCTCTCTCCCTCCCTCCCTCTCCTCCCTCCCTCCCTCTCCTCCCTCCCTCCCTCCCCCCCCACTCTTTATCCTCTTTATAAAAGCTCTGTTCTCATGAATTTGGGGGTGGTACAAACATTCAGACCAGCTGCATGAGGTAGTGCCTGCCTGTAATCCCAGAGGCTCTGAAGGCTGAGGCAGGAGGATTGCAAGTTCAAAACCAGGCTCAGCAACTTAGTAAGGCTTTAAGCAACTCAGTGAGATTCTGTCTCTAAATATAAAGTACAAAAATGAACTGGGGAAGTGGCTCAGTGGTTGAGTGCCCCTGAGTTCAATCCCTGCCTGGTAACCTGCCCCTCAATGCAAAAAAAAAAAAAAAAAAACAGACCATAGTAATGCATTTTTACTTTACATTTTACATAGTTTTTTTTTAAATTATTTTTATTTTTTAAAAACATGCATTCAGGCTGGGGTTGTGGCTCAGCAGTAGAGTGCTCGTCTAGCACGTGTAAGTCTCTGGGTTCCATCCTCAGCACCACATAAAAATAAATAAGTTAAATAAAGGTGCTGTGTCCAACAACAACTAAAAAATATAAATATTAAAAAAATGCATTCATCTCAGAGCCTATTTTATTAACTGAAAATATATCATACAAAACATAACCATTGGAATAATCCATATAAGAAATGCAAAATATTTATTATTATTGTTATAAAAGAGTTCATCAGTTAAATGCTTAAATCCACTGTCTTAATAATTTGCTATAAAATATTATAAATTGCATATATTTATTTTTTTAGTCATTTATTCACAATTAGCAAGTGCTAATTGACCGGTTTTTATTCAGCATTTGTATATGTAGGGGTACAGTTATTTGGACCTTTAAAAAATAATCTTTCTGGGGCTGGGGTTGTGGCTCAGTGGTAGAGAGCTTGCCTAGCACGTGTTTGATCCTCAGCGCCACATAAAAATAAATAGATTTTTTTTTTAGCTTTTTTTTTTTTTTTTTTTTTTTTTTTTTGCAGCCAAGAGATTTATTCAACAGCCTTTGTGGCTAGTAGCAAAACCGGAGAAGAGGTGCTCTGGTTGAAGGTCGAAGAGGTGCTGGGAGAGGGGAGTCAGGGACAAAGGAGTGTGCAAGCTCTGGTGGGAGAGGGGAGTCAGGGAGAGGGGAGTGTGCAAGCTCTGAACAGAAGGTGGGTGCTTGGTTGCACCGGCTAGGATCTCTGGAGCTATCAGCTAAAGCAGCTGCTGTCTGGCTGGAGGATGGAGCTGTCAGCTGGGAGCGGCCGTCGGGCTGAAGGCGATGGTCTGGAGCTGCTGGCTGGGGCAGCTGCAGTCGGCTAGCATTTATTTTTCTCCTGTGTTAGCCATACTGCTCTCATTTTCATCACAAGATAGCTAAACAAGGCAAAATCTTAGTATGAACACCAATCCATGGACAGAGTGACAATTTTAATGACTTTCATTGAGAGCTGTCCAAGTGAGCATCTGTTCCTTTTGTCTTCCTCATACTTTGTAAGCCAGGATTTCTAGGGCACATAGTTATGTTGGTGTAAATTTGTATGATGTGGGGTTTGTTTGTTTTTCACACCCTCTACTTCAATGCTGCATAGTTAGAAATCTTTTGGCATCTGACAATAGTGGCATAATTCTATCCATGCTCTTGGATGAGGAAGTAAGTTTGTTCATTGCTGCTCATCAGTCTGTTCTACTTGCTCCCAGATAGTGACTTTCTCATCCTTTTCTTGTTTGTTTTAACATTACTCTGACACCTGTTTTCTTTCATTTTCCCTCTAAATGCTCTAATTCAATAATTTCTCTAATTTCATATTTTCAACCTCCTGCTTCCTGGTTCTTTCTCTCGGCCTACATCCCTGTATTCTGGTTCATTACTTTGTATTTGAGCCAAATAATCACTTGATCAATGGCAAATAAAAACATGTAGCTGAAAAAAATGTGTTTATCATAATAGCCTCCAATGAAGTACCAATAGCATGGGAATAGTGAAAGAGTTTTCCTTTTATTTACATATGTTATGTGTGTCTCGAAATTCCATACTATTTCTGTTGACCTCATTTGTTGCTTGACCTTTGAAAGAGATGACTTGCCATTATTTTTGTAAGTCTGCAAGCTTGTCCCTATTTTCTATTCTTCACCTTTTGCCCTTAACTGAATATTTTCATCTGCTACATTTTGATAGTGCTGCAGGTTTTTTTTGTTAGTTTTGTTTTTTAACTTTGTACAAGTGTCTGTTGTTAATTCAGGTTGTGCTCCAATGTGATCTGAATGTCCAGCCATTTCCATGTGATAACAGTGATACCAACCCCTTTTGTCCAGAAATTCAAAACAACTGAATTCTAATGCACATATTAACTTTCAAAAAATAAAAGTTATTTTAAAAATAAAAACTAAAACTAAACCAACCCCCCACCCTCCCCACCCCCACCCTCCCAAAAAAAGAAACAATTCTGATCTGAGTGATTTTGGTTTGGGTAAAAATTCCAATTAATAGTCCAAAACTTTATTATTGAGTGTTGTTTATATGAGTTTTAGAGACAACTTTAATGCCAGTTATTTCCTTAAAAGCAGAAAGCTTACGTTCAGACCCCTTTAGTATATTGTATCTAACTCTTTGCCAGAAATCTTAGTCATGCTGTAGCTCTATAAAGAAGGGTACTTATTAGTTCTCTTTAGAATGTAAGAAAACATCTGTAAGACAAACTAAGCCACCCTAGGCTGACAGTGATCTTCTAAATCTTTAACTTGAAGGGGTCTATGAAAAGATTTAAAAATAAAAATGGGGAGGTCATTTTATCAATATAACAATTCAGCTAATATTTAGAGACACTGAGATGTCTTTTATTTTTTTTCGAAAACCTTTCTTCTGATTATAACCCTGTGGTTTATGAGATTGTGTTTGGGACATGATGAGCTCTATATTTACTGTAGTTTTAAATGAACAGTCATTATTGACTGTCAGCTTAGTCTTTAAAATCTATAATCACATTGTACCTAATTGCCAACCTTCATGGTGTTTTTCATTAGTAAAGAAAACTAACTGGAACATGGGAACATTAATTGTTTATGTTACTCTTTACTGAATTTATTGAAATACTATTGGAATTTTTGGTTGGAGGTTTCTCTGAGGTTTACCCTTATACATACCCACACATGGTATCACAAACACATACAAAATTAGTTGTTTGAATACATCTACTTTGATTCTTGGCCCAGATAGAAGTTTTGTCTCTTTATATTTTAAAAATAAGCCTCTGCAGTCCCATGTAAATGTTCTGTATTTTTGTTGTTGTTGTTTGTTGTTGTTTTACTTGAGACTAATAATCTGTTTGAAACTGACTGAGACAGAAAAATGTGATGTTCCTTCCCACTCACTCCAGATTTTGATAGAAGACTTGTTTTATTTATTTCCAAAATTATATCCGCAGGAAACAAGCTGTTTAAATTCAGATTATGCTGAAGCAAAATGGTCCTGGTATGAGAAGCAACGTGCTGTTTTACGAGCACAGAGTCCCTTTTCTCATAACTGATTGATAGTAAATATTTTCCTGAAGAATTATTGCCAACCATGAACAGTGCAACTGTTTCACTTTTTTTCCGTGCTACTTGCTGTACCAGCCATTGTCGGTAATTAAGATCTACAATTCACAATGCAGACGTTTGCACTTCCTCTGGGTCTGTGCTATTTATAAGGCATTTCAGCTGTTCAGAGTTTCTTTTGAGTTTTAAACTACATGTTAACAGGCTTCTTTAATATACTGTTCCACAAGTAGCACGTCAGATGGTCTGTTTTTCACATAGGCGTCTCTGTTAGGTCTACACATTAGCTTTGCAGGGAGCGCAGTAAGATTTAACCGTATCATAGAGGCTGACATGATTGGGAAAGCTCTGGAGTGTGACATGTTACATATTAGGCATATTGCTGTTTCAAGAAGACAAGAATGAAGTTTAGAAATAATTTTTTTTCTTTCATATTTAAATGTTCATATGAATTTAATGTGTTAATTGGATTACAGAGGTTTTGAGAAATATTTAGTAAAGTGACTTTCCCAAGGTCATTTTGAATTAACAAGGGAAACAAGGACTTTCCTCTTATGGATAAGAGTATGTCAGATTAAGGATGTAAAAATATACTTCCTTCTAGATGGGCATGATATTTAAGAATACAGGCATGGGGTACCAAAATGGATCAGCAGATTGACTGCACATTTGTTGTGTAATCAGCTTCAGGAACCCTAAGTAGCATATGCCATTGTTAAGGAAACTATAAACAGGGATCCTGGTCTGTGTTAACACTGGAAAAATTCAAGCTATTTTCAACCCAGAAGAGAGTTAATTAAAAACAAGTCTAGACCCCAGCCCAGAATCTTAATGAATTATACCCTAGATTTATACCCTAGATTCAGAGTAACTGCTTGTACAGCCTCCTTGCTACTGGTACTTATTGTTAAACATACAAGAAAAAGAGACAAAAAGCTGAAAGCCGTTAACAAAATATATTTAAAACTTTGCCCAACTGGAGATCAGACTATTTTTAAGCCTGAAGTCCAGCTGTATTGATTATGCACGTTGCTCGTGGGCTTCTTCCAGCCCAGCAGATCAGCACAGAAAGGCAGGGCACAGGTTTCATTTCTGACTCTAGATGGTCTTTGAATATAGACAGAGCTTTTAACAAAGCCATTCCTAGGAAGTTTTATTTGACACAACCTAAAACTTTCTGCAGTTCTTTGAAACTGCATTGTTCCTGTAAACTTCTCTTTCTTAGTGAACTCTTTATGAACCTTTTTTTTAGACAGCAGCAGCGGTTCAGCTGTTGGGAACCACTGATCTATTTGACTGAGGCATTTCAAGATGCTAGAATCTACATTTCTATCTAGCCAGGGAGCTAATAAGATCGGGTTTGTTTGTGTGGATTGATCTAGATTAGTGTGAGATGAACCCAGTGTCTTCCTCAATGTAAAAGGAAAGGTTAAGGGGAAAAAGGGTGAAAGAAGAAAGTTCTTCATCAAGAATTGACTGCAGTATTGCCTGCTGATGCATGTCGGATCACCCGCACAGAGAGATCACATGGCTTCTCCAAAAGTCAAACGATCAATTCGCCTCGTTTTGGCTCTGTACTTAATGCACAAACAGTGCGATCTGCGGGGCTGTAATTGCATTGTTAGGGCCAAGGAACAAGCCTGTGCCTTTTCAGCAGACAGCTGGCAGGGAGAGAGGCATGTTGTTAGGAAAGAGAGAGGCAAGGCAAATAAAATTACTGCTAACGCTCAGAGATCGGCAGGAGTCCTACTTGCCTAATCTTACCGGTGGGAGCAAGCGGCTGTTGTAATCCAATTATAGCAGCATAAGCAATTTGTTAGACACTCCGCATAATGTAACAATTTCCCAATAAACTCTGACTTGTAATAACGTCGGCAAGAGTCCGCATAAATCTGCCCGAATGGTGGGGGCTGGAGCGTTCGGCTGGGGGCTTGTAATTGGCGCCATCAGCACGTTTTGCGGAGTGCAGTATGGTGCAGTCTTTTAGTGCAGGAATTTTAAGGAGAAAAGCATGGCACATGTTTCTTAGAGAAAGAAAAGTGGCCATTAAAGGGGGAGCAGCGAGAAGGGCATACTCTTGCCTTCACATTACCTAGGAATCTTAGTGTAGAAACAAAACACAGGAGGAAGCCATGTTTCCTTCTAATACTAAAGAGGAGAAGGTGGGGATTTCTTAAATTCCTTTATTTAAAAGGCGTCAGTTTCTATTATTTATACTCTTTTTCTCCAACCTCCTGAAAAGCTGTTCAGGCATCATTTACCCAATATTTTTCTAAAACATTCTTAGCCAAACCTAGAAATGCCAAGACTTAATGTATTTTCTTCTGAAGTTTAATATTTTTTTATAACATGAAAATATAGTTTCTTCATGTCTAGGATGAATCTTTTAAAGACATTATCTCATTGAATACCAAACCTTGCTGCAGAGTTCTGCTTTAAGAAAGTATCACTTAACTATAAGGTTTTAAACTCAGCTTGTTTGCTTAACTGGCTCTACTGTGGTGCTTATTTTCAATTCTGAAATACTCTGAATGTCTGTGATTCTAAGATTATGAATCAATCTTGTTGAAAACTTATACTGTAAAGAATATAATCTTATTTTAAAAAGTATACCTGTATGATCATTATAGAAATAATTTTGATTCTTAAGTAATAATATTTCTGTATCATAAAAATATTTGTTACATGGCAAATGAAAGCTATCCTTGTTTACTGATTAGTGTTTATAGTCACAGAATGGAGTTTCTCATATATATAAGGTATAAGAGGTGAAAGGTACTTATAGATTTGAATAGTCAGATTTTCCTTCTACTAAATGTGAATTAGATGTTGCTTACTTTCTTACTCTGACCCAACCCTTCATTGCTATATAACCAAAGCTTCAAAACCAAGCTTCAAAATATCCTGTTGCTATGGGTATTATCACAATAAATATTTACTTTCAGTATAAACATTTCCTTCTATTGAAGCAAATGCTGCCTTGTTTGACTAGAGCTACATCAATAAACTGCAGTGCCTCTAATAAAGCCACTCAGTGTCTAGGTTTAACTAATGGCTGATTTTCATGGCTTTGACAGTGAGCTGTGTGCGTTATTTTCTCCTGATATTGTAAAAATAATGAGAGCAAATTAGAACAATCAGTTTACACAGATAGCTCCTGATTGGAGGCAATGGGCAATATGGCAGCAGGTAATCCATCTTCGGGCTCCTGTCACATTAACTTCAGCAGTGTGAAAAGATCAGGTGGGGTAAGCAGGGATCCTGCCCAATCGGAGTACTGAAATTAATGAGAAGAGCATTGTTCTGTGATCAACCTTTTAATTAGCAAGACTGGAAATGGAGGGCATGATGGAGGGCGTGATGAAGGCAGCACCACAGCTGCACAGTGCCAGGCACAATTTCTGAAAAGGGAAAGTAAACAGCTGTGGGTATTTTATATTGCCCTCTTCTTGCTGTACTTGCTGTATTTAGGTATTATGTTTCCATTCTAGAGCTGCTTTACAGGCTTTTAGAAACATTACCTTCTTTTCCAAAATAATGTCACAAATATGGTTGATGCATTAATAATCTATAGACTAGACTTCTTTCAGGGATCATTTAGGATTTTGATCACCAGCACTTTCTTTGGTGCTGTGTTCTGGGTTTTACATTTTGATTTTTGAAAATCGGGAAATCCTAGGAATTAAAATTTATAAAGTTCTGCCTTGTCTACCTCCCTCTACTCTATCCTTCTCCAAAGTAGAGTTTTCTTTGCAAGTAGCATCTGGGTTTTCTGGTTTGGAGCCCTTCTGTCATTTTGAATTATTTAAAAATAAGCAAAATCCAGGCAATAAGTTATGGCATAGTTAAATTGTGTTCTTTTCCTGATTTTGTTTATTTGGAAATTTGCTGTTTGTTTTTATATTTCCTATGTCATTGACTTCTCAGTATTGGGGCTGTGCTATTTCAGTTTATGTAATTGAGAATTGAATATCAATCCAATATGATATTTATAGGAGGAAGAGGAGGAAAAAATCTATGAATCTAAAGGCTGACTCATTCATTAAAGCTGAGTTATGCTAAAATTGTAACCTTGTTATCATCCTTACAATATTAGAAAAAAGTGGTATAAGGCTATGGAATATATTAATGAGCTAAATTTTCTGAACGAAATCAGCACATTTTTTTTCTAGACCATTTTGGAAGGCCTTAACTTTAGGATGCCATCAGGATTTGCTGCAATGTGTTAGTTTTTATACTTTAAGCCTAGTAGTTTATTATAAAAGCAAGTGATATAATGTTAGCTATGTAAATGATTAAGATGTGTTCCAGCCCAGCATGTCTGTAATCCCGGTGACTTGGGAGGCTGAGACAGGAGGATCAAGTTCAAAGCTAGCCTCAGCAACTTAGCAAGGCCCTAAGCAACTCATTAAGATTTTTTCGTAAATAAAAATACAAAAATGGGCTGGGGATGTGGCTCAGTGGTTAAGTACCCCTGGGTTCAATCCCTGGTACCAAAAAAAATAAAAAAAAGAGAGAGAGAGAGATGTGTTCCCAAGACATATATAAAAAGAGATTTTTTTCTTGATATTAACAATTATTTGACTTAAGCATTTGTTTAAAGTATTAATGTATAAAAGCTAGTTATCAGGTACCCATCTGAGTACAGAATTAGTAGGAAAGAACCTAAAGTACAGTATGAAATATTCAGTTTAGGTATAAGGCAGTCTTTTCTCATCATAGTTAATAGCACTTGTTTCATTGTACTTATAACTAATGTAGACTGAACCCACCATGATATGTATAATTCTCTAGTCCTGCAGCTGTAAGATACTGTACTTAGAGAAACTTAAGTCCCTAATATTATGCCTCCATGCAAAATTTCATAAAACAAAAGCTCCTCACTTCCTGTTAGTACCTTCTCTTTACTACCCTCAGAAAACTCCTTAATATAGCTCAGGGTTTTGTTGGAGCAGAGTGTTTTGTTTTGTTTTGTTTTGTTTTGTTTAATTAAACCAATAGTAGGCTTTCCTTGAAATATTCACAGAGACTTGTATGAATCAGTATCTTAGGATCAGTGACATGGTACCAGTGTTGACTCCCTCCCAACACACACACTTTAATATACTGGTGCTACTGTGCATATTAATATTTTAAAGCCCATTGTTAGAATTTTGAAGTATACTTTTTTATTATTCCTTAATCTAGCAGAGATATTTTTATTCTTAAAGCTGTAATAGGTTTTTATGGTTCTTCGTGAGTGTAAACATTCTTCTTTCTACTAGTTTTTTAGTTTCAGAAGCCTGGTCTCAAGCTCTCCATGAATAAGTATGTTCTTAGTCAGACAGTGTAAAAAGATCACTTACAAAGCTTGTGAAACCTGAGCCTTCCTTTTGAACCTTTCAGTACCCATGAGCTCAGGATCCATACATGTAAAATTTTATTCTTATGTTGTGATTTCAGTTTGTAAGGCAAATAAACTATGAATTTAAATCACTCTTCCACTCTATACCAAGTTTCTACAAAAATGAAAATGTGTTTTCCTTCTTTTCTGAGTCTGGAGTTCTGTCTGATTTAGTGATCCTGTCAATATTTGTTCCTGTTCATAGGATTTTTTTTTTTTTCCCCAGAAAGGTTTGTTTCTTAATATCAATGTTAAAAAGAGGGGCCATTTTTGAGTGCATATTTATTTGTTAATTTGTTTTACTAGTATTCAGAAATGTTCAACTGTCTGAATAATCAAGAACTCCCTTTTAATGTCCTGATAGAGCTAAATTGCCAAGTCACCTTAAATTCTACAAATTCCAGAGTAAATGATTGGGTTACCTTAGAGAATATTTTACTGGTCCTTTGAAGCTCACCCAGCAGACCTTTATTTAAGGTTCTTATTACAGAACCAGTTGAATCTGTGAAGCTATTACAATCCTTTCTAAGTTTTTTTTCCCCTTTTCTCTGTCCCACATTTTTTATTTTGGGATATGATCACATATAAAGATTTTTAAATGTCCATTTTCTTTCTCATATACCTTCAAAGATGGGAGATATTTATCTCTTTTTTTCTTCTTCCTTTTAGTTTTGTACCACTCAAAAATTAGAGGAGGAAGGAGAATACAATATTTATTGAGTCCCTGTGTTTTGGGCTTATAGTCCTAGCTATCTATGTATTAGCTATTTCAATACTCATGTGAACCTTATGAGATGGCTATTACCCCCAGCTTATAGATGAAGAACCTGAATCTTAGAGAAGTTAAACCTTTCCCCAAGTTCTCATATCTTTAAGTTGTACAGTCAAGTTGTGAATTCAGGTCTTTCTGACTTGAGAGTCCTTACTAGATTGTCCTTCAGAAGTATTTGGAGGCCCCATGCATTTCTTCTACCAGTCCACTTTCCCCTGCCCCTGCCATTATGTTGCATCTGTAACTTTACTCCTTTTGATGTAGCACTTTTGACATATAACAAATGTTTTCTACCTCTCTTTTAAAACAATTTTGTTAAAGTTGAATTGAGCCTATATTTAAAAAAAAACAACTCTCTCTTTTAGATTCTAAGTTACCCAGTCGATAATTCTATATAGCTTTCAATGCTTACTCAATAATAATCACTTACATGAGAAACAGTAGACATGTCTTTAAAGTATTTAAGATGACTCGATGACTCCATATTATATTATTCTGCTTACAAAATGAATGAGACATTATTAGACAACCTTTCAAGGTGGTGACTCATTCCTTAGTAATTATTTTTAACTTTATTTTGGAAAACAGATATCATCTTGTGTGTCAGGATTTGCAATTAAGCATGCATTAATAGTCCTTTCATAACAAAAAAAATTGTTTTTTTCTATGTGGGCTTGGTTATTAATTCTGTCAATTAGAAACAATATCTCTTAAGCCTTCAAAGCTCAAGTCTATCTGATTACCCTTCAGTAAATATTTTATATTTCTCTTCATGCTTCTAGATGGTTTGGTGATTATGAAGACAGGATGAAGGTATCAGGATTTAGATGGATGTGGAAATCCTGTCCCAGAGAGGAGGCTTGGGACAGGGATGAATGATTAAGGTGAAATATGTTCATGAAAACAAACATACATACATGAATACTACTGTTGTGTGAATTTTTTTTTTAAACTTCCTGGATATTCTCTAGTGGAAAGACAGTGTGTCATAAATTTCCAGACTTGTTATGTAAGAAGTACTTGCTTACATGGAGTACTAAGGCTATGTGATAAACAGGAATGTTAAAATATTTCTAGAAGAATGAACACAATTATGTTTTATACCTCAAACATCACTTCTCCACATTTTCTAGAAATATCAAAGAGTGTAAGAAATTTAAGTATACAGATTTTTTTTCTTTAAACCTGGGAGCAAATCAAAAAGGAAATATAGAAATTTAAAACTATGTTTAAAAAGAAATGGTTCCTACAGTGTTAACTATGGAGTCTGTAGCGTGACTCTGTAATGGAATATCATGGCAGGGGGTATAATACTGTAAATAAGATGAATATGCCACTTGTGGATTAATGGGCAACCCAAAGAGTGGCTTTATTTACATCTATGTGTGAGGTTAATTTTTCGTTTGTGTTTTTTCTCTTATTCTTTTCATTAGAGTTGTAAACCTGACAATTTAATAAGGGAACTTTAAAAAATCAGTTTCCTTGTATCTTGTTTTTATATTTATTTTTTGTAGAATTAATACAGTTTCATTTTAGACTTTAACACTGATAGGTTGGAGAAGTTTTCCTTAACTTTTTCTCTAGATAATAAAAAGAAGATGTGGTTTCTGAAGTTTATTAAGTCCATGAAATATAGCTTTTTAAAAATATTTTGTTCCAAAAGATAGATTAAATATAAACACCTAAGGTATTCAGATTGCAATAGATTCCATTTGCAGTGGTACAGTTTTCTGGATATGGTATTCTTTTCAAACGTATGAGTGCTGAGTAATATAAATTTGAGTAAAGAAATTTATCTAACCTAGGGCACTATAGGAGCCACTCTCTCAACATTTTAGCAAAATATGCAATGAGGGTAAGTAAGTGGGAGTCTTGTGTGGCTAATTTTTTAGTCAGCTGTTTAGGTTACTATTAGTTGTAAATTAATACTATTATTTAGTGCTCTTAACAAGTCAAAAGCTTGAGATTCCAATTATTAATTACTCCCTGCTTTCCCACAATTGAATATATAAGTTACTTGTAAAAGGCAAATTGTATGCAAAAGTACATTGTCTCATTGTAGAGTTCATGTATGATTAATTTTCACTTGCACAAAGTACATTCTCATTATATTTGTCAAGTCTAACTTAAAACAAAAAAATATTATGAAATACATTTTATTTTGTTTATTTGTGGCACTGGAGATTAAATCTGGGCATTCTATCTCTGAGCTACATACGCAACCCTTTTTATTTTTTTAATTTGGGACAGGGTCTTACTAAATTGTCCAGGCTGGACTTTAACTTGGAATCCTCCAGCCTCAGCCTCCTGAATTTTCGGGATTACAGGTGGTGAAATACATTTTTTAAAAGTACTAAATCCAGAGATTGTGTTATCAAATTTGATAACCTTTTTGCACCATTATTTCTTGAACATTTACAATGTGCCAGACATTGAGTTAGGAGTTTGAAATACATTCGCACTTCATATAACCCCATTTTACATATGAATAAACTGGTGCAGAACTGAAATTTGAGCCCATACAGTCTGGCTCATGGCCCTATGTTTTCAACCACTATTTATGAATTTTTAGTACATAGAAATTAGGATGCCAAGTAGGAGGGTTACCTAAAACATTCTCTGTGGTGTCAGTTAAATGTCAACAATTCACTACCAATTAGCGAGGATTTGGAAATCACAAAAATATGTTAGTTGGTTGTGTAAAATCACTGTTTGGTAATACATTTTAGGTTTGTTTTTCTTCTAATGTTTTTCTTTCCAACATTCTACATGAGATGATAAAAATTAAAAATACCTCAATTAGCAACCACAAAAAAAGTATTACTGTTAATTGAACCTGGTAATCTCCTCTTGCTGTCTGTTAGGGTTTTCTTTTCAGGCTTTGATTGTGTGTAATAAAACTGTTGCTTAATTAATGCCAGGGTTCTGAAGCCACAAAAGAGAGTGAGATGGAGAAAGCAAGAAGCAGCATCCAATCACTTTCCTGTTGTGTTAATTTAGACCTGTCATTCTTGTTCATAGTTCATGATGTACAACTCCCAACAGATACTAGGTGAATTGAAAGAGAAGCTGCAGCGAATCCTGTCTTAGGAAAAGCACAACTCATGATTGAGGCTCTCAGTAGGTTAATGAATAACTATTTTCAAATAATATTTTACCCCTTGTTTGAGCTGCTCTAGGAATGAGTGTGGCCATGTTAATGTGACCAGCAGATATAATGCAAAACCGATCTAAGGTGGTGAATTGGCATCTTGGCTTTGTGATATGTGCAGGAAAGATCTAAAACGGAGATCTGTGATATACTGTCTTTCGCAGAAGGTACTTGTCCATAACCAGAAAATGAGAAAGGAAATCATACTGACTGGTTCACATCTTCATTTCTAATGCTGAAAAACAAAATGATAAGAATTACCTTTGGAAATTGCTAAAGATTCCTTTAATTATGGACTTATTTTTTAAGTGATACATATGCTTTAAAAAGGTTAATAAAAAATATTTCCTTCATATTATAACTCAAAAAATAATTTCTTAATCTTGAGAACAGGGTTCTGAATAACATCTAATAGTCTTACCCAAAATGAATTTAATTTTAAGGGGACTCTTTACCGTCTTTTTGTTTTCTCTTATTCTCCTCCTTTGATTCAAGGGACTTATTAGTTAGCTGGTTTTATATGTGTGTTGGTTTAAACAAGAGTTGAAACAAGCAATGCTCCTTTCAGAGTGGGTGGGAAGATTTGAAATCCAACAATGAAAAATAAAACCCCTTTTATTTCTGGCTGCATTCCCAGAGTGCGGTTGTATATATTTTAATCTTTGAACTTCTAACACCTGCTCAAATTCTGTGTGGATTGTGTAGGATTACAATATGATATCTAAATTATACTTTCTGTTGATATGTAAATGTGAGTAGAAATTGTTGAATGAAGGCATTGATATCATAAGTTCTGGTGGTTGAGGTATCAGTAAAGAAAGGAGTTTACAAACATGGGGAAAGAATACAGGCTTCAAGTTGAATGGGTCTGTATTGTCCAGGGGGTTATTTAATGCTAACAAATACTTGTTTTAGAATGGATGGAACTAGGTTAAGTGTTTACAGCCAAACCTTCCTATTCTCTTCCACCAAAGAGCAAGGTTCTCCTAACACTGACCTACTTTGCTCTTATATAGTACTATAGACACAGTGGTTATGCAGCCATGAAGAGGAAAATAGATGGGACTGGGAAGATTTTTTAGTAGATAGTGCTTTTAGTAGCATTTTGTTGTTGGTGGTGGTGGTGGTGGTGGAATATAATGTTGCCACAAATCATGAATAAATATTCTGAATTCTCTAATATTATAGTAGTTATAACCATTTTTAAGCCTTCTTTCTAACTAGATATTTCTCTCCTGGTTTTCTGTACTGTGAACTTTACAAAACTGGCGTAGGCAGCCTATTAATTATTCATATCATAGCAACAATTAAAGCAAATTAAAAATAAAAATCGCCATATTGCATTTAACTGTGGGCAGCACCAAACTGTGTCAGCTCTGTAAGGGCCTGCGGTGTTTCCTTAGTTAAAAGTGCTAGAGGGAGCTCTAACCTTGTTCAGAGTAGTGGCATGTGGGAACAATTGTCTCTATGTGGCCATAGGGTTGCGAGTGAAGAAAAGAGGCTCAGGCTCTTTCCTGGCAAAAATTTAAATCTGTTTTTATTAGAAAACTGTGTTTCCTTTATGTCAGAAAATAAGGCTTAGGACAGTTTGTAACCAAATGGGAGTTTATTCACCCTTATTTCCTTTTGTATGAATATAATCATTTCCTAGCACAGTGTTCAGGAATGTACTTAGTGAATTTTCACAACATGAACACACCTGTGTAGCCACCATTCAATTTATTTATTTTTTTAGATGTTGATGGACCTTTAGTCATTTATTTATATGCAGTGATGAGAATTGAACCTAGTGCCTTACACATGTTAGGCAAGTGCTCTACCACTGAGCCACAACCCCAACCCCCATCATTCAAATTTTAAAAAGAAAAGAAATATTACCAGAATTTACTCTTGCCCTCTTTAAGTCACTACTCTTTCAAGGCTAACCATTATCCTCAATTCTACCTTTTCTATTTGGCTTCATGGACTTAATTTTTTTTTTTGGGGGGGGGGGCTGTGCTGGGGATTGAACCCAGGGCCTTGTGCATGCAAGGCAAGCACTCTACCAGCTGAGCTATATCCCCAGTCCCATGGACTTAATATTTTTAAGAGCCATTCATATTGTTGAACAGAATTATAATTTGTTTGTTCTCATTGATATTTGCTTATTCTCATTGATGTTAATGATTAGCCTCTTGGATGTGAAGCTCATGCTAAAGTATTTTTCCCATTTTTCTATTGGGTTTAAGATATTCTTAAGGATTTGTGAGAGTTCTTTATAAATTGTGGATACAAGTCCTTTGTGTGATGTAGGCATCAGTATATTTTCCCTCTTTATGATTTGCTTTTTCACTTTGTACATAATGTTTATTGATGAGCAGAGGTTCTCAATTTTAATAGAATCTGATTTATTAATGTTTGCCTTATATTGTTAGTGTTTTTACGTTCTACTTACGATATATGCCTACCCCAATGGCATGAAGATATTTTCTAAAATTTTTATTCTTCTACTTTCCATGTTTAGGTCTACAGTCCATTTGAGTTTTGTATATGGTATGAAGTAGAGGAGAAGATTTTTTTTTCCAATGTGATTTCTGCTTGACCTAGTACCATTTTTTGAAATGCATATTCCCCACTATATACGGTATTGTTGCCTTTGTCATAAATTACATGACCATATTATATGTATGGGTCTTTATCAAAATCTTGAACTCTGGTAGTAAGTCTTTAAGATTTGCATTTCCGAATAAATTTTAGAGTCAACTTGTCAGTATTTACTTCCTAGGTCACTTTTGTATTCTCAAGTATAGCACTTAAGTGTGGAATGTTCTCAGTATATATTTCCTTAAATACATTGAAATATATATGAAGAGGGTTGGAGATATAGCTCAATTGGTAGAGTGCTTGCCTTACATGGACATGGCCCTGAGTTCAGTCCCCATCACCACCAAAAAAAAAAGAAGAAATACATATGAGGAGGGGAGAACCATATACACACACAAACACATACACCAAAAAAAAAAATTGCCCTAAATTATAGTTTCCTCTAGCCGGGTGCGGTGGCGCACGCCTGTAATCCCAGCACTTGGGAGGCTGAGGCAGGAGGATCACGGGTTCAAAGCCAGCCTCAGCAATGGCAAGGCACTTAGCAACTCGGTGAGACCCTGTCTCTAAAAAATACAAAAAAGAACTGGGGATGTGGCCCAGTGGTCAAGTGCCCCTGAGTTCAATCCCTAGTATCAAAAAAAAAAAAAAATATATAAATATATATAAAAATATATATATATATATATATATATATATAGTTTCCTCTAATTTTTCCTAGAACTTTTATAATCTGAAACACATATTAAGTTTTCTTTCTTTCTTTTTTTTCTTTTGTCCTCAACCTCTTTAGCTAATGGTGGCCATATATGTTAGCATATCTGTAAAGTATTCCAATCCATACTACCATAGCATAGGAAATTTGGCAGGAAGTTTCATTTAAAATTCCAGTTTGGTGGGAAGGTCCTGATACAGTCTCAATTGTTGAGATGGTTTCTTGGTACTAGAAAATAATGACATCGTAGATATATGTGTTATACCCTGATGTTATACCCTGCTATTAGCACTTTTTACAAATAACATATTATTTATTATAGCAACGCTAAAAAAATAACTGGTATTAATTTTCTTTGGTGGTGTGGGGGGGTGAGTCTTAAAGAGGGTAACTAGCTTGCTCAGGCCTATATAGTTTGTACTAACCAGCATAGGTCTTAATCCTGGGCTCTTGTCTGATTCTATGCAGTTCTACCTTTACAATAATTTCTTCTGCTTCTTCCATAAGTAATGCCCTGGCTCCTTGGTATTACTCTTAAGACTTTATCTTCCAGAATGTCTTGAGTTTTTGCTTCCCTAACAACTCCCTTTCTCACTGCTACTATACTAGTTCATTTATATTCTGAATCAGCCCACTTTTATACTTACTTACAATGTAGGCCTACTAGATTTCTATCACTGGATGCTGATGCCACAAATTGAACTTGTAACTTCCAATGAAACTTAATTATTTCAAATGGAAATTGAGGCCCAGTTCTTGTCCATATTAATTATTTATTATGATAGCTAATATGCCACTCTGACCTTGAGGGCACTTGGTGGTCCTTGAAATCTGAAAGAAAATCCCGTTTCTGTAGTAGAATAGGCTATAAACTATAGTGCTGAAAATTAAACTGACAGAATAGTAGTTGTCTGATCACAAGCACGATAATCTTGACAATAAATCATTGGGAGATACCATGCACAGTGGTGCATGTCCATAATCCCAGCTATTCAGGAGGCTGAGGCAGGAGGATAACAAATTTGAGGCCAGCCTCAGCAATTTAACAAGACCCTGTCTCAAAATGAAAAATTAAAAGGGCTGGGATGTAGCTCCCTGGTAGAACACCACTGCATTCAATGGGAGGAAAGGGGTAGGGTTGGGGGGATGTGGAGCACTAATATTTACAGAGAAAGCCAGGGCTTAGGTGCCACATCAAAGACAGGGCCAGAGCAGAGCAGAGAGTTCATTAGGAGGGAATGAGAAAGGAGAAGGAACATGCTTATTTTTGGTAATATTCTGTTACATAAAGATAAACTTCTACAGAAGGACATTTGGGCTGACTTTAGTGTGGTACTTGTGGTCTTAGTTTTCATATAAATCTCTTATTATGGAAAATGCATTTCTCCAAATATGCAAAGCAGTCTTGGTCTCTCGGTTATTGACTTGGGAACTTTATTGTCATTAAAAAGAGGAAAGGCCAGAATTTAATCTTTTTTTTTTTAATATTTATTTATTTGTTTTAGTTGTACACAATGCGTTTACATGGTGCTGAGGATCGAACCCGGGCCGCGCACGTGCTAGGCGAGCGCTCCACCGCTGAGCCACAATCCCAGCCCCCAGAATTTAATCTTTAAAAAAAAAAATTGTTTATATAACAACTACATTTTGAAATTTAGTACAAACTCTGCTAATTTATGTGAATCTGAGCAAGTTATTTTGATCATCTCTGCTTAAAAAAAAAAAAAAAAAAAAAAACAGATGCTTTATCCAAACTAAGCTTTTCCTGGATAAATTAAGAAAACAATTACCAAAGTATTCCAGAGAGAAATGTCTTTAGTCCCTTGATGCTCCAAGGGTTATTAAAGTTTTACCTGCAGATAACCAAGACTTCCAGAAGTTACAAGTCATTTACTTCATTCACTGCAGCTAAGAGAGGCCTGTGCTGCTGCCTCATAGGATTATTTCTTGCTGCATTTAACATGCATTAACAAGCATTTGGAAAGAGTTGAGTTTCTTCTAGAAAGCTGAGTTGGCTTCTTGAGAATCCTGTCTTTAAAAAAATAAGTTTTAGATGAAGCTTTCTTTAGGAACAAGTTTCACCAAGTCACTGAGACCTTTCTATAAACATATAATTCTAAGTATTAGAGTATAAGGAGGAGAAGAGTAGGGTTTTTTTTTTTTTTTAATTTAAAACTATATTTTTGCCATATACCTTTTAATTGTGTTTTTAGCATGTCTCTTTGTTTTCCTGTGGCAGGTGATGCCTCCATCATAATTTATAGTAGAACTGAACTTCTGATGCTAATAAAGGGAGAATGTGAGGGGAAAGTTGGGGAAAAGACTCTTACTTTAAACTTTATTGCAGAAATTTTATTTTGGTGATATTAACATCATTTAGCATTCAGGTGAGTAACCTCTACCTGAGGACGTTATACAGAAGAAGCAACCAGTCTCCAGACAATTAAACTTTATTATTCTGCCTGAAACATTAAGTAGTGGTTTTAAACAAAATAGTTTTTCATCTCCTCTCCCTCTTGAAATTTATTGTTTATTGTGTGGGAGAGGACCTTTTTGTCCAGTAAGATTGTTGCTTCTCTTAGAGCAGACATACTTGGTAATGCTAGGTTCCTTTTGCATTTGGTTATTCTTTTCTTGATCATCTCTCCCCACCTCCTTCCAAACCCCATCCTCTAACTCCCCAGTTCATCTTTCCCCAGCCATCTCCCTCATCTCTTTCCAATTACTCCTCTACGTGTATGTTAGTCCTTTTCCTCCATTTTTTTTTTTAAATTTTCTGGTCTCTCACCCATCCTGTTCCCTAGTCCCCACTCTCCTTTCCTCCATCTCCAGTCACTTTTGTTGTTCTCTCCTACCCTCTTCACTAGCCCTAGCCTCTTCTCTCTCCTTTCTTTTCTCATTCTTATCTCCTTCCCCACTCCTTTCTTCTCTGTTCCTTTTCCCTCTTCTTCCTCTTCCTCTCCACAATCACAGTGACCTATAATTCTGTATCCTCCAAGATGAGATCTTAACTTCTCTAAGGTGTTCAGCAAAGGAGATTAATTTTTAAAATATTTTTTTTAGTTGTTGATGGATATTTATTTATATTTATTTATTTATTTATTTATGGTGCTGAGAATTGAACCCAGTGCCTCACACATGCTGGGCAAGCACTCTACCACTGAGCTACACCCCAGCCCTAGAAGATTAATTTTTTAAAAAATATTTATTTTTATTTACTTTAGTTGTACACGATGCAACGCATTTATGTTTACATAGTGCTGAGGATCGAACCCGGGCCACGCACGTGCGAGGCGAGCGCTCTGCCGCTGAGCCACAACCCCAGCCCTAGAAGATTAATTTTTTTTTTTTTTTTTTTTTTTTTTTTTGTGGTACCAGGGATTGAACTCAGGGGCACTCGACCACTGGGCCACATCCCCAGCCCTTTTTTGTATTTTATTAGAGACAGGGTCTCACTGAGTTGCTAAGTGCCTTACCACTGCTGCGGCTGGCTTTGAACTCGCGATCCTCCTGCCTCAGCCTCCCAAAGTGCTGGGATTACAGGCGTGCGCCACCGCGCCCGGCTTAGAAGATTAATTTTTGATGTTAGAAAAAGTATTCTCTAGATGGTAGAGAAACACCCTTCCTTCCCTACATACATCAAATGATTGACCAGCAATTCTCTTAGAAGACCAAAAAGATACCTACACAACAATATGTGAACATTGTCTATTTATTGATAATAGAAATTATAAGCGGTTTTTATGTTCTTTAAGCTTCTGTGTTTTTCATTTTCCAAAATGTGTCTAGCATAAGTGTGATTTTCAAGAAATCAATTGATCTGTCTTTGCTTTAACCCCAGTAGAATCTAAAACAAAACGAAATGAAGTAGATTTGATTCTCTAGTGAATATAATTTGGGTTTGTTACTATGATGTTCTGTTTTCCAAATTCTCTCAACTTTTAAAATGGAGGCCACTTGGACTGCAACACTAAGCCTTCATTTAGCTCATTGGTACTGTCGCAACAGATGATAGATATTAAATAAAGTCTCAGAAGTGAGACCTAAACTTTTTTTTTTTTTTTTTTAACTGTATTGGGATTGAACCCAGCAAGGCTCTACCACTGAGCTAATAAATCCCCAGCTCTTTTTATTTTTTGAGGCAGGTCTCACTAAGTTTCCCAGGCTTGGCCTCGAATTTTTAATCCTCCTGGATCAGCCTCCCAAGTAGCTGGGATTGCAGGTGGGCACCACTGCACCCTGCTAAACTCGACAACTTAAGTATAGATTTGTTTTTCTCCCTGTTATCTCTCTTGGGGGGTAGGAAGAACAGGCATCAGCAAGGAGCAATTTGATTGTTATTATACCTCATGGGTACATCTTGCCTGTTGTCCTTAGTGTTGTTGGCCATAAAAAGTGTAACATTGGGCTGGGGTTGTGGCTCAGGGGTAGAGCACTCACCTAGCACATTCCAGGCCCTGGGTTCAATCCTCAGCACCACATAAAAATAAATAAATAAATTAAATAAAGGTATTGTGTCCAACTACAACTAAAAAGTAAATATTAAAAAAAAAAGTGTAACATTTATGCTGCAGGTCACAATACCTACTCTGTCACAGTTAAATGTTAAAATTCCAAGCTCAGATTCAAATTTGACCAAAAAGATAACGTTCATCATACTATCTCTATATTGTCTAAGCTAGATAAGGAAGAAAAAGGGCTGGGGTTGTGGCTCAGTGGTTGAGCACACCTCTGGGTTCAATCCTCAGTACAAAAACAAAACCTAAATGAAGCATTCTAGACTAAGTTACTTATTTTCTTTTCTTTATTTTTTTATTTTTACATGGTGCTGAGGATCAAACCCAGGGCCATGCATGTGCTAGGCAAGTGCTTTACTGCTGAGCCACAACCCCAGCCCCCAAGTTACTTATTTTCTTGCTGTAGTGTACTAGTTGTTTTATAAAGGGTTAATTGGTGCAGTTAGTTGAATGGGTTTTCTAGCTGAAGGTGTTTTTAAAAAGAGATCTAGGAATTCTGTAGTTAATTGATTCTTCAGACATGGACCCCATGGTCATTGAAAAATTTTGAATGAGCAAAAATTCTCTTGTTTTGCTCTTGGTTATAGTTCACATCATGTTTTAGGAGGCCAGAATTATTTTTAAGAGAATTTTTATATCTATTTATGCTGATTGGACATTTTATGTGATAAACATGGCATTTTAAGAGATCATACACAACATAGTTGTCCCTTGAGTTTGCCCTTCTCCCTGTTTTGTCTTCTCTCACTTCCCCAATTCTGCAACACTGCTGCTTACCCCCCCCCCCCCCCCCCCCCCCCCCCCCCCCCCCCCCCCCGCTTTTTTCCCATCTTGTGAGCAAAGTTTCAGCAGTATGTAGAAAGTTAACTGCCTGGAGTCTTTTAAATATAAGTAACACGCAACCAGTAATAAGCTGTCGGTTGTTTTTTTTTTTTTTTTTTTTTTTTTTTTTTTTTTGCTGCCTGCAAAGAAACATAAACACAGCGCTCATTTCTGGCAGGTTTTTACTGTCAGAGTTTCTCCTATTATATTTATCTTACAATTTGCCAGGGGGTGAAGTTATTAAGTTTTAGCAGCAGCCATCGATCAAGTTCACAAGTTAACACGATAAAGGCTCTGTGCCGCTCCGATCCGGGGAAATGATGATCCTCACTCGGTAATTAACTAAATGAGAAAGTTAAATCTTACTTGAGAGCTGGGAGAGAGATGAAAGAGAGGTGTTTGTCAGTTTCTCAGTGGAAATTAGAAGCAGTTTTCTGCAATTCCCTAAGCTGCTGCTCTGTCATATTTTACATAAGCACTGGGAAAACGTCTTGTAATTAGTGCTGTCATGGAGGATTTTTTTTTTTTTTTTTTTTTTTTTTTTTTTTGCTGAAGGATGTTGGAATAATTCATTAGATTATCAAGAAAGGCTTGTGTCCTGAAATGATTAGCACAGTGAAATTTAAACCATTAACGATAACAAGTTTAGAGCTTGCTGCAGTGCAGAGGCACCCAGGGTATGTCTGTGCCTATTTCAATCATTTCTTATAATTAAACATTATGTCCTTTTATTCCCCCCTTCACTAGGACCCATCCAAAATTCCTTTTAAGGTGGCACTGCCTACATCAGTGGGTTTACCAGCCTTGGAGGTGTATGTAGTTAGTAGCTATAATAATGTAGCAGTAAATTAAACTGCTGTGAGTTTCTTGGTTTAGAACAAAAGAACCTATCACCCTGGAAGCTATAAAGTTGCACAAGGGAGCCCACTATAAAAACAAGAGTCTCAGTTTTGAAACCTAAAAATGTTAAATGATTGTCTTGTCCCTTTTAACTATATCAAAAATCAGGAAATTAAAGTAGCTTTGTTTTGAATTTAATATTGGCTTTCCTCATAGTTAGTAAACAAACAAACAAAAAAGATTGCCAAGTGTTTAGTCTTTAAGTAATCATATATACTGGGACATTGTGAGTTTATTTTCCAGTGAGCTTTATTTAAAAGAATTGGAATGATTGTAGGCTTTTTCTTGTTGGATATTAGAAATCAGTCAGATTCATAATGTGAACTTTCTCTCTGCTGACAAATCTGCCCCTCTGGTCTTCCACATTCACTAATCAGATCTGACATATTTATGAGTTCACCTAATATGTAATCATATTTAATAGAAGCTGTTCAAATATTAATGCAATAATCCCACTGAGAAATGTAATGTTTACTTCTGTTGAATTTTATGCCCGATTCTGTATGTTCAGTCATCATTTTCTTCGATTTGAACTCCCACTTTCCACCCTACCCCAACAAAGATAAAGGACTACTATTTGAACACTGAAAGTTACAAGAGTGTTTTGTTGTTATTGTTTGTAGTGCTGGGGATTGAACCCAGGTCCTCATGTATACTAAGCCAAGCACTGTACAGAGCTATATAACAAGATTCCCTCCCCCGCTTAAGAACTAAAAATTAGCTGGGCACAGTGGGCCACACCTGTAATTCCAGCAGTTCAGGAGGCTGAGACAGGAAGGTCTCAAGCTCAAAGCCAGCCCCAGCAACTTAGCAAGGCCCTTAGCAACTTAATGAGACCATGTCTCCAGATAAAAAAAAATAAAGGGCTACGGATGTAGCTTGTGTTAAACACCCCCAGATGCAATTTCTGGTCCAAAAAAATGAAAGAACTAAAAATTAGAATGTTGAAAGTTATGATCCCACTTTAGAACATTCATTACCTTTTCTCTGCTTGTTCAATGAAATTCCCTAGTAAAAAGAGGCCCAGGTGTCGATAGATTCCCTTTCTACCTCAGTCCTTTGGCAGTTCTAGAACTATTCTGGGTCACCCTACTACCACCACCTCTTTCCCCATGTGTGCTTACTTGTCCTTCTTTTCATCCTAATGAAAATGTAGACAATCCCATTTTCTCTCAATTAATTAAAGACAATGTTGACTTTTCCCTAAAAGATGCTTTTACAAAGAAATCAAAGGAAGCAGTAGAGGAAAAATACTTGGAAGAATCAAATGGCTTTGGATTCTTACTTAGCTAAAACCGGGCAACAGCCTAGAAAGAACACAGTATAATAGGCCTTTTAAAACCTCTCCCTTTCTGTCTCAAAACTCTGGCAAGTTTTGCCTTGTTTGTCCTAGCTACGGGAGTAAGAATCCTGATTCTGTCCCCATCCAGGTTAGTGGACCAGACTAAATATCTCAAGGGTCAGCTCCAATAAAGAATTAAATCATGGGGCTAGGGTTGTGGCTCAGCGGTAGAGCACTTGCCTAGCCCTGGATTCGATCCTCAGCACCACATAAAAATAAGTAAATAAAATAAAGGTATGTGCTCAGCTACAACTAAAAAATAAATATTTTTTAAAGTAAATCATTATACTAAAATAATATATATTATAACCCTGACTTACAATTCTCAACAGGACCTTTCTTCTTTCCTCTTTTGTGAGAATAAAATACCTTTCTTCTAAACACTTCCCTAATCTGCCTCTTAATCCTAGCCATCATCACTTCTTGCCTAGATTGTTTTATCAACCTTCTAATTAGTCTACCAATGCCAGAGGATTTCTCAAAGCCCTTCTTCTCTTGCAACTTGTTCTTGTTACCTCCTCCTTACTTTCCCAGACCCTGATCCATTCTCTTTGTAAGAGCTAGTATTAATTTTTCTAAGGCACAAATCAGATGATGTCATTTTTGACTACTTCAAACCTCCTGGGGCTCTCCTTTATACCTCAGATGAAATTCAAGCTCTTTACCATGGCCCAGAAGGCCTGTAGGACCTGGCCTGAGGGCAACTCATTTATCACCTGCTTTTTCCTTTTATAATTCGCTCTGCCCCAGACACAGTGGCCTTCTTTCTGTCTTTTACTTGAACACACTTTTACACTTGCTCTTACTGTCTGAAAGGCTCTTCCCAAGATCTTCACAAGACTTTCATCATGCAGATCTGAGCTCACACGTTACCCTTTAGAATTGTGTCTTAACCAACCCAGTTAAAGTAGGCTTCACTATTCATTCCCTATTTATCTTGTTCTTGTTGTTTTTTCGTAGTCCCTATCAGTTTCTGAAATTAACATGCTTCTTCTGTTCTCCTCCTACTCCTCCCAAGAAAAAAAACTTTGTGTGCCTCCTGGTAAAATGCCCAGCACAGAGTAGTCACTCAATAAATGGCAGTTAGTTGATTGATAATGTTCTAGTTCCAGCCTTATTCAAAATTCATATTCTATCCCTCCTAGTTCATCTTCATCTCCAGCACAACCCTTGCTCATTTTATTCCTAAATCTCTTCATCATCTTAATCATTATATCTCCTTTGTCCTACCATAGTTTTCAATGCCAGAGGATTTTTCAAAGCCCTTCTCAAAGCCAAGCAGAACCTTTAGGTGTCTTATATCATTTGCATCTTACTAGTTTTTGCCACCCTGATTCCAAATGTTGTTTATTTCTAGAACATTTTTCTTTCTCTACTTATTATATCTTTCCTTTTGTTTAAAGCAGGGTTTACATGCAAAGTGAAAATAACTGTTATTTGACCATCAAGTTCAGTCAGTCCACGATACATTTTCCAAACTACACATAATACATTTAGCAAAGTAAGCAGCACATTTCATGTAACAGTGGTGGTGTTTAGGCCAGTTGGTGTCTGCAAGTATGTATTTTCCCCTCCTGCAGCTTCAAAGAAATTCTTGGCAATTTTGAAAGTGGTACACGTAATATGTTTTCAGAGGGGAAAAAAATGTTAGCCCTTAGCCTTTGAGGAGTAAGCTGGAGGATAGTCCCATAAATACTTAACTCCTTTCATTTTGTGTACTGTCATTTAACAGCTCCTCCTTCCCTCCCTCTCTGCCTGCCTCCTTCCATCCATCTAGTCCATCAGTCCAGCAGTAGAGATGTGCAAGGCTGGTACAAAGTTAGTGTTACATTACACTGAGGCTGTTTGGCTGTGTTCCTAGACATTTGAACAGTAATGGTTGAGTCATCATTCTCCTGTTGAGAAAGCCAAATGAATTCTACCACTAGCAGTAACCATTACCCCCTCTCCCATACACTCTCAAACAACCTTTCATTTTTTAAAATAAATGAATTTTTTCACTATGTCCTTGTAGAGTTTCAGAGGTTCTCAAATTTAAATTTTGCTGTATTTTTGTTTATAGAAAAATCTGTATGAGGAAATGGTAGAGGAAAGAGGCTTAAAAACAAAGACCTTTATCTTCAAAGTTCTTGACAAATATAATATCTTAATTACAAATAAAATTAATATTACAGAGACATTAAGGATACAGTTTAATGAATTTTGTCAGTTTGTATATGATTATAAAACAATCAAGATATAGAAAGTTCCCTTGTACCCTTCCCAATCAGTGCCACCCCCACATCCAACCTAAAGCAACCATTGATCTGGTTTTTTTTTTTTTTTTTTTGGTGGTGCTGGTGCTGGTGCTGGTGCTGTTGGCTTTTTGCTTGTTTGCTTTTTGGTACTGGGGATTGAACCTAGGGATTCTTTGCCACTGAGCTATATCCCCAGCTTTTTTTTTTTTTTTTTTGTGGTACCGGGGATTGAACTCAGGGGCAGTCGACCGTCACATCCCCAGCCCTTTTTTGTATTTTATTAGAGACAGGGTCTCCCTGAGTGGCTAAGTGCCTCGCTATTGCTGAGGCTGGCTTTGAACTCGCAATCCTCCTGCCTCAGCCTCCCAAAGTGCTGGGATTACAGGCGTGCGCCACTGCGCCCCGCTCCCAGCTTTTTTTGATTTCTTATTTTGTGACAGGGTCTCACTAAGTTGCTGAGGATGGCCTTTAACTTATAATCCTCCTGCCTCAGCCTCCCGAGTCACTGAAATTACAGGCATACACCATGGCACCTAGTCACTGCTCTGTTCTTCTCACTAAAATTTAGATTTGTTAAATGTTTCTAGAGTTACATATAAATAGAATCATAAAGATGTACTTTTTTGTGACTGGCTTCGTTCATTCAGCATGTTTTTGAGATTCATCCTTGTCGTTTTGTGTATCTGATTCATTCCTTTTATTGCTATCAGTTCATCTCTTAATGGGCCTTTGTATCATTATGACTGGGATTATTATGAATAAAGCAGCAGTGAACAAGTCTTTGTGCAGAACTGTGTTTCATGTTAGGAGGGTAAATACTTAAGAGTAGACTTGCCGGGTGCAGTAATGCATGCCTGTAATCCAGTGGATCTGGAGGCTGAGGTAGGAAGTTCAAAGCCAGCCTCAGCAATTTAGCAAGACCCTGTCTCAAAAATAAAAAGGGAGCCGGGCGCAGTGGCGCACGCCTGTAATCCCAGCACTTTGGGAGGCTGAGGCAGGAGGATCGTGAGTTCAAAGCCAGCCTCAGCAATGGCGAGGCACTTAGCAACTCAGTGAGACCCTGTCTCTAAATAAAATACAAAAAAGGGCTGGGGATGTGACCAGTGGTCAAGTGCCCCTGAGTTCAATCCCCGGTACCCACAAAAAAATATAAAAATAAAAAAATAAAAAGGGGTGGGGATGTGGCTCAATGGTTCAGTGCCCCTGGGTTCAATCTCTAGTACCATAAATAAATAAATAAATAAATAAATAAATAAATAAATAAATAAATAAAATGGCTAGATCATATCATAAATATATGTTTTAACTGTCAGCCTGTTTTCCAAAGTGGTTATACCATTAAACATTATAGCCAGCAATGAGAGAGAAACTGAATTCCTCCCCATTCTTTGCAATACTTAATTGTCAGTCTTTTTAATTATAAACCTTCTACTAGTAAGTGTGTAGTAGTGTCTCGTGATTTTAATTTGCATTTCCTTAATGATTAAGCAGGTTATTAATTTTTCATATGCTTATTGGTCATTCATAGATTGGCTATTCTTTTGGAATTCAGAAGATTTTATATTTTATCACATGCCAATATGTCAACTTTTTTCTTTTATTACCAAAAAAGTTTGTGTGCTTTTGTGTCCTATGTAATGTTTGCCTATTCCAAGGGGACCAATATTTTCTGGGTTTTTTTTCTAGAAGTTTTATGGTTTTAGCTGCTACATATAAATCCAGGATCCAGTTAATCTAATTTTTATATATGGTATGAGATCAGCAACAAGTTTTGGCTTTTTTTTTTTTTCCCCTATATGGATGTTCACTGCTGCAGCATCATGTTCACTGCTGCAGCATCATTTGTTGAAAAGGCCATCTATTCCTCCATTGAATTATCTTAGTGCCATTCTTAGGTATTTGTGTTTCTTGACTCTATTTTGGTCTACTGGTTTAGATTTTTGTCCTTAAATCAAAGCCACACTATCTTGATTACTATTACACATGCTGAAATTCAGTAATATGAGTTCTCCATCTTCTTTATATTTTTCAAGATTGTGTTGACTAATTTTAGGTCCTTTGCATCTCTATAAAAAATTTTTAAATCAGTGTGTCAATTTGCCTGCTGAGATTTTGATTGATGTTGTACTAACTCTGAAGATCAATTTAGAAAAAAATGAACATCTTAGCAATATTGAATTGAATTTATGAACATAATATCTTTCCATTTATTTAAATCTTTTTAAAATTTCCCTTAGCAATGTTTTATAGTTTATAGGTATTATACATTTTGTAAAATTTATTCCTAAGTATTATGTATATTTTTGTGTATCTGGTTTTCAAAAACATTTTTAAAAATGAAATGAATATTATGGTTACTTTTAGGATGGCTAGTGACCTGAAAAAGACAAAAGGGGACCTTAAGAGGTTTGGAGTGATCTGTTTCTTGATCTGGGTAATGACTACATGGGCATGTTCACCTCATAAAAATTCATTGAGCTGTACACTAAGATTATGCATGTATATACACACACACAGATATATATACACTTATCAATACTTTGATAAAAATTTAAATGAAAAAGTACATAAAACGTAATGAGAAAGAAGGATTTATTTTCAACTCCAACAGTATCATAAATTCATTAGGAGTGTTGAATTTTAAGGTGGGCACGGTGGCTCATGCCTGTGATCCCAGTGGTTTGGGAAGCTGAGACAGTGGATCACAAGTTCAAAGCCAGCCTCAGCAACTTAGCGAGGCACTAAGCAACTCAGAAGACCCTGTCTCTAATAAAATATTTTAAAAAGGGCTGGGGATATGGCTCGGTGGTTAAGTGCCCCTGGGTTCAGTCCCCACTGCCAAAAAAAAAGTGTTGAATTTTGACTGGGGATGTAGCTCAGTCTTGGAGTGCTTGCTTAGCATTTGGGAGGCCCTGGATTAAATCCCCAGCTCTACACAAAAAGAAAGGTTGGTATATTGAACACTTTGCTGTGTGCTGGGTGATATGCTAAACATGCTTTTCATAGGTTTTCTTATTGAATCCTCACAAAAAGCAATGAAATAGGTCCTATTATTATTCCCCATTTTACAGATGAGGGAAACAGAGATGTAGAAAGATCAAATTTCTTATTCCATGTTACACAGGTGGTATTTTGAGAAGCTAGAATTTGAAACTGGTCTTTTACTCCATGGCCAAGGCTTTTAAAACAATACATTATGGGGTCATGGTTAAGAGTAGCTCATTGGAAGTGATAATGGATCTCAGCTGTGTGTGTCTCTATAAAAGGAATTACTCTTTGGAGGACATGGTGACTAGAATGTAACACCAGGTAGAGTAGCCCAGAACAGTTCGTAAGTATGTGAAATCTCAGTTTACTCTTCATTTCTAGTATCCAATTTTAAAGTCCCTTTCATGATTTAATCACTGGAAGGTGTAAAAAAAATCTCAGCTGAATATTAGCTCCTGCAGTAGGATAACCAAACTTAATTTCTTAAGGCAGTTTTATCTATTAGTCTTCAGACATGTCTCCCTGTGATTATAGAAATATTTTGCTGAGTGTTACTGTTTACCACTGGTATTTCTGGTCTTTAACTAGAAAACGTTACTCAGGTAGCACCCAATTTGGGTCCATTTCCACCTTTTAAAAGACAAAAAAGCATATAAGCAATAATGAAGTAGGAGTTTGGGTTGTTGGGATTAGAAGTGGCATTTGGCCACTTGTAAACCCACCTGCTTCTTTGCTCTCCAAATTTTCACAATACATTTGATGAGCTTTTCTTTGCTGAGATGTAAATAGACAACCTACACACAAAACAGCCCCAAAGTTCCCCAAGGCCTATGTCCAACAAGGTTCTTATTAAGCAGTTTTAGTCTATATCATAGACAGCAGTGGCATTTGTTCTACAAAAACTCCAACTGTGCACACTAGGGCTTGCTGTTTACAGGTGTCAGCTCTTTCCTTGTAAACAGAATGGCTTAATGCCATTTTTGAAAATACACTTTCAGTTGTGTATCAGGAAGCACATGTAAAGAGGTCTGCATGGAGGATTCAACGTTTAGAAAATAAGGCAAGCAAAAAAAAGAAAAGAAGGTACACTAGTGCCTTAAGTAGCAGAAGTAGATTATCCAAATTTGGTACATAAATGGCACATCCAGTATGTCTAAATAAGAATGAACTTGATAGTAACATGGCTGTCTCTGCTGAATTGTACCAAATTGTGGTTTATCCTCTATAGAAAATCATACTGTTTTCAGAGTAGCAAATCAAGTTTCATTTGATTTCACAATCTTCTCTTAGTGTCCTCCAGCTTCAAACTTGAATGCAATCCTTGACTCCTTTTCTTTTCCCATACTCATATCCAGTATCTATCAGCAAATTCAGTTGGATCTGCCTTAGAAAATGTTCACAGAATCCCAATTATTTCTCTCCATCCTGTAGCTACCACACTAGTCCAAAAGATTTCTCTCTTCTATGGACTGTTGAAGTTGTCTCTTAATTGGCTTCCTTGTGCCAATCTCTACACGGGGTCTCCACTATGCTTTTTTAACTCTGGTTTTTGAGTGCTTCTCCCTGTGGTCCGTCTTTGTTCCTAGCTTCATCCTCTGCACCTACCTCTGGCAGGGTAGCCTGCTTTTCTTACACAGTAGCTCAAAACTCTTAGAAGAAGTAAGCAGAAGCGCCTGGGCTTAGAAGTTCCTGTGTGGAACTATCTCCACATTCTTTTAGTCAAAGTTCAGATTTGAAGGATAGGACAAAACTTTTACTCTTAATGGGAAGGGCAGCATTCTTGGAGAGGGAGGACTGGAATTGTTTGGGGATGTGTTTGGAGATTAGTTAGCACCACCTAAATGACCTGGATGATAAGCTCAGACTACTTCTTCAGCCTTATTTCTCCTTGCTCATCCAAGAAAACCACACCAGGCCCTCTTCTTTCTTGAGCCTGCCAGTAAACTGCCTCCCAGGACTTGCTTTCAAAATTCCCTTTGCCTAGACCATTCTTCTCCCATGTAACAAAATGTCTAGTTCCCTTACTTCACATGCCACCTCTTTAGGAAAACACTGACCAGGCAGCTTATTTTATTAATTGCCACATAATTAATTATCATAAACTTAGCAAGTTAAAACACCTTCTTTTTATTAGCTTTTGGTTCTGTAGGTCAGAAGTCTGGCACAGCATGGATGTGTTCTCTACTAGTATCACAAGGCTGAAATCAATCAAGGTGTTGGCTAGGCTGAGTTTTCATCTGGAAGCTCTGGGGGGGGGGAATCTTCTCATCTCATTCTTGTTTTGGCAGACTTCAGTTACTTGTCATTGCAGGACTGAAGACCTCATTTCCTCACTGGCTGGCAGCAGAGGTGCTGGTCTTAGCTCCTAGAAGCTGACCACATTCTTCTTGCCACATGCCTCCCTTCCTCTTCTGCAATCAGTTGGAGAAAACTCCCTGCATTGAAAGGCCTCATGGGATTAGGTTAGACCCACTTGAGTTATCTTCCTATCTTTTTTTAAGTTGTTCATGGACCTTTATTCATTTATTTATATGCATTGCTGAGAATCAAACCCAGTGCCTCACACATGCTAGGCAAGCACTCTACCACTGAGCCAGAATCCCAGCCCCTCATCTTACTATCTTATGGTCAACTGATTTGGGTCCTTATTTTAATCACAATAGTACCTACACCACTGTTGGTTTGAATAACTAAGGGGAAGGTATGTGTATAACAGGGGACAAGAATCTTGGGAAACCATCTTTTTTTTTTTCCCATCATAACATCTACTTTTTTCCTGTTCCCTTATTCTGCTTTATTTTTCTTCACAGCATTATCTATATTATATTTTCTATCTAATTGCTTATGTTTTTAAGGTGCCTCCTAAACTAGATTCTAACTTCATGATGATACAGATGGTCATTTTTGTTCAATGTTATATTTTTAGTACCAAGAACAGTGATTGTCTCACTATGTAAGCTCAGTAAATACTTACTGAATGAGTTAATTAATAAAACAGACTTTGTGGCATATAATTTTGATGACTGTGAAGATAGAATTTTGGGAAGGAAAGGGGTAGATTGAGCATACAAGTGTTGTAAGTTTTATGTCCAAAGGTACCACAGTCTGACAATACTAATCGGTCTTTCTTTGCATGGAAAATTTCTTATTTGACTCTTAAATAAATTGTGAGCAGTAATTGTGTAAATGTCCAATAACTGCTGTATATAAGAAAAAGCAAATTTGCCAGGCTTGGTGATGCATGCCTATTTTCTAGCAACTCAGGAGGCTGAGGCAGGAAGATCTCAATTTCAAGTCCAGCCTCAGCAACTAAGTGATATCTTTAGCAGCTTGGTGAGACCATGTCTCAAAATATAAAAAAATAAAAATGTTTGAGGACACAGCTCAGTGGTAAAGCTCCACTGGATTCAATCCCCAGTATCGCCTACACATACACATAAAGTGTTAATTTTCTTTTCTTCTTCTTATCAATAATAATGTGCTTCGAATTTTCATCAAAGAAAGAAAGAATGAATGTCTTATTGTGAACTTTTGGAAATGGATGCTTAATCTTCCTATAATATACCTGATTTACCACCTTGGTGTGGTGTTTCTGTGGCTTTCCATATAATTGTGGTTCATAGATGTCTAATACCACCAAAATAACAGAGTGGGCTCAATCATAAAGATATAACATAGGTGCACACCTGTTTACCCAGCACTTGAGAGGCTGAGGCAGGAGGATCGCGAGTTCAAAGCCAGCCTCAGCAATGGCGAGGCACTTAGCAACTCAGTGAGACCCTGTCTCTAATAAAACACAAAAAAGGGATGGGGATGTGGCCCAGTGGTTGAGTGTCCCTGAGTTCAATCCCCGGTACCAAAAAAAAAAAAAAAAAAAAGATATAACATAGTATGCCAGACCAAAAAATTATATATATTTCTCTCATTTTCAGTACTTACTGTTAATGTTTCTTTTAATCCCTCCCTTTCCATAGACAAAACTTGCCAATGGCACTTCCAGTATGATTGTACCCAAGCAACGGAAACTCTCTGCAAGCTATGAAAAGGAAAAGGAACTGTGTGTCAAATATTTTGAGCAGTGGTCAGAGTCCGATCAAGTTGAATTTGTGGAACATCTTATATCCCAAATGTGTCATTACCAACATGGGCACATAAACTCATATCTTAAACCTATGCTGCAAAGGGATTTCATAACTGCTCTGCCAGGTATGTGTACATGTATTTGCAAACCATTAATTTGCTACAGAATTGGATCTTCAGCCTTTTATTTCTCTTTTTTAAAGTCTTCATTGGCTTGATTTTACAAAGTAAGACCTTTAATTGCACCTTCTTGGTAAAAATACAAGAAAGAACAAATTCAAGAGAAATGGACTCCTGTTTTTCCCTGTCTTCTACTTATCTTGTGTCCTTCTGTTCACCCTTTTTACCCATATACAGTAGGTCCAAATTAAATATTTTCTGAGGTGTTATCTGACACTTGAGGTGTTTCTTACTTGAAATGTGTTTTACTTTCAAGATATGTTAATTTAAGCCAGACACAGTGGCACTGGCCTGTAATCACAGTAGCTGGTGAGGCTGAAGCAGGAGGATCTCTTTCAAAGCCAACCTCAGCAATTAAGCGAGGGGCTAAGCAACTCCATGAGACCCTGTCTCTAAATAAAACACAAAAAAGGGATGGGGATGTAGCTCAGTGGTTAAGTACCCCTGAGTTCAATCCCCGGTACCCCCCCCCCAAAAAAAGGCAATTTAGGCTGGGGTTTACTGTAGCTCAGTAGTAGAGTGCTTGCCCAGCATGTACAAGGCCATGGGTTTGATCCCCAGCAACACGAGGAGAAAACAGATATATTAATTTATGTATTTGTATTTAGATTTCTGTGGGAATTTATCAACAGAATATTTTAATTCTAGGGTCAATGAGAAACTTTTTTTTTAGTATTTTAGAAAGAAGGAGGGGCTAGGGACATGGCTCAGTGATAGAGTAGTTGCCTTAGTGTTCAAAGCCCTGGATTGGATCCCCTACACCACAAAAAGGTGGGGGAGGGGGGGTTGGTAGAAAAGAATATATATCAGGAGCCTTGTTATGATAATAAATATATATTTTATATTTCAAAAATGATACTTGGTATACTTTTGGAAGATGCTGTAATTTTTCTGAATTCTTAAAGGTGATTTAGAATACCACAAAGGCATCATCAGTATTGGAGGAAAATAGTCAAAGAAAAACATGAGGTTCTTATTCATATATGTTAAATTTTTATTTTAAAAGAAAACTAATGACAAAGACAAATGAGTCTTAACCAAAATGTCATATCTTCCTGGACTGACTCAGTGCTGTACACCTTCAATCCCAGCAACTTAGCAAGAACCTGCCTCAAGATATATAATAAAAAGGGCCAGGGGTATCACTCAGCAGTAAGGTGCCCCTGGGTTCAATCCCCAGTACCAAATTAATTAATTTTAAAAAATGTCTTGTTGAGTGTGGATTTTGCTTTTATATTTTTGTTTTGGTTGTCATTTCCTGATTATAGAACTTATAAAATATAAAAATAAAATTTTCAGGGCTAGGGTTGTGGCTCAGTGGTAGAACGCTCACCTAGCATGTGTGAGGCGCCCAGTTCAAGCCTCAGCACCACATATAAATAAATAAAATAAAGGTATTGTGTCCACCTACAACTAAAAAAATAATAATAAAAAATAAAATTTCCCAGAATTTTATATACATAGAATTATCTTTACATAGAGAACTATTAACATACTATTAGTGTAGATGGGCATAATACCTTTATTTTGTTTATTTAGTTTTTTGGTTTTTGTTTGTTGGTTTGTTTGTTTTTAATGTGGTTCTAGGGAAGGAACCCAGTGCCTCGCCCAAATGCTCTACCACTGAACCATGACCCCAGCCCTTTAATATAGTCTCTTTTGTTTTTGTTTTGTTGTTGTTTTGTTTTGATACTGGGGGTTGAACCCAGGGGTACTTTTCCACAGAGCCATATCCTCAGTCCTTTTTGTTTTTTTTTATTTTGAAATGGGGTCTCACTAAATTGCTCAGGGCCTTGCTAAGTTGATAAAGCTGACCTCGAACTTGAGTCATGTCTTTCGAATCTCTGGGATTACAGGTGTATGCCACTGTACCTGGCAGTATATTCTCTTAATGTATTTTCTTTAAAAACCTTTATATATTTAATTCCTTTGTTGAACATTTAGATAGTTTCAGTATATTTTTTCCCATTAAAAACTATGCCATGGGGTTATGGCTCAGCGGTAGAGCTCTTGCCTAGCACATGCGTGGCCTGGGTTCGATCCTCAGCACCAAGTAAAAATAAAGGCAGCTGGGCGCGGTGGCGCATGCCTGTAATCCCAGCACTTTGGGAGGCTGAGGCAGGAGGATCGCGAGTTCAAAGCCAGCCTCAGCAATGGTGAGGCACTTAGCAACTCAGTGAGACCCTGTCTCTAAATAAAATACCAAAAAGGGCTGGGGATGTGACCCAGTGGACGAGTGCCCCTGAGTTCAATCCCTGGTACCACAAAAAAATAAATAAATAAATAAATCAAAATAAAGGCATTGTGTACAACTAAAACAAATAAATAAATATTAAAAAACAAAAAACTATGCCATGGTGGACATTCTTATATGTTAATCTTGTAGGCATCCTAGGAAAGAAATTATAGCAGCAGAAGTACTATATCAAAGAGTATGAACATTTTCCATGCTTTTAGTATATGCTAACAAGCTACCCTTTAATAACATACCAGCCTTTAGCCTTACTACATACTACTTTGTTTAATCTTTGCCTATTATATATTTTTTTAAATTTTTGTTTTTCTAAACTTGGGGTTTAAGCTGTCCTTTAAAATTAAAGGAATACTTATTTATAACTTTAAAATATTCACTTTAAAACTGAATTTTACGTGAGTGTGTTGAATGTATGTGTTCTGGGGTATTGAACCCAGAGCCTCACACATCTAGGCAAGCACGGAACTACTGAGCTACATTTCCATCTGTCTTTAATTTTGTTTTGAGACAGGGACTTGCTAAATTGCAATAGGCTGGCCTCAAACTTGTACTCTGCTTTCCTCAGCCTCCCGAGTCACTGGGATTAAAAGTGTGCACCACTTTCCTGACTTACCTGTGTCTTTTGTTAAATAGAATAGATTTTTGCCCACTCATAATGCATTAGATTTTGTTTTAGCCATAAGCAAACAATTTTCTTTGTACAAACAGTCTGAATGTACCTATTACCGTATTCTCCCCAATCACTGAGACTTGTTACCATCTCAAGTTTATACCACTATGAATTGAATAGAAGTTGATTAGATTTGTGTCTTTTGTCTAATACTGATCCCTAGTGTATATCTGCTGACCAGTCTATAAAGTACTAAATCATCAGTCTAACACTTTATAGCCATTTAAACTTATAAGCCTACACCATCTGGCTACATTTAGTAAACCAAACTACTTCCCAAACTGTCTGTAATCCATTAATGTAATGGTTTTATTTGGAATGTTAGGTGAAATTACTTCCAAAGACTTATTATAGGTACATAGTAAATGATCAGGAACAATTTGATGGCAGCCATGAAAAACACAGCAGTGCCTTTTGGAAACTTCTGATGGTGTAGAACGTTTCAGAGTAAAGATTCAGGAATTGTACTATCACTGCATCTTGCATGAAGAACTAATTATTATATCTTTAATTGTCTTATAATCATATTTCTTTAATAAGAATTAGATGAAGGATGCCTCCATCTGCTTATTGTTAAATATGAACATGTGATGCCAGCCAAATAAGATCCATTTAATGCTTTTTTCCCAAGTCTGCTGAAAAATGGGACTGATATCCATACAATTTTTATAATTAGAATAATGTTTAATAAGCATATTTGGATCATTGCTAATGGCATCCAGTGTGCCTCTGTATGATTCAAGGCAAAAAATGAAATACAGTGTTCTCTTTCCTTTTATGTTTGTGTCTTTGGGAGATAGAGTCTAAAGGAATCCTTCTCAACTATTTAAGTCTTTAGAAAACCTCTGATATAGCCGGGCACGGTGGCGCACGCCTGTAATCCCAGCACTTGGGAGGCTGAGGCAGGAGGATCGCGAGTTCAAAGCCAGCCTCAACACTGGCGAGGCACTAAGCAACTCAGTGAGACCCTGTCTCTAATAAAATACAAAAAAAACGGCTGGGAATGTGGCCCAGTGGTCAAGTGCCCCTGAGTTCAATCCCCAGTACCAAAAAAAAAAAAAAAAAAAAAAAAGGAAACCTCTTGATATGTAACCTGTAAAGAATAACTTTAAATGTTTTTGTCTCTCACTTGTGAACTTAGAACAGCAGCCAAAAGGAGATTTATTAATATAGTCAGCCTACTTTGTAGGATCTTTTCCATTGAGGCCTCAGTATAGATTTGAGGGTGAAGAACTTTAATTGGAAAGCCCTCTACTTTTTACAGCCCAAGATACACTTGCCACTATTTTCCTTTGCACATCCAAAACCTAACCAAGTTATCTGTTGGTCTGGGATTCCCCCCCCCCCAATTTTGGTCAATTGTTACTTAGGTTTTATAGCACTAGCTATATTCTCAAATACAGCTTAAAAAGAAAAAAAGGGAAGATCTGAAATTAAACTCATCTTTGAACTTAAACATAGCTCTCTGTCTTTTCTCAGAATGTTTCCCCTCCTCTCCTTTCTGCATTCCCAAAATTATATAACCCAACACATTCTGACTTAGTGACTCTCCACCAGTACATTTAAAGGATATTTCTTTTACTGAATAGCTTTGGAACTACAGCAGTAATAGAAACAGAATGAGAAATGGACCTAATATAGAGATTTGGGGGGGGGGGGGGGACTGAATCATAGAGTTTGAGATGCCATCCATAGAACATCCCCTAGTGCTGAAATCCATATAGATAGATGTGAATTGTTTTCTGGAATCCTTTTTATTTTTAATGTCTTGGGGGGTTTGCTGGTTCTTAGCTTTAACTTCCTTATCTGAAGGAAGATGGAAAATACTGTTCATTTCTGTAACCTTATGGAAAAAATTATTGACACTCATTTTACCCAAGCCTCTGTTTGAAAAAGAAACTGGACCACACTAGGGACAGTGTGCCTTCATTGCAGAGCAAATGCTGTTCTGTTTTAAAGAACCTTTTGTAAAAAATCATTCACCATCCCCTCTATTTTACTTTGCCTCCTCTCCCCATTGAAAGCTCGGGGATTGGATCATATTGCTGAGAACATTCTATCATACTTGGATGCCAAATCGCTTTGTGCTGCTGAACTTGTGTGCAAAGAATGGTACCGAGTGACGTCGGATGGCATGTTATGGAAGAAGCTCATCGAGAGAATGGTCAGGACAGATTCTCTGTGGAGAGGCTTGGCAGAACGAAGAGGGTGGTGAGACTTTTACATTTCTTCCTATTAAAGAGCTTCAAGACCTGACCATTCACAATCACTAGAAGAGTGTTGGAAATTAGTGAGACTACTTACCATTTAATATAGTGATTTTGCTGTTTCACAGCTAAAAATATAAAAGTGAATGGTTGTTCATGTACTCAGCAGTTTTGCTTATGACCAATCATTCATAAAATAGTGTTAGTATTGCTTTGCAAAACATGATGGAAAATTGACCTCCCTCTTTATTTAAAGCATTCTGATCTCTGGACACAAATTGGTGTTCTGCAGAAGGGCTGATGGGCAGTTGAAAAAGTGACTTTGGATCACATCAAAACCATCAGATCCAGTTTTCCCCTAACATAATATAAGGCAAATTATTATTTTGTCCTTCAGAAGATTTCTTGCCTTTAGCCTGTGCCTGTTTTGTCACTTTTGTAATCAAAAACTATTTTTTATGCCCAGCTAGAATAAGAAAAAATTGGCCATCAGAAAAAATTAAAAATAAATAAATCATTGTTTCTTTTTAAAACTTTCTTGCTTATTGTGAATCCCCTGAGACTTTATATAGATAGCAGCCTAAAAGCTTTCACCAGAGTTGCGCATGGTGGTGCATGCCTGTAATCCCAGCACTTGGGAGGCTGAGGCAGGAGGATCGTGAGTTCAAAGCCAGGCTCAGCAATGGTGAGGCACTTAGCAACTCAGTGAGACCCTGTCTCTAATAAAATACAAAAATACAAAAAAAAGGCTGGGGATATGGCCCAGTGGTCAAGTGTCCCTGAGTTCAATCCCTGGTAAAAAAAAAAAAAAAAGATTTCACCAATTTTTAAATTATTTTATTTATTTATTTATTTTCCTACCAGGGATTGAACTCGGGGGCACTCGACCGCTGGGCCACATCCCCAGCCCTTTTTTGTATTTTACTTAGAGACAGGGTCTCACTGAGTTGCTAAGTGCTTCGCCATTGCTGAGGCTGGCTTTGAACTCACGATCCTCCTGCCTCAGCCTCCCAAGTGCTGGGATTACAGGTGTATGCCACCACGCCTGGCCAGGGATTTCTTTATTCTGGCTGTTAGGAAGAATTTTTAAATTTTTCTCTCAAATTCAGTTAAAGGAACCAAATGCCAGCAATTCTTTGGCTATTTAACAATTGTATAAATAAAGGAAATTGTTATTTCTTTCTCCCAAATATATTTTTCTTATTTACCCTGGTTTTATCATGTAGAAAAACAGAAACTTCAACTTTTATAACTGATTTCATACTTTGAAAATAAGCTCTTTCATAGTACAACAAAGCAAATAAGTGTATAGTTGTACAAAATTCCAAGTCCATCATTTTGATGAGAATGCCAGGACCAGTTTTAAAATTTTAGGCAGTTGGGAAGAGGTCTTTATCCCTCAGGAAAAGGAAAAGAAACTCTCCTCCAAGTAACTTCTGACCTGAAATTTCAGTTATAGAGATTCATTCTCTTAGTTATAAAAGAATTTGATTCCCTGTTAAAATATACTTTGTTCCCATTTGAAGTGTAAATGACAGTAAACCTTCATCAGAAATTGGGAGTTAAGCCTGGTGCGTTGGTGCACGCCTGTAACACCAGCACTTGAGAGGCTGAGGCAGGAGGATCAAGAGTTCAAAGCCAGCCTTGGCAATGGTGAGGCACTAAGCAACTCAGTGAGACCCTGTCTCTAATAAAACACAAAAAAGGGCTGGAGCTGTGGCCCAGTGGTCAGTGCCCCTGAGTTGAATCCCCAATACAAAAAAAAAAAAAAAGAAAAAAGAAATTGGGAGTTAAGGGTTTTTTTGTTGTTTTTTTTTTTTGAAGGCAGAGTGAACAAGAAGTAAGTGGGCAATTCTTGGCAGATAGATGTGAAAATACCAAAAGTGAAAAAGTAAGCTCTGCAATTTTGCTTAGGATTGCACTAAGCAGCAAGAACAAACTGTCTTTGAAAAGATGACTTTTTGGCTTTTAAAATGGTTATTTGAGGCCAGGCACAGTGATGCACACCTGTAATCCCAGCTACTCAGGAGGCTGAGGCAAGAGGAGCAAGGAGGCAAGGCCAGATGGGCACATACCCTGTCTCAAAATTTAAAAAATTAGGGCTGCAGTTGTGGCTCAGTGGTAGGGAGTTGCCCAGCATATGTGAGGCACTGGGTTCAATTCTCAGCACTATACATAAATAAATAAATTAAGGTCTATCAACAACTAAAAAATGTATTTTAAAAATTAGAGGCTGGGCACAGTGGCACGTGTCTGTAATCCCAGAGACTGGAGAGGATGAGGCAGAAGGAATGCAAGTTCAAAGCCAGCCTCAGCAATGATGAGGCACTAAGCAACTCAGTGAGACCCTGTCTCTAAATAAAATACAAAATAGGGGATGTGGCTCAGTGGTCGAGTGCCCCTGAGTTCAATCCCCAGTACCCGGCAGGAAGGGGGGTGGCGGTGGGATTAGAAAGAGCTGGGAATGTAGCAGCTCAGTGGTACAGTGCTTGCATTGCATGTGTGAAGCCCTGGGTTCAATCACCAATACCATAGTGACCGACCAACCAACCAAACAACTAAATAAATAAATAAATAAAATATAAAGATATAGATGACTGAAAGATATTCCAAGATGCAGTACTAATTACACTCATTTTCCTTTCTCTTCAACCACAGAAACTCATTTCTGCTCTTTAGACTATTCTTAAGAATTCTGACTTTAGGGCTGGGGTTGCAGCTCTGTAGTAGAGCACTTGCCTAACATGTGTGAGGCACTGGGTCAAAAAACTCGAGTAGAAAAAAAAGAATTCTGACTACATTTCCTTTTCTTTGGCCTCATTTTCTTTTCTTTTCCATTATAGGGGATTAAACTTAGGAGTGTTGTACTAATGAGCTACACTCCCAGCCCTTTTAAAAAATATTTTTAGGTATAGATGGACACAATACCCAATACCTTTTTTTTAATTTATATGTGGTGCTGAGGAAGGAACCCAGTGCCTCATACATGTGAGGCAGGCACTGTACCACTGAGCCACAACCCAAGCCCCACCCCTGCCCTTTTTATTTTTACTGAGACAGCGTCTTTTTATATATATATATATATTTATTTGCTTTAGTTGTACATAACGCATTTATTTTTACATGGTGCTGAGGATCGAACCCGGCTCGCGCACGTGCTAGGCGAGCGCTTTACCGCTGAGCCACAACCCCAGCCCGAGACAGGGTCTTGCTAAGTTACTGAAGCTGGCCTCAATCTTGCCTCTGCCTCCCAGGTCTCTGGGATTGCAGGCATGGACCACCATGTGTGGCTGTCTTCCCTTTAAAAAAAAAAAAAAAAAAAAAAAAAAGTTTTTTTAAATTTATGAACAAGTTCTCATTTTTCCTTTTGAAATTATCTTACTAAACCTCCTATGTCAATACACTTTTTTTGTTATGCTTTCCCCATATGCTATCTTTAAAAGTGTCTCCCATTTCTTCCAACCAAAAATAAACAAGTAAGTACAGTTTTTTAATAAAGCTCTTGAGTCTGTAAGATTTAACTTCCACTTTGCTGTTATATTTTACATCTAGATGGATTTTATAGTCTGCCCCTAGAACATGAACTCTGCCATTTTCTCTTTTGAATAATACTGAATATGCTCTCTGTGCTCAGTAATAGTAACTCCTAAGTGTATAATAAAAGACCATTTGGGAAAAGTCCATTTTCTTAATCAGCAGATCACATTTATGATATCATTCTGAATTTAATATTTCAAATTTATCATGTACTCCTACTCTACTAGGCATTTCACATAGAAGTGGTCCCTGTTGTCATCGTAAAAGAGTTTGACTTAAAATATACAGATTGAGAAGCTAATTTTCAACTTCTACCTTATGTAGTACTTTTTTAAAAATTTTTCTTTTTTATTTGCAGATGGACACAATATCTTTATTTTTATTTATTTATTTTATGTGGTGCTAAGGATTTTGAACCCAGTTGATATGAAAAATTTGGGATGCTTTAGGAATATATGGAAATGGCTGTGGGGTAGAAAATGAGATAAGAAGTGTATATGAGTTCTTTTTCCTGAGAATGTAGAGATAATATCATTGCTTATGAAAATTCTAGAGTACCCATTTATGGTTTGCCAGAGACTAAAAGGAGATCTGAAGAATAGTAGGCATTGATAAACAATAAAGTAGTTAAGAATATGGGCTCTGGAATCATATCTAAAATTTTCTCATTCAAAATCTATCACTTGCCAGTCAAGTGTTTGTAGAATAAAATTATTCAGAGAAGAAGTGTACTTTTAATCCATAATTATTTCAAAATGTATCTTTGCCCTTTTCTCTGGGCAACTGGACCATGTTTCATTATTCCCCTTATTAAAAAAAAAAAAACATACTGTTTTCTCAACTGAAGCTTTTCTTCTCTGTAGTAATACAAAAGTAAGAGCCAACTACCTTCCTGATAGGACATTTTCTCAACTAATTTTCAAGGTATATAATAGGAAGAGGGCAGGGGGAAGCACTCCTGGAGACATCAAACAATTAATTATGTTGTAATGGAGCTTTAGAGGGAGGAGTAGATGACTGGCCCAGAGAAAACATGATTTCTCTTGTGCCAGGATTACACTCGGAGGCATTTCTGCCTGTCTCCACTTTGCAAGGCACGATGCCAGTGAGAACAGCAGTTAGTACACCCATAGTGGGGTTTACTAGCTTCCACACCGTGTTTGGTGGGTTCTTAACTTCAGGATGAGGAATTAAATTTTTTACCCAGTAGGAAGTGATTGCCATTTACTGATTTTTTTTGGTAGCAAAGATCTAGCTTGGGATATGAGTATTCCAGAGATGTGCTGTCATAAGGAAGGAGATGCTAACAAATGCTGCTCACTGGAATCAAGGAAAGGCAGTATAATACATGTACGTGTGTACGTAGCCAGGAACACACCTGTGAAAGTCAGTTTCATATCTTAGACTTGAAGCACAATGCCGTTAGGCATTTCTTTTCATCTCTTTTGCTTCCTGCTGCTGGACACTCCTGTGATCCCTTTGTTTTCTGTTGAAATGAACTGAATTGCTCCATTTAGAGTACAGCCACCCTGATCACCAGCAGCACGTGATTGAGCAGCCAACACATCATACCTCACAAAATAAAAACCTGGAAAAGTGAGCTTCCTGGCAGAAGCATTGCTGCTGCTCACCATGCTGTGCTTCCCTGACGTTGACACAGCTTGATTCAGGGGAAACAGACTCTGGGGTGTGTGCTAATTCAAAAGTAATAATTACATTACTACAAAGTTTTCAAAAGATAAGGCCAGTGAATCTGTACAGAAGCCTAAAAGACTAATAAATGAATTCTGATTACACATAGTTATTTGCCTGTTGAGGTTATAATGTCCTGAAACTGGAAATAATCATGTTTTACCGAAAGCAAATCAATGTCAGTCAAATTCCTTAGAGACCAGAAAGTTACTGCTTGGCATGGGACTCCTGAAGTCAAGCTTACCCTCACACCTCTCCAAGCTAGTTAGGAAGATTATATGGAATGGCACTTTGAAGAAATATGAAGCTCCTTTTAAATGTATAATATTGTGGTTTTCACTGGGAAATATTTGTTTTTTAGGGGACAGTATTTATTCAAAAACAAACCTCCTGATGGGAATGCTCCTCCCAACTCTTTTTATAGAGCACTTTATCCTAAAATTATACAAGACATTGAGGTAAGAATCTATGTATTTTGGGGTATTTGCCAAATGATAGAGAAGTATCAGCATTCTTCAGTGTCAGTTTTGTTATAGCAAACCCATTAAGGTTTATTGGTGTGGGTTAAAAATCAATATCTTTATGAGTGAATAGAGTAGGTGAAACATAGTAAATTGCTGGGTAAATTTTTAAAGTTTTAAAAATTATTTACTGATAGGTACATAGATGAGTGAGAGCAAAAGAAGGATTAATTTCTTATAACAGCATTGAGAATTATTAAATTTCTTCTCAGCTGATATTCAAATGTCTTCTGAATCAAGCTTCTATTGGTAGAAATGGCCAACACGTGTAAGAAAAGCACTAAACACCCAATCCTACCTAGTGCATATTTTTAACTTGCCTTAAGTTCTGTAAATTGGTTACCATTGATGTCAGATAAGAGTTTTGTTCAGATCCTTACCTAATTTACCGCTCCTTCTTCCTAGACAATAGAATCTAATTGGAGATGTGGAAGACACAGTTTACAGAGAATCCACTGCCGGAGTGAAACAAGCAAAGGAGTTTACTGTTTACAGTATGATGACCAGAAAATAGTAAGCGGCCTTCGAGACAACACAATCAAGGTGAAGTCTCTTCACTTATGAGAGTTTTGCTAAGGCAGTGAGGGCAACCACATTCATAAAGTAATCCAAGGCATAAACCCTAAGCATTGTTTCTAGAAAATAAGTGAAAATTTTAGAATGGTTCCAGTACCAAAACCTAAATCATTTTCTTAAAGAACAGCTGTCTTCCCTCTACCTCCCACCCCCAGACGAGCATAAAAGCAGATGGTCGTAGGGTTAAATTTTCTTTGTGAAGTGTACTGAGGAGGGGATGGAGGGAGGGTGTCTTTTGGCCTTCATAATTATAGGCTTGCCCCAGTTCCTTAATGAAAAGGATAAAGTTCTCATTAGAATTAAAGCCACATATATATAGGTGCTTAACTGTACTTGTAGAAAGGAATGCATTCCTCACTACGCTGGGCTTTGATTCTTTTGGGGGATCAAACACATAATAGAGCCAACAAGTCTCCACAGCACCCCATTATCACTATGATCAAAAGGATCTTGTTTGCTATCCTAGATCTGGGATAAAAGCACATTGGAATGCAAACGAATTCTCACAGGCCACACAGGTTCTGTCCTGTGTCTTCAGTATGACGAGAGGGTGATCATAACTGGATCGTCAGATTCCACGGTCAGGTAGAAAATTTCAAATACTCTTTTGAACTCTGAAACATCAGATCTGCACCATTCTTTATCACAGTAATTTTATATGTACCTACATGAACATAGTTCTGGAACTAAAGAATAATAAATTATCAGCTTCCCCCATTTTTTGTGTCAATCTAGAACAGAAAACTTGATTTAGGAATGGTTGGGGTAAGTTTACATTTTTGCACATTTAAGAAACTGTACATTCTGTTTTAATTTGGAGTATCATCCATTATAGAAATTTATCTAGATCCTTGCAGTCCTTACAAAAACTACCTCACAGGGGAATGACATGAATAGAATGAAGCCTTCCTTTCAGGTGGTTTCCTTTTGTGTAGATCTGGCATGCATTATCTCTTTAAAATGTGTACAGGTGAGCAATACACTGTCTTTGCCAACCCTCCCCTTCTGTCCCTGCAGTTTTTAATTGCAAGCTTCACTTAGGGAGGGGCCCTCAGTTTCCAAAGGCATTAGCGATTTGATGACACAGCTATTATGCTGCTGGAGTCCAGTGTAGCTCAAGTTCTGGGTACCAGCAGCACTGTTGGAAACCTCTGTGAGGAATTTTGCCTTAAGCTAAAGGATTTAGCAAGCATAATGCATCAAAAGTAACTTTAAGAGGGAAAAAAAACTAGGGAAAAAAGCACTTAACTACTTTGTTAAATTCTCTGAAGTTAAATGTTTGCCATTGGAAGTTATCCTCTGTGAATAGGATAACTGGTTCTTGTCACTTGATTTCAAGGCATAGCAAAACTAGTCCATGCAGTTGTCAACATTTAACATTTATAGGTGCTTCACAGGAGCTGAAGCATTATAGGTGCTTACATAATTTATAGGATAAGATGTAAATTTTTTTTTTAATACTGGGAATCGAATTTAGGGTCTTGTGCATGCTAGCCTCAAACTCTACCACTGAGCTATACCCCCAGCCCAGAAAATGATCTTTTTTTAAAAGGGGAGTTTAAACTGGAAAAAGGAAATAAATGTTATAAAAATCAAGTCAAGGGCTGGGATTGTGGCTCAGCGGTGGAGCGCTCGCCTAGCACATGGGCGACCCAGGTTCGATCCTCAGCACCACGTACAAATAAAACGCATTGAATAAAACGCATTGTGTACAACTAAGAAATATTTAAAAAAAAAAAATCAATCAATACTCAAAAATAGAGTAATCAAAACAAAATATATCATGATACAGAATTTCTCACACTTGGGCCCCCCTCTGTTGTGAAGGCCATATTTATGGTAGGAGGCTATACTACCCTCTGTGAAGCACAGAAATGGGGGCTTAGATTTACTTAGAGACTGGGTAATCTTGGCCCTTGACCTGTGTGGTGAAACCTACAATCCTGAGTAATCAATCTCAAGTCCACATTATTAAATCTGACAGAAGTGTCTTAGCCCATGTCATTTCTGGTTCCTGAGTGTGGTCAGTGGGATGGGCACTAATAGTACACTGTTATCAATCAAATTCTTCATTTAAAATATATCTTCTGAATAGTGTCAAATTGAATGTCAGAAGTTTTATAATAATAATCTTGAAGTCTGAGCCAAATTATCAGGTGATGGTGGCTGCTGCCCTCTGCAACTTGCCCAGATTTCAAGTCTTAAGAATTCTACCCTTGCAGCACCCCATTCCCTTTTTCCTCCCACTCTCCCTGTCCAACCCTTCCTCTGTCTACTACTTCCTTGTGTCTACTTTGATTGTGCAAAAGAAAGGTAGAGTATAATACTTACCGTGAAAGTATTGGGTAGGGGGCATGATGGTCATATATGGGTAACATGTTGTAGTTTGAGTACCATCTAACTCTCAGGTATCCCTTCCAGAGTTTGGGATGTAAATACGGGTGAAATGCTAAACACGTTGATTCACCATTGTGAGGCAGTTCTGCACTTACGTTTCAATAATGGCATGATGGTGACCTGCTCCAAAGATCGTTCCATTGCTGTGTGGGATATGGCCTCCCCAACTGATATTACCCTCCGGAGGGTTTTGGTTGGACACCGAGCTGCCGTCAATGTTGTAGACTTTGATGACAAGTACATCGTTTCTGCATCTGGGGACAGAACTATAAAGGTAATAAGGCATTTTTCAATAAGTCCTCAACTTAGAGCCAGGCATGGTGGTGCACACCTGTAATCCCAGTGACTTGGAAGACTGAGGCAGGAGTATCCCAAGTTCAAGACCAGCCTCAGCAACTCATTGAGACCCTGTCTCAAAATAAAAACAAAAAGGCTGGGAATGTAGCTCAGTGGCAAAGCACCCCTGGATTCTGTTCCTAGTACCACAAAAAAATAATAATCATAATCATAATAATGATAATCCTCTACTTAGAACAGGGAGTCAATGTGAAAATTTTGATCAAGGGCAACTACATATTTAAATATCACTATAGAATAACTTATTATTTAATTCAGGGACTGGTGCTTATGTAAAAAGGTATGAGACAAGTTGTACAACAATTTTGGCTAGATATTTTGTTTCTATAAATAATGGTGACAGTCTGGGGATACAATTCAGTGGTCAAGCACTTGCCTGGCACATGCCAGGCCCTGGGTTTGACCCCTAGTACTGCAAATAATAACAATAATAACAACAACTGTAATAATAAATTGAGTGTGAGAAGGACAGGGATACATTTTAAGTTCATGAAAATGTATCCAGCTGGGTGGGGTGGCGCACACCTGTAATCCCAGCAGCTAGGGAGGCTGAGACAGGAAGATCATGAGTTCAAAGCCAGCCTCAGCAACAGCGAGGTACTAAGCAACTCAGTGAGACCCTGTCTCTAAATAAAATAAAAAACAGGGCTAGGGATGTGCTCAGTGATTGAGTTCCCCTGGGTTCAATCCCTGGTACACCCCCCACACACACCAAAAACACAAACAAACAAAATGTATCTGTAAGACTGGATTAACCCCATAAGGGCAAATTAATTTGATGAATGTTCATGTGATAGTAGCCAACTTCAAATTAGCCCTGCCTGTTACCGTGAAGTAAACTTGTTTTTTGTTTTACTTTGCTGCGTTTTTCTGAGAAGTTGATTTCTCCTAGTGAGTGGGTCAGTGCTGATACCTGCTTCCCCAAGATTCCAGTTGCCATTGATTTTTTTTTTTTTTTTTAAACTGGTGAAAGCACGAAATCAACTGTTCAATGTCATTTTCTGTCTAAGGTGTGGAATACAAGTACTTGTGAATTTGTAAGGACTCTAAATGGACATAAACGAGGGATTGCCTGTTTGCAGTACAGAGACAGGCTGGTGGTGAGTGGCTCATCTGACAACACTATCAGGTGAGCAGCAGGTGCCCTTTCCCAGAAGGAATCAGTATTATTCTCCCATTCAGTAATTGTTCACAGATCTTACAAATCTTTAAGTGTTATGTTTATAATCAACTATTTTTCCTTTCAAGTCAAAAGTTTGCCCCAAGCAGAGTAGCAGCACAACAAAGGTTTTTGTGTTTCCTTCTTGTAACAGTTTTGTCACCAGATAGGCCTATTTTAGAAGTACTGCTTCAGTAAGGAAGTTAGACAAGTGGATAGAGGTTTAAGGCCATTCTTGTAAAATTTCTTTTGTCTGCTGTTGAAAAGTGCTGATAAATAGCTAAGGAACTTTTTTCTTTGTTGCTGTTATTTAAAAAAAAGAAAAAAAAAAATTTTTTTTTTCTTTCCCTACTACAAATTGTGTGCTCTTGTCTTAGAATTACATAACTGGCCAGTCACCTGTCTTTAAAATTATGAGGTATCCACAAATTGATGTACTTTTTTGTATGTTTTTACCCATCAAAGGTGAATAACACAGATACCATTAAAATTGGGAAGATTTATCTGTTCTCCCCCTCTCGTGGAGGAAGAACTACGAAAATAAAAAGGCTGTTAAAAAAAAAAAAGACAGCTTAAGAAATTAAAAAAAAAAAAAAAACAGGGCTATTGTTATATATCTAAGGAAATTATTCCTCAAAATCACTTGAATTGTTCTGAAAGCATACAGTGTTTTAAATTATTATACAAAACTTCTTCAGAACTGGCTTCACATTTCCATTACATGAAAAAGACTATCCTAAGAGAAGAAAATGTCCTCAGTAGAAAATGTAAAGATGCTTTGTGAGGGCTGGATGTCACTGACAATCTACATCTCATTCTTTTTTTTTTTTTTTTAATATTTATTTATTTACTTTAGTTGTACACAATGCAATGCATTTATGTTTACATGGTGCTGAGGATTGAACCCGGGCTGCGCACGTGCGAGGCGAGCGCTCTGCCGCTGAGCCACAACCCCAGCCCCTACATCTCATTCTTATTGGTGGTTTCAGGAATCATTACTTTCCTGACCTGGTCATTTCCTTCCCAGGCAACTATGTTGAATTTGTCCTTTTTATTCCTGAGGGAACCTGGTTACAAAATTATAGAAAACATTGTGCTTTGAAAATACATAATGTATTTGAGCTTAAGTCATACATTTTTCTGCCCAAGTTATATGGCAGAAAGGAAATAAATTATACTGGAAGCCATGTACTTTTATATGAATGGTTATTGATCTTATTTTTGTGAATTCTTTAAAAGACATATGAAATATATCACTATAACATTCCAGGATTAGAAAGAACACATGAAAATTTACTTGATTCAATTTTCTCTTCCAGATTATGGGACATTGAATGTGGTGCATGTTTACGAGTGTTAGAAGGTCATGAGGAATTGGTGCGTTGTATTCGATTTGATAACAAGAGGATAGTCAGTGGGGCCTATGATGGGTGAGTTTGCTAACAAGGCTAAAAAACAAATCTAGCCGGGCGCGGTGGCGCACGCCTGTAATCCCAGCACTTTGGGAGGCTGAGGCAGGAGGATCGCGAGTTCAAAGCCAGCCTCAGCAATGGCGAGGCACTTAGCAACTCAGTGAGACCCTGTCTCTAATAAAATACAAAAAACGGCTGGGGATGTGGCCCAGTGGTCAAGTGCCCCTGAGTTCAATCCCTGGTACCAAAAAAGCAACAACAAAAAGAAATCTAAGGGCTGAGGGTGTAACTCAGTTGTAGGGTGTGTGCTTAGCATGCATGAATCCCTGGGTTCAGTCCCCAGAACAAAAAAAAAATTTTCTTCCTCTGTCCTCATCTTAATTCTTCCTAGTTTATGATGTTGAATATAACCTTTCCTGGTTTCTAAAAGTTTGTACATTTCACAGTATTTCTTTATTCTATTCATTCACCTCTCCTTTGTTTATTATTTTTCTCAAATATTCTTCCCAGTCATTTTATTGCACTTGTTTTGCACTGACTTTTATTACTATTTTAGTTATTTGATTATATCTTTGTCTGTTTTGCCTTAAAACAAAGAATCAGACAAACCCAATGACAGATATGCATATAAAATGGTAACTTATTAATAAATGGAAACACTCAAGGGCAGTATCTTAGGTTTAGTGTAATAGGGTCTTGAATTTTGATCTCTGATTTGGGGGTGGGGGCAGATACTGGAGATGGAACCCAGGGCCTCATGCATGCTAGGCAAGAACTCTTCATATCCCTCTTAGATTTGGAATTCTTTGAGCTATTCCTAAAGTTTGTCTCTCTTGTTATCACTTCTAACGTTTCATTTATAATGAATTAATTAATCTTTATTTTCTCCAGCCTAATTTCCAGTGGTTTTAGAATGCATTCATGCTATGAATGGGTCCTATGTCTAACAATACTAAGTACAAGTAAGTTAATATAAAAAGTTCCCCATTTAGGGTCTGGGGTTATAGCTTGGCGGTAGAGCACTTGCCTCGCACATGTGAGGCACTAGGTTCGATCCTCAGCACCAATAAAAACAAAGTAAATATATTTTTTTAAAAATTTGCTGAAGGGATAAGAATGTCTTTTTTTTTTTTTAAGTTACCCATTTATGAAGTATTCTATCTTTTTTTTTTTTTTTTATTCCTTGTCAAGGTGCCTGATTTGGGGTGTGTCAGGGGAGTAGGCTATAATTCAAATACTGGCAACTTTTTAATATCAGAAACTAGCAATATTATCTTAGTTCTGAGCTGACTATATAGTAGGCTGACCCAAGCATCAGGAAGTATAACCAGCACTTCCTCTGCTTTGAATCAGCCATCACTGCCCTACCCTTAAGAAACTATTCAGGCTGTAATGACACACGTTCACATAGGTCAAGGTCAAGGCTTTGGTCTGTCTGTACCAACCTTTTTTGAGGTTTTTCTTTTATATACCTTGATTTTTGGAAGAGATGAACTTTTCCTACTTAAATGGAAACATAAGGATTTTCTTATATAAAGTCTAAGAACTCTTAAATGGATCTCAGTCCTCCAGTATATGTGAACATTCTTAGACCAGAAAAAAGATACCTCAGAGTTGTGGATTTCTAGGTCTGACTAATCTCTTACCATTAAGAGGTCTAATACACAAGATCTCTTTGGCCCAAAGTATAGGTATAACTTTATCATTAATTATCTTCAATTGGTTAAAGCTAACTTACTGCTAATTTTTAGGTTAATTATTTATATTTTTTCCTATTAAGACCAATAACCTTTACACAAGAATGAATGCAAGAACAAATTTTAAAAATACATATATTTATTTTTGTGAGCTAGGTTTTTAATATAAACTGCATTCACCATCCATGTTGAATTCCATGACTTTTTTCTGTCATTTTCCTGTTCCTTTAATTTTGCTTCTAACTGAGGTTTTGATCTCCCTTTTGATCTTTAGAAAAATTAAAGTGTGGGATCTTGTGGCTGCTTTGGACCCCCGTGCTCCTGCAGGGACTCTCTGTCTACGGACCCTTGTGGTAAGAGCCTTGTTGTCCAGAAGGGTTTTGAAGAACAGGTAGGAAAAGAAATTCAGTGTTGATTTGCTGGGGATTATAGACCTGGATTTGAGAGTTAAAATCTCACAAAATCTACTACTAAGTGTAAAGTCCTCTAACTCATGACAATAAAATATGTTTATACAGTGCCTTCTATCCAAAAGTGCTTTAGAGACTATATATGAAGAGGAATGTGGCAGCTGTTTAACAGCTGCACAGCACTTCTTCAACAGTATAGTACAGGAAGTGAATAAGAATTCTGTATCCACCAGAAACAGGCAGGGGGTACTAAGGAAGAGAAAATATAATTACTCAAATTGGAACCTGTCCAGAATCTGAGGACCAGCACACCTGTGCCTGCAAAAAAGTACCTTGGTAATATGAGAACCCTCCGATCAACCCTTAGTTTTGCATCCCATTCATGGGATAGTACCTCCCACAACTTGAATCCCCTCTTATTCCCTTTATGGCCCTGTCTGAACATCTTGACACATGGGAATAGAAGTAAGTCAAAAAGAGGAATGCCATCTTCAAAAGCACTGTATTATTTACCATTTTGTTACCAAGGGTCCAGATTGGCAAATGCTGAGATTAGAAGATTAAGTGGGGCACCAGGATGGACAGAATCTTTTACATAATCCAGGAAAAAGTCAAGAGCAAGCATTCAAAGCCTGATGTACTAAATCCTGACTCTCAACGTTGTTGTCTCAACTCTGGAAAAGAAAGGGGGGATGTGTTTCTTTGTTTTCCTTGTTGGGTACATTCTTTCAGCAACAGACATGCTTTCCCTGCATGTTTTCACACATGTCTTTTGAAATGTGTACTTTCATTTATAATTAATCTGTCAAATCTGGTTTTTGAGATATAACCTAAATGCAGCAAAATTTATCCTTTTTCTTAGTGTACTTCCATGAATTTTACTGTTGTAAAATGAAGTTAAGATACAGAATATTTCCATCATCTCCAGAGGTTCTTTTATGCTTCTTCCTTCATATCAGTATATTCTCCCAACCCCTAGCAACTATTAGTAACCATTCATCTGATTTTTATCCCTAGTTTTGCTTTCTTACAAATAGCATATAAGTCATAGCACGTAGACTTTTGGGGTTGACTTTTTTCACTTAATCTGCAACTAATCCATGTTTTTGCACATGTCAGTACTTTGTTCCTTCTTATGGCTGAGTAGAATTCTGTTGTGCAGATAAACTAGTTAGTTTATTTCTTCACCAGTTAAAGAACATTTGGAATGTTTTGTTTTTGTTAATTTTGAGTAAAGCCACTGAATACATTCTTCTACAGCTTTTTATGTCCATACTGTTTTCATTTCTCTTGGGTAAATATCTAGGAGTGCAATTTCTGAATTCTGTGATATAAGTGTATATTAGAATTCAAAGAAAACCACCAAGCCACCTTCCAAAGTGGCATTTTTCCCCCTAACAATATAGGAGAGTTCCATTTTTCCACATCCTTGCTAGCCTAATTTAGTATTGTCAGTATCATTTTAAAATTACAGCCATTTGAGTGAGTGTGTACTGGTATCTCATTGTCATTTTCATTTTCATTTCTGTGATAACTCATGATGCTGACCACCTTTCCCCACACTTAACCTTTTATTGTGAAGTGTCTGTTCAGATCTTGTGGCAATGTTATTTATTGTTTTTTAAAAAACAGATTTATTAAGGTAAAATTAGTATCTAGTAAAGTGGACATACTGAAAGTATACAATTTAATCAATTTTGACATGTGTATACCAGTAAAACCACAGGTTTTAAAGATATCCTCATGCCCCTTTGTAATCCCTTCTCATTCCATCCCATCCTACATTACTGTGCCTTAATCAGGCAGCTCCTGATCTGCTTTCTCTAAGCATTGATTAGTTTGCATTTTCTAGGATTTTATGAAAATGAATCAATACTGGTTTTTTTGTTTGTTTGTTTGTTTTTTTTTTGTACCGGGGATCGAACCCAGGGGCACTCAACCACTGGGCCACATTCCCAGCCCTTTTTTGTATTTTATTAGAAACAGGGTCTCACCGAGTTGCTAAGTGCCTCGCCATTGCTGAGGCTGGCTTTGAACTCGCGATCCTCCTGCCTCAGCCTCCCAAATGCTGGGATTACAGGCATGCAGATTACAGGCATGCACCGCCACACCCGGCTTTTTTGCCTCTTTTTACTAAGCACAAATTACTTTGAGATAACCCATGTTATTGATGTATATCAATAATTCATTCTTTTTAAAAAATTGTTGAAGCACAGTTGGTAGAATGCTTGCCTAGCATGCACAAGGCCCTGGGTTCATTCCCCAGCACCGCCAAAAAAAAATTGTTGAGTAATATTCCACTGTATGGTTATACTGCATTTTATTCATTCACCAGTGGATGAATATTTGAGTTGTTCTCTGTTTTGTTTGTTTGTTTGTTTGTTTGTTGTTGTTTTATCTATTAGAAATGCTTTAAAGCTTCTAAAGACATTTATGTACAAGTCTTGGGTACTTAACCAATATATATCATCATCTTTTTAATTTTTGTCATTCTAATAAGTATGGTACCAATAGTAGTACCTCATTATGCTTTTAATTTGATTAATAATGTTGAGCATCTATTTATGAATTTTTGTTTGGTTGGGGGTTTTTTTTGGGGGGTGGGAGTACTGGGAATTGAATCCAAGGACGCTTTACTACTGAGCTATATCTCTAGCCGCCCCCCCATTTTTAATATTTATTTATTTGTTTTAGTTGTACACAACGCCTTTACACAAGGCCTTTATTTTTACATGGTGCTGAGGACTGAACCCGGGCCACACACCTGCTAGGCGAGTGCTCTACTACTGAGCCACAACCCCAGCCCCCTTTTTATTTTTTTATTTTTTTATTTTATTTATTTATTTATTTATTTGGTACCGGGGATTGAACTCAGGGGCACTCGACCACTGGGTCACATCCCCAGCCCTTCTTTGTATTTTATTTAGAGACAGGGTCCCACTGAGTTGCTAAGTGCCTCGCCATTGCTGAGGCTGGCTTTGAACTCGCAATCCTCCTGCCTCAGCCTCCCAAAGTGCTGGGATTACAGGCGTGCGCCACCGCGCCCGGCCCCTTTTTATTTTTTGAGACAGGTTCTTGCTAAGTTGCTTAGGGCCTTGCTAAATTGATGAGACTGGCTTTAAACTTGTGACCCTCCTGCCTCGGTCTCCCCAATCACTGGGATTACAGGCATGCACCCACCATACCCACTTCTATTCATGTTTTATTTGTCATCAATATATCTTCTTTTAATGAAGTATCTATTTAAATCTTTTGCCCATTTTTTAATTTAGTAGTTTTCTTATTATTTTGAGATTCTTTAAATACATTCTGGACTAAAAATCCCTTGCAAGGTACATGATCTGCAAATATTTTCTCCCAGTTTATGGCTTAATAAAGTCTTTCTAAAAGCAGTTCTTGCTGGCACAAAGGTACATGCCTATGATCCCAACTACTCTGGAAGCTTGAGGCAAGAGGATAAAAAAAGGGTTTTTGCCAGGCATGGTAGTATTCACCTGTGTTCCCAGTTACCCAGGAAACTGAGGTGGAGGACCCCTTCAGTCCATGAGTTTAAGCCCAGCCTGGGCAACATAGCAAGACCTCATCTCAAAAAACAAAACGGGGGTGGGGAGACTGGGGTTGTGGCTCAGCCGTAGAGCACCTGCCTAGCACGTGCGCGTCCCGGGTTCAGTACTCAGCACCACGTAAAAATAAAGGCATTGTGTACAACTAAAACAAATAAATAAATATTTTTTAAAAACATAAAAAAAGAAAATATTAATTTTAAGTCTAGTGTATCAAGTTTTTCTGTTAGGACTTGTGTTATTTGCTATTGTCTTTAATAATCTTTACCTAATCCAAAGTCACAAATTTTTTTCCCTCTGTTTTCTCTGGAAGCTCTATAATTGGATGGTTTACATTTGGTCTGTGGTCCATTATTTTGAGGTTTGGTTCTTTCTGTTTGTTGTTTTGTTTGTCTTTGTTGTTGTTGTTGTTGAGGTGGTTTTGGCTTTAGATTTGGGGTTTTTTTGCGTGTGTGTACCAGGGATTGAACCCCCCCAGGGGCACTTAACCACTGAGCCACATCCCCAGTCCTATTTGTATTTTATTTAGAGGCAGGGTCTCACTGAGTTGCTGAGGCTGGCTTTGAACTCATGATCCTCCTGTTTCAGCCTCCCAAGCACCACTGCACCTGGCAAGTTAATTTTTTAATATAGTACAAGGGGCTTTGGGGGGAAAGGGCTCATTTTATATCCAGTGATTTATGTGCTCATCATTTGTTCAAAAGGCTATTTTCTTTTTTCTTTTTTTTTTTTTTTTGCGGGGGGGTACTGGGGATTGAACTCAGGGGCACTCGACCACTGGGCCACATCCCCAGCCCTTTTTTTTTTTTGGTATTTTATTAGAGATAGGGTCTCACTGAATTGCTAAGTACCTCACCATTGCTGAGGCTGGCTTTGAACTCATGATCCTCCTGCCTCAGCCTCCCAAGTGCTGGGATTACAGGCATGCACCACCACCACTGGGCTCAAAAGGCTGGTTTCTAAATAGTCTTTGCAACCATGTCAAAAATGAATTGACTAGATTATTTAGATTCTTTGAATTGTCATGTGAATTTTAGAATTAGTTTGGCAAGTTAAAGGAAAGTCTCCTGGATTTTATTGAAATCGTGTTGAATCTAGATTGATTTGGAGAAAAAAATGATCTCTCAATAATATTGAGTCTTTTTTGATCCATGAACAGAATATCTTTCCATTTGTTTAGGTCTCTTTAAATTTGTCAGAAGATTTTTATAGCTCTCATTGTAAAGTTCTTGCATGCCTTTTGTTACATTTGTCCCTGAGCATTTTTTTTTTTTATGCTATTGGATATAGTATTTTTAAACTTCAATTTCTGATAAGTCACTGCAAGTAGAGCTGGGGATATAGTTCAGCAATAGAGTACTTGCCCAGTTTGCTAGTATGTGTAAGCCTGGGTTCCATCCCCAACACTGTGGCCAGGGGGGAGGCAGAGGGAAGTGCTACTCACTGCAAATACATAGAAATAAACTTTCACTTCTTTTCTAATCTACCTTATTTTTAAATATACCTATTTTCCACTTTCTTGTTTTATTACACTGGGTAGTCCCCCCAGAACAATGTTAAAAGAATTGGTAAGAGTGAATGTCCTCTCTATTCATGATCTTAGGCAAAAAGCATAGTCTTGCACTATATATATGGAGTGGGAGAGAGAGAGGTTGAGGGGATAGGGATGAGAGAGTCACCTGTGGGTTTCCATAGACGTTCATTATCAGGGAATTAAGAAGTTCTTTTCTGTTTTGCCAAGAGTTTTTATTAGGAATTAATGTTGGATTTTTACATGCTTTATGTGCTCATCAATATAGAAGTGTGGTTTTCACTTTTATTCTTTTAATTAATATAGTACATTGATTTTTTTTAATATTTTTTCTTTGATATTTTTTAGTTGTAGTTGGACACTTTATTTTATTTACTTATATGTGGTGCTGAGGATTGAACCTAGGGCCCCACACATTCTAGGCGAGCACGCCACTGCTGAGCCACAACCCCAGCCCCAGTACATTGATTTTATGTTGTTGGATTCACTTTGCTGATATCTTTTTGGGAAAGGAGAGTACCAGAGGATTGAACTTGGGGATACTCAACTACTGAGCCACATCCCCAGCCCATTTTTGTATTTTATGTAGAGACAGTCTCACTGAGTTACTTTGGCCCTCACTAAGTTGCTGAGGCTGGCTTTGAACTCTCGATCCTCCTGCCTCAGATTACAGGCGTGTGCCACCATGCCCGGCTTTTTGCTGATATCTTTTTGAGAATTTATTTGTGTTGGTACCAGGGATTAAACTCAGGGGCACTCGACCACTGGGCCACATTGTGTTGGTGTTCGTAAGGGGCATTGGTTTTTGTTTTGTTTTTAATATTTATTTATTTGTTTTAGTTGTACACAATGCCTTTTTGGTTTTACATGGTGCTGAGGATCGAACCAGGGCCACGCACATGCTAGGCGAACACTCTACCGCTGAGCCACAACCCCAGCCCCAGGGGCATTGGTTTTGTTGCTTTGTTTTCTTATGTCTCTGATTGGCTTTCATGGTAATGTTGGTTTTAGAAAATTACTTTGGAAAAATTCCCTCCTTTATTTTCTTTGAGTTTACATAGACATGATATTACTCTTCTTTAAATGTTTGATAGAATTTGCCAGTGAAACATCTGGGCCTGGAGTTTTGTTTGAAAAAGTTTCAATTACAAATTAAATTAAAATTAATATATATGGTATTGTTCAGATTCAGTGTTTCTTCTGGAATCAGTTTTAAGACTTTATCTTTCAAGCAATTTGGTCATTTCATCTATTTTACCCAATTTATTGAAATAAAGGTATTCATCAGACTCTTACTATCCTTTTAATGTCCGTAGGATTAGAGTTATGTCTGCTTTTTCTCTCACTGGTTTTTCTTTTTCTGCCTTCTTAAGGTAGAAACTTAAGATTACTGAATTTGGGCCTTTCTTTTTAATATAAACATTTAAAACTATAAATGTCTGTGACTCTAACCACTGCTTTATTTGCATCCCAGAAATGTCAATTAAGTCAAGTTGATTTATAATTTTTTAAGTCCTTTGAATTTTAGTGGTTTTCTGTTTGTCTTTACCAATTTTTTATCAGTACATTACAATTATACATAATAGTGGGATTCTTTATGCCATATTGTCTTCCCAAGTATTGAGAAAGGAATTTTTTATCTTCACTGTACTTCTTGATTTGTCTATTTCTCCTTTCAATTCTGACAGCTTTTGCTTCCTGTGTTTTTAACCTGTTAACTAGATACATGCAAACTTCCTATGTCTTTTTTTTTTTAACATTTTTATTTATTTGCTTTAGTTGTACACAATGCGTTTTATTCAATTCGTTTTATTTGTACGTGGTGCTGAGGATCGAACCCCGGTCGCCCACGTGCTAGGCGGGTGCTCTACCGCTGAGCCACAATCCCAGCCCAACTTCCTATGTCTTAATGATGACCTTTTTTTTTTCCCCTGGGTACTGGGGATTAAACTCAGGAGAACTCAGCCACTAGGCCACATCCCCAGCCCTGTTTTGTATTTTGCTTAGAGACAGGGTCTCACTGAGTTGCTTAGCGCCTCACATTGAACTCGCAATCCTCCTGCCTCAGCCTCTCGAGCCACTGGGATTAACAGGCATGCGCCACCGCACCTGGCTTAATGATGACCTTTTAGCATTATGAAATGTCTCTCTTTAATGTTTATAATCTTTGTTTTAAGGAATTAAAACTTTGACATAAATATATACATTCTGCTTTTTTATGGTTATTATTTGTATAGTATGTCCTATTATATCCTTTTAACATAACTGTCTTTATATTTAAAATGAATTTTTCATGATTAAGCATATAATTGTATTTTTTTTTTTTTTTTTTTTTTTTTTTGTGGTACCAGGGATTGAACTCAGGGGTACTCGTCCTCTGGGTCACATCCCCAGCCCTTTTTTGTATTTTATTTAGAGACAGCGTCTCACTGAGTTGCTAAGTGCCTCGCCATTGCTGAGGCTGGCTTTGAACTCGCAATCCTCCTGCCTCAGCCTCCCAAAGTGCTGGGATGTATTTTGTTTTTTATCCGTTCTGACCATACCTGTCTTTACGGGTGAGAGCTCTACTACTAAGCTACATCCCAGCCCTTAAGGAAATATTAAATGGAAAAAATGAAGAGTAGTTTATTTTTACTTAGGCATTTACCTTTCTGTTGCCCTCCATTCCTTTGTATAAATCCAAGTTTCCATCTGATATTACTTTCCTTCTGCTTAAAGAACTTCCTTTAACAGTTCAGATATACTAGTAACAAACCCTCAACTGCTGTTTGCCTGAAAGAGTCATTTTATTTTCTTCTGGCTTGGTTTCTGATGAGAAGTTATTTATCTTCATTCCTCTGTATGTAATGTATTTTTCCCCATGGCTGCTTTTTTGGGGGGGTTGTTTGTTTTTGTCCTTTTGGCTTGTTTGTTTGTTTGTTTTCAGACGAACCAGACTTCAGAGCAAGGAATGTTACATATTAATAAATGGGCCAGGTCACCAAAAAGACATACAGTCTTTAATATATGTGCACCTAACAACAGAGCATCAAAAGACAAAAACAAATAAATAAATAAATAAATGCCTGACAGATCTGCAAGGAAAAATAGATGAATCCACTATTATAGTTGAATCCACTATTATAGTTGAGACTTCATCAGCCCCATCAGTAATTGGCAAATAAGAACATAGTTGAACTCAACAACACCATTATTCAATTGGGTATCACTGAAGTTTGTAGAATGCTTCATCCAACAAATTGTTCTCAAGCTCATATGGAACATTCACCAGGATAGACAGTCCACAATCTGGGCCATAAACATATTTTAACAAATTTAGAAGAATAGAAATCATTTTGGGTCCGGGTGGTGGCTCAGTGGTAGAGCACTTGCCTAGCATGTATGAGGCACTGGGTTCAATTCTCAATGCTGCATATAAATAAATAAAGTAAAGGCCCATTGATAACTACAAAATATTAAAAAGAACAGAAATCACAGGATGCATTCTCTCAGACCACAGTGGAATTAAACTAGAAATCAATAAGAGAAAAGTAGCTAGAGTGTCTCAAAAACTGTAGAGATTAAACAACCCACTTTTAAATAATGCATAAGTCAGAAAAAATCTCAAAGAGAAATTGAAAAGTATTTAAACTAAATGAAAATACAACTTATTAAAATTGGTGTTATGCAGTGAAAACAGTGCTTATTTCCAATAGAAAAGAAAAAAGATCTCAAATCAATAATCTAAACTCCTATTTGAGGAATCTAGAAAAAGATCAAGCCGGGCGCGGTGGCGCACACCTGTAATTCCAGCACTTTGGGAGGCTGAGGCAGGAGGATCGCGAGTTCAAAGCCAGCCTCAGCAGTGGCGAGGCACTTAGCAACTCAGTGAGACCCTGTCTCTAAATAAAATACAAAAAAGGGCTGGGGATGTGACCCAGTGGACGAGTGCCCCTGAGTTCAATCCCCGGTACCACAAAAAAAAAAAAAAAAAAAAAAAAAAAAAGATCAAGTTAAGTCCAAAATAAGAAGAAAAGAAGCCGAGCGCGGTGGCACATGCCTGTAATCCCAGCACTTGGGAGGCTGAGGCAGGAGGATCGCGAGTTCAAAGCCAGCCTCAGCAATGGCGAGGCACTTAGCAACTCAGTGAGACCTGTCTCTAATAAAATACAAAAAACAAAAAAAGGGCTGGGGATGTGGCCCAGTGGTTGAGTGCCCCTGAGTTCAATCCCCAGTACCAAAAAAAAAAAAAAGAAGAAGAAGAAAAGAAGCCAGGTGTGGTGGTGCATACCTGTAATCCAGCAGCTCGGGAGGCTGAAGCAGAAGGGTCAGCCTAGGCAACTTAGCAAGACCCTATCTCTAAAAAAAGTTTTAAAAGGATTGTGCATGTAGCTCAGTGGTAGACCATTGTTATTGGGTTCTATCCCTAGTACTGCCACCAAAAAAAAAAAAAAAAAAGAGAGAGAGAGAGAGAGAGAGAACTCAGTAAAATTGAAAACAGGAGATCAATAGAGAAAATCAAGACCAAAACTAGTTCTTTGAAAGCACCAATAAAATCAATAAGCCAGACCAATTGAGAAAAGACACAAGTTACTAATATAAGGAATGAAAGAGAGTGACATTACCACAGACTCCATGAATATTAAAAGGATTACAGAGCCCACAAATTTGGTCATCTAGATGAAATGGATCAGTTCCTTGAAAGAGACCATCTGCCATAATTCACACAAAAAGTAGACAATATGAACAGGCCTTTATCTGTCAAGGTTGAATCAATAATTAAAAACCTTTTCAAAACAGAGAACACCAGCCTCAGATGATAGGTTCAATGGTGAATTCTATCAAACACATTTAAGGAAGAAATTATTCCAATTTTCTACATCTCTTCTACAAGTAAAAACACAGTGAATAAAAACCCATTCTATGAAGCCAGCATTATCCTAATACCAAAACCAGACAAAGACATTACAAGGAAACTACAGACCAGTATTTCTCATGAACATAGACACCAGTATGTGAGCTTGTTTATATCTTCAGAATAATGTAAAATGATGCAATCACTATGAAAAACAGTATGGCAATTCCTCAAAATTTAAAGATAGGATCACCATCCAGCTGACCGACATCCTAGTATATATCTAAAAGAATTGAAGGCAGGACACACTCATGTTCATGGCAGTCTTATTCACAATTAGCCAAGAAATGGAAGCAAACCAGTGTCCATCAACAGTGTGGTATTAGACACAATGGGATATTATTCAGCCTAAGGAAATCTTGTCCCATGGATTTCATCATACATGGATGAACCTTGAGCACATTGTGCTAAGTAAAATAAGCTGACTGTGAAAAGACAAATACTATAGGATGTCACTTACATGAAGTATCTAAAGTAGTCTGATTCATAGAAACAATGTAGAATGGTGTTTGCAAGGATGGGGACACAGGGAAATAAGGACTTGTTTTAACAGGAGTTTTAGATTTGCTAGATGAAAGGAGATCCCATTTCTCAACAACGTCAATAGATTATTGACCATGCACTTAAAACTGGACAAAATGGTAAATTTTGTCTTATATTTTGCCACAATTAAATAGGAAAGCAAATTGCATGACAAACATGACTTTTTTTAAGTAGGATAATTGTTAATAGATTTGATTCATATTTAAGGGTGATGTTGTTACTAACCTGTGCTTAGTAATTTCACAGTTTCTGAAATTATGTAAGAGGTAGTAATGTGTCAATAAAATGAAGTAACTTAAATTTTAAAAAAATCCACAAAATATGATTAAATTGAATCCAACAATGTATAAAGAAAATAGTAACACCATGACTAAGTAAGATTTATTCCAAATACGGTATGCAAGGCTGATTCAGAATTCAAAAACCATTTATTATAATGTCACATCAACAACTAAAGAAGAAAAGTCACATGATTTTATCAATAATGCAGCAAAAGCACTTGACAAACACGCATTTATGGTAAGATTCTAAGAAAACAAGGAGAGAAACTTCAACTTCATAAGGAAAAATACTAACTAAAACTATAATAAAATAACCAGTACAGACCTACCAAAACTAAACTAAAAAAGAATGGCAGTGTTGTGTGTTGGTAAAAATGTGAACAGCTGGAATTCATACATTATTGGTGGGAATATAAAGTTACACAACTTTTTTTTCTCTCAAGTGATGCAAACACTTCAATAGTATCCCTAAAGCTAAACATAGACGTCCTCCATGGACTAGAGGTTCCATTCCTAGGTGTAGTAAGTGCATGTGTCCATCAAAAGGCGTGTACATAATCACAACAGCTTTATTTACAGTAGTCAAAAACTATAAGCAGCCCATGTGTTCACCAACAGGAGAAAAGATAAATTCTTCATACAGTGGAATATCAGCCAGTAACAAAAATAAATAAACCATGAACTACTGTTTTACATGTAACAGCAGAGAAGTATCTTATAATGTTGAGTAAAAGAAACTCCTGCACCAAAGAATATATAGTAGATGGGTGTATTTATGTGAAATTCAAATAGACAAAAACAAATAAATAGTGATAGCATTAAAGTAGAAGTAATGTTTACTAGTAAAGGGGCATGAGAGGACTTTGCACTGTGTTGTTTACTGCCAGTGATGTTTACTTACCCACTTGGCAAGAGTCAACCATTTGATTTTCATGAATTTTGCAAGCTGGTTGATATCATAATAAAATGAAAATCGATAAGTGGTTTTACAAATTGAAGTTCAGGAAGCATCTACCGGCATACCTCTTATTATTGCTCATTACCCTTTAGTCTCTGTAGGAGAAACTTAATTAAGAGACACAGGAAGAATAAAGCTAGGGAAGTACCAAGAAGGGCTCTCCTCTAGGCCAAGCCAAGGAGATTGGCAGTGAGAAACTAGGGTGCTATTTACTATGTCTTGACTAAAGATTATTACTTTTCTTTGTGAAATCAGCTGCCCAGTATTTGACTTTTCCATTCTGCCTTTAGCCAAATTGAATTTTCCCTCTGTATTTTTGAAACAACTAAATGGTAAAGAGCCTTTCCATAGGCTTCTTTGGATATGAGGCTGAATTTGTGCCCTTTTGGTTTTGAAGTACTTCAAATTCTTACCCTTTTGTTTCTGCTTTAGGAGCATTCTGGAAGAGTTTTCCGACTCCAGTTTGATGAATTCCAGATTGTCAGTAGTTCACACGATGACACAATCCTCATCTGGGACTTCCTAAATGATCCAGCAACCCAAGCTGAGCCCCCCCGCTCCCCTTCTCGGACATACACCTACATCTCCAGATAAATAACCATATACTGACCTCATACTTGCCCAGGTATGAAAACAATTGTGTATATGGCACTGTGGGTAGAAAATGGAATATTGGCTACAAGGTGGTACTACTCTTGGAGCTTTCTCATTCTCAGTCCCTTTGTCTCACCAAACCCTATAAAAGCAGGGAAAGCAAACAGTGTGAGGACAGGGCAGGGGTTGCCACACTGGGCACTGCTTTTACCCAAGGTAACCAGGCTCATTTCTAGAGGATTCCAGGGTCCTCCTTGCGTAGTAGAATGAATTGTTCCTGCCCTAGAGGATAGTTTAAAAAATGAAATAATATTTGAACCAGTTTGAAAACTTAAGTAATGCCTGTGAAAGAGGAGCAGCTACTCTGAAGTTACCAAGAGTTCCGTATCCTCCCACTTAGGTATCTAGCCCTTCTCTGAGGCAGGTAAAAATCCTAAAATACCCAGGGTTTTTTTATATTGGGGTATATTCAGATCATAAATGGTCTCTTCACAAATGCATTAGGTTATTGAGAGTTCAGGAAATTTGGCACCAGCTACTAGGGAGTGTCACTGTCATTTCTCATTTCCCACACTGGTTGCAGCTTTTTTGTCAGAGGTAAACATTCGCTACTTGCCTGCACCTCTTTCTGTGGTGTTCCTTCTGAGGTGGTGTCCATCCCCTCTCACAGAGGACACAGTTCCTTGTTCCTCAGCCTCCTTAGCCAGATTACACAGGCTGTGTGCCTTTGGGCAAGAGACTTCCCAGACTTTGGTTTGCTGATGAGTGAAATGAGGGTACAGACCCCACCTCTCAGAGCTCTTGTGAGAATAGCCCCAAAATACTATTTGTAAAATTGTTCATGCCTAGCACATAATAAGCCCTTAGTGAAAAGTGGATGTTGTTATTAAATATTAGAATTATCATGTACCTGTCCCCTCTTCTTGCCAAAATTTCCTCTTCCTAAGACTTAGAGTATTTTGCATTTTTATGTATTTATTTTTTTGGGGGGGGGGGGGTACTGGGTATTAAATCCAGGGCATGCTAGGTATATGCCCATCCACTAAGCTAAAATCCTAGTCCCCACTTTTATTCTTTATCCTAACTCTGATTGTTTGTCTCCTTCCTCTTCTCACCCCTAAAACACAGACATTCCTGGGCATTCTGACTTATCTAAGCTCACTTCTTTACTTGCCTTCTCTTTCCCAAGATTTTAATTCCCATCTCAATAAGGATGACTCTCAAGTTTTTATCTCTAGTCTCACCTGCTACTTTAATCTCCAAGGCACGTTTCCAGCCACCATCTATACGTCTGTCTTTGAAGGTACCAGGAGCACTTCTAGTGCTTACATTTACAGTTCCTCTAGCCAGACAAAGGTCAGCTTCCCCATACTCTCCTACTTCTCTCAGTGCCACCACTGGGCTCCTGGCTACTCCAGCAGAACCCTAGAGCCATTCCTGCCTGCTTTGCCATTTCAGGGAGCAGGTGAAAGGTTGATGCCCAACTATTGGCCACTCTTAACCTCAGGACATCAGAGTCACTGCTTGAGTACTAGTGCCCTGAGCATGTCAGCAAACCTCACCCTTTTTTAAAGTCCCCAGTCAGGCCTCTGACAGAAGCTCCTGTGCTGCATGGACAGAGAACAGCCATTGGGAAGGGCCCCCAAGCCTTCATCGCAATTGACAGCTAAACAAATGTTCTTTTACTTTTAGAGCAAGTGAACAATATAAGGAAAGGGGCTAATGACCATTTGTTCTGTTTTCACACAGGACTCATTAAACTTGCAGTATTTAAGTATCTGCCAAGACCAGGATGAGTAACAACCGCAACAATCAAACTCCTACCCGGATTCTCCGGACCAGTGAGGAGCAAGGCTTTGAGACTCCTATTGGGACATAGTTGGTCTATAGCCGACCAGGACAGACTGCTCGGCGCAGCCGACTGCTTCAGTGCTGCTATCAGAAGATGTCTTCTATCTTGTGTGAATGATTGGAACTTTTAAACCTACCCTCCCCTCTCCTCCCCACTGCCCCTCTGCACCTGCTTCTCCCCCATTGGGTTCCAGACCAAGATGACTTATAAATATATTTAGTGTTTTGCCATAATCTTTCTTGCTTTGCCATTAAGCGGAACTAGTTTCCCCAAATGGCCCACATCTAGGAGACAGGAGGATGCAGCTTCCAGGCAGACAGGGCTCTGTGTCCCCCTGTTAACTGCTACAGGAGTGTCCTATACCTGGCCAGAGAAGCCCAGCCCACTATGTGTGGGAGAGACAGCACCCTGTACAGCCTTGGGGGATGGGGGGTACAAATACACTGGAAGACCTGGGCCTCCTGCTTCCATCCTCTTTCTCTTTCTGTCCCTCTTCCCTCCCCACCAAGCCCTCTTCAACCTGAGAAGAAGGTGTGTGAAGAGAATATCCTCAATTAACATGAGGTGGATCAGCTAGAAAATGCAACACTTGGAGCTAAATGTGTTCAGTGACAATTTCAAGCCCAGGCTGTTGCTACAAGTGACCATGTGGAGGCAGTGGATTCTCAAACACGATGCTCTCATCATATTTACAACTCTTCTCTCTTCTTCTCCCCACCCAAAGAGGGGGAGGGGACAGAAATTTCCTGGGCTCCATCAATGGCTGCATCTTTTCTGGACTCAGCAGTCTCCTTGATTCCATGTAGAGTGTGGAAAGGAGTTGCTGATTGCATTTCCTCTCATTAACAATTAGATGTGTAATAAAAAGCATTGTACTTCATCTTAAATCACTGGTAAGGCTCAGCCTACAGAGGATGTGAAAAGGCCAGAGCCAGTCACTTGGTGCACTCTGCATAATTGTTCATATCTTTGAATTCCTCCTGACTGCCAAGACCACGGTGGAGTAGCTTAAGAGATGGTTAGGAGTGAAAGCTAACTTTTTTTCATTTAGGCCAGTAAATACCATCTCTCAGAAATCAATCTAACCTTCTTAACCTTGCACTGCAGAACCTTCCTTCTACTTCTCCCAAACCCAGTATTTGCAAAAGGGCAAAGCTGCCAGAGAGAGGATCAGGGTGAAGTTTGGCACACAGGGTTTATTAATAGGCAGAAATTGCCTTCTCTTTCCTTTTCTTCCTCCTCTTTGCCTTATTTTGCTCTCTCCTTTCCCAACCAATAAAATTTCTCTGGCAGTTGGTAAACAACATACACAAATGGACCTCTGTGAGGGCACATGTGCCACACTATCCTGGGAGCACCATGGCGGCATATCCACCCTGTTGAGTTTAAAAGAGCCACTTTTTAACCAGCTGCTGTAAAACCAGAATGGAAGCGTGTTGGAAGTGACCTACAGCCAGGCCACCTTTAGTGCAAAGGGTGTGGGGGTGTGCAGGAGAAGCATCTTCATTCTTCCCCCTGATTTGCAAGAAGGTGTTCCCTTCCCAAAATGTACCCAGATTGAATGTTGTCGTCACATACAGAGAGGCAGGTTATACAAATGCAGTTTTTCTTTCCTGCTTTATGAGTACTGTTAAAGCTTTTAATCTCAAATCGTTCAGAAAATACCTCCCAGTGTAATGCTATGCTGTTGCCTGGGAAATATTGTCTTAGTGTAACTCCCTTCCCAGCTATCCAAATGCTATTGTTTCCTATTTAGCCACTATCAGGGTTCCTTGTCTATTATATTGACTATTAATGGCTTTTGCATTGGTTAAGGATTTTGCTGCAGATGAAGATAGAGGGGTGTCAGCCCTGAAAAACACACAGGACAGACATGAAAGAGGCATGGGTTTCAAATATTGTCCAATAGCCATAACTTTACTAGCCCTTCTGTTATATGCTGCTATTCCAAAATGGGAGCAAGTCTAGGAATGTAGCTCAGTGACAGTGCATTTGCCCAGCATTTGTCAGGCCCTGGATTCATCCCCAGCACTGCAAAGTTTTAAAAAGTGGGAGCTGTTGACCATTCACTGCTGTCCAGGATTTTGCTCTGACATCTAGGTTCAGTGAAGGTGCACCGGTCCTAAGGCAGTTTGAAGCTCTTCCAGTCCATCATATATGAGGTCAGGGCTAGACCCTACAGATGTAGAGCCATTTAGTTGAACTTATTGTGCAAGTTGTCCTCTCTGCTGATGGAAATGGGAATGAAGTTTAGTGGTCTGAAAAACTTGAATTGTTCACATTTCTCAGCTCTGGGGGTCATTTACCAGTTCATTGTAGAAGAAATAATCAGGTAAGTAGAAGTTCATTTCCAGAGAAGGTAAACCCCACTTACTATCTCTGCATGATTTCAGTGGGAATTGATTATCACTAATCCCCAACTGGGCTAGAATAAATGTAAAGTTTGACCTTTTTAAAAAGAAAAGAGAAACAAAGGAAGTTGCAACACATTTAAAAGAATGGTAGAAAGGAGCCAAAGATGTCCCTTGGCTCTGAAATGAAGTATCCCTATTGTAGGTCTCTTTAAACTAAAATTCACTTTCCAATGAAGGGCCTGAAAGAAACCTTTTTTTTTTTTTTTTTTTTTTTTTTTTAATATTTATTTGCTTTAGTTGTACACAATGCGGTTTATTTTTATGTGGTGCTGAGGATCGAACCTGGGCCATGTGCGTGCTAGGCGAGCGCTCTACCGCTGAGCCACAATCCCAGCCCCAAGAAACCTTTCTTAAAGATAGGCTGAAACCCTTCAAAGGCAGGTGCACTCAGCTGCACCTATTAAAGACAGGTGTGACCTCTCTGTTCACACTGAGGCTTGGACAAGATAGCCTGACTTGCTGCTCATGTGTGTATTTCATTGCTGAGAATGCCCTTTTACTTCCTTAAGTGCAATCTGAAAGTGGATGTGAATCATGGATTAGGAGGCCTTTTATACTTGTCCCATGGCTAAAATCTGATGTGTCCTCACTTCAGAGACAGGGATTTTTTTTTTTTTTTTTTTAACTCTGTTGGCAAGTAATGAAGTTGGCCCTCATAACTTGTTTTTGAACTGGAAAAGACACTGAGACACCTCCTGAATCATTCTGTAAGAAACATCATTTTGGGGGGTTTGTTGTTTTGTTTTGACATAATTAAATCTGCAGAGAAGAAAATAGGCACTCGTCCCTTGCTATCTTCTGGTACCATTGGTCTGAACAACTGGTTGGTCTACTCCTTATTAGCGCTTGATTATGTGTGGAAAGAAAGGACTTAGGGTAGAGGGTGGGGGTGGAGCATATTGGAAATAATTAGGGCTACTTTTTTCTTTCCTAGAATTGGATTAGATACCTTGGTATTGTTGACCTTATAGCATTTTCCTTTTGCCTTAGATGGTAATACTAAGCCTGGAACCAGGCCTGAGGGTTGCACTACAAGCTCGATTCTGCAATAGTCCAGGGTACTTACAGTTAGAAAATGGGATGCCTAGGTACCTACCCCCTGGGACCATCACACTCTGGTGGTCAGGTTTACCATATAACTTCAATCCACATTGCTGATTCCCCATTTGGATGAGTTCAACAGACTTCCAGTACACCCAAAACCCACCAGCTGGGTTGTCTCCCCATGTCTTGTCCACACAGCTGATCATTGACAGTCCAGAGCCCCTTATTCTAACTACAGTCTCAATCAGTGCTGGAAGTACACCCTTCTCTTAGGGGAATAAAAACTGAACTTTGCTTCTTGATGTTTTTAACGTATGGTTCATTTATGACATCAGAAATCCTTGAGTAGAGAAACCAAAAGATAATGATCATGACTGCCTGATTTCAGGTGGAACTTTCTGCATTGATAGCTGTAAACCCCTTTTGTTGGAATTTGAGCATCTATGATCTAAAATTTCTTGGAAGCAGGTAACATCTGAAATATTTGTTGCCCAACTGAACCACCTGGTTCTTAGTTCCTGATTGGTTGTGCATGTGTGTTTTAAAATGTTTCTTCCCCTCCCAAACCTTTCCCTTCTTGGACACTGAAGGAAAAGACCGACTACAAGTTTAGACTTCTAGGTACTAAGGAAACTAACACCTTCCCAAATTAGTGACCACTGGTGCCCAACCAGACTCAGAACTCTGAGGGATGTTCAGTGGACTCCAGCTGTGGGGACTGGCCTGGCAACAAATGTGAGCTTCCCTGAGAGCTTTTGGTTGATTCAGCTCTTTGTTCTCTAGATTCTTAAGTACTGACTACTTTGACTTCTGTGATTATGTTATGGTGATGTGTAGTCAATGTATCAATATGTCCACAACCTAGGTTCATGGCAATAGAGTGTGTTTGGTTTTTTTAACTGTTCAGAAAAAAGTAAATTCCAAATATAAGATTAAAGTGAATTTTCTAAGCGTCTTGTTTCTTTTGACCGAAAATTAAAAGAACAGTAATATTTCAATGTACAAATCCAAGGAGTGCACAGTAGATTTAATACTGTTTAAGATAATCTGATGTGAGAGAGAGAGCAAGATCAAGAGAAGTCAGGGCTGGGTGACAGGGCCCCTGGCATATAAGTTGTATTCCATGTTGGATCAAGTTGAAGCCAAAGTGATACCTAATTTGCAAACTGGTGGTTATAGCCAACCTAAACCCAGAATTTAAGTTTTCCTCTGCCTCTCAGTGGGTAAGAAGACTGACTTCCCCTGCATCCCACTTGATTCACTTATAGCCAAATGAGCGCACCTCCAGGAGCATTTCCAGAAGTCCACAAGCTGTAAGAATTGACTTCCTGAGAGGTAATATTGCTGCTCCCAAGTGAAACCACCCCCCTTCCTTCCTTAAACCAAACCTACAAAGTTGAAGCAGAAAAAGCACTTTCCCTTTCTTCTGCTCCTCCCTCTGTCATAAGCAGGACCCTTGTCAAAATTGATTCTTATGACCTATGGGCTTTTAAGGTTAATAATCCTGTCTACTTGATCAGGCTCTGTCTCCTTGAGCCTTTGGCCTCTTTGCCTATCTTAATCTGAGCTCACCACTGTGTTCATTAAGGCAGACTTATGCCATGGTCAGAATTTCCACCAGAGCTGGAAGACTGGCAGAACACCAGGAACACCTTTTGCAGGTGAAAAAAACAGCAAGAAAGGGGACTCACATTGCCAAAGACCACACTGGCCTCTGGTCCCTAACAATAGGCAGCACCCTGGAGAGCAGCAGGGAATGGGAGTCGGCAGAGACCACAGCCACCAGCATCTGCTTGATTTCAATCCGTGCCGGCTGGACCCCTGAGCACAGGACCGAGCAGTACCCGAACCTAGAGGTTTGTGGACCTCACCTCCGAACTCTGTGTAAGACCTCTTCCCCCAGGGATCAGGATCTACAGCATGTCCTGGGAAGACAGTCCTGTAGCCACTGTTCCTGATGCTGGGCTGGACGTGGATTCCTCTCCTTTAAACCTGTAGCTGTGCCGCCATCAGCAATGACTGAGAGGAGGAGACCTCTCTTTCTCCTGATTGGCTCTTGCCAATTAAGGGCATTTTATTAAGCTGCTAATTAAAGACACTTCGTTAGCAGCAGGAGAGGCCGGGCGGGTGCCTGGTGAGATGGAGCCGAAGCCAGAAGAAATTGTTTTCCTCCCCCCATGGAAGCAGAGCCTCTGTGAAGCCTCTCGGTCCCCCAACCTCTCCCGCTGCGCCTACCATACCCCTTGCTTTCAATTAGCAGCTCTGAGGGGAGTGAGGTCATTACCAAGCCCAGGTTGGAAGGCCACCATCACCACCTCAGGCCACAGGCAGCTCTTGGGGGCTGTTCAGGTCCTCAGGCACCTTGAGTCTAGGCCCAGGGAAGGAGAGACTAAGCAGCCCAACAGAGAGAGATCTTGCCCTGCTAAGAAATGGCCCTTCCCTCCCCAAGCATGTGATGTGAATATCATGTGGTTCCCATGACTGAAGCCATCCCAGCAGTCACCTAGCAAACGATGACCATTCACTAGGTCACATATTGTAACTATCAGTGCCCTTTCCTCACCAGAGGCTCATGATTACTGTGTAGAATGTGTGACTTTCCTACCAGTCAGGAACTGTCCCCAATCACTTTTTTAACAGTGAAGCCCACGCAGATGCTGAGTGGGTCCAGGAACAGAAGAGACTGATGGTTTCACAGTTTCAGTTGTGCAGCCCCCAGAGAGACTGCAGTCCTCTGCTCACCTCAGACTTGAGGCACTTCCCAGGACAGTGCAGCTGAGCCCTAGGTGAGCCCCTTCCTCCTGCCAGAGAGGAGGGCCTGGCTGTGACCTAGCACATGGGAGCTGGCACACAGGGTCACCAAGGACACCTCCTCTCCAGAGCCCTCCTCACCCCCTCACTTAACTGCAGAATTAGCACCAGGCCAGGCTGGAAGGGCAGATTTACGACTAGGCCTGCCTCCCTCCATTTAACCCGAGGCCAGCCCAGGCTCCAGACACTAAATTAGATTTTTGACAATTAGAGAGACTAATGGGCACACAGCCATCCCCAGAGCCAGATATCCAGCAAGGCCATCCTGTAATATCCACCACTGGCCGGCCCGCCCCCTCCCAAGCTGCCATCCTTCCTCACTCTCCTGTGGGGGTGTGTTTCTCTCCCCCTCAAAGCCCTGTGTGTCTACACTCATGCACTCCAGAGGGTGCCCTGGTCCCCTCTTCCTCTCTCCTTCCTGTCCCTAGCCTAATGCCAGCTCAAATCTGGGTCTCCGCCCATCTTGTCTTAATTGACTTGTCCTTTGACCTCCTTGCCCTCAGGTCACTTCTCTCACCATCCCCACTTTCCCAGGGCCTGTGCATCTGTAATCTCTCCAGCTGCCCAGAACAGATTGCAAGCCCCTTGAGGGCAGGGGCTTGTGATCTCTGGGTCCTAAATACACAGCGCCCAGAGGTGCTTACAAAATATTTATTATTTCCTGGAATTCTGCCTCCTCTGCCTCTTTTCTCTCTCTCTCTCTCTCTCTCTCTCTCTCTCTCTCTCTCTCTCTCTCTCTCCCCCCCCCCCCCTGCTCCCCCTCTCTCTTTCTCTACCCTCCTCTTTCTCTCTCAGAGCCTCTGGGTCTCTAAGTTCCTCACCCCTCGCCCCAGCCTTCCTGGCTCTGGCCTAGCTTGTGTTGGGTCCCCTTTCCCTGCGGCCCCTCAGTTCTGGCTGGTCTTGGGCTGGGTCCGTAATGAGATTGCAGTAAGTGGCATTGGGGGGAGCTGCTCATACTCACTCAGGCAGACTCATAGCTCTGTCAGGCTGATTGGTCCTGAGTGGAGGCACAAACGGCCCCCCATGGACACACTGAGATTGGTTATAAAATTACAAGCATTTGTTCTGCTGTCAGTGTCCTTCCCTCCCTCCCCTCTGCCTGCCTGCCTGGGCTCCCCACCATCCCCCACCCATATGGGTCAGTCCATATACCCTGAAGGAGCTGGCTGGGGGCCATCACAGCAGATGGGGCCAAGAGGCTGAGGCCACTGAGCTCCCCATCAGGACAGGCCTTCCTGCCTTGCCCCTGGGATGGTCACAGCTCTGGCTGGCCTCACAGTGACCTGACCCTGTACTCAGGGTTTCAGATTCCCTGAGGGTAAGTGGGGCTGAGGGTCCCAGGGCCTCAGAAGAGAAAGCAGTGTCCCAAGTTCCAGGTCTCACTGGACAACCAGTGTCCACCACATTAGATGGGGCTGGAGGGAGGCATGGAGAAAAGGCCCGGCTGGGGCCTGGTCTGCTGTAGGAGGGAAAAGTAGAAGCCAGGCTGGTCAGAGACACCCATCTCTCCTTCCTTCAGGTGGCTAGTATCCTGCCTGCCCTTACCTGATCTGATTTGTCCTTACCTGACCTCCAGGTAAGGACAAATCAGCCTTCGGGAGATTATTTCCCCCACTGGCCCTGCCCTGGTCCCTGAAATCTAGACCACACCAAAAGGCCAGTGTGGCCACCAGAGCCTTGCTCTTTTCCTTGTGTATAATTTGGCCTCCCAGCATGGTTCCCCCACCCACCCTCGGGGTCCTTGACCAAAGAGCCAGTTACCCCCAAGCAGGTGTGCCCCGAAGTCCTACTCCATGCTCTGTTCCGCTTGCACAGAGAAGCCCACCCTTCTGGGCCCTGCCTCCTGCCTGAGGCACAAACTACCCTTTTTCTCTCACCCTCGCCTTGAAGCCTCCTTCCTACACTTATTTCTCCACCTCAGACCCCACCCGGCCCCTGGCCCTTGACCAGTCCCCCCTCTAGTCTCAGTCCCTGTCTACCAGGGTGCACTGACACCAGCTTGGGGGAATGGTGCAGAGGGGAATGTTCCCCAGCTAGGAGAGCAGTGCTTCCTGGATGCTGGCCACAAGGTGCCTTCCTGCCGTCCGTCCGTCATTCGTTTTCAGCCCAGAATGTATTTGCTGTAATTACATCTTTAATTAGGGTGGTGACGGCTCATTGTTCACCAACAATGATGGATCGGATCCTCCTGCTTGCCATCTCCCTCTGTCCAGCACCCTCCGTGTCAGCTCTCCCCCAACTTTGGGGGTGGGAAGGATACTGAAGAGCCAACTCTCTTCCCACTGAGTTCCAGACACTGAGGCCTGGAGCAGCTGCAAGCTCCACCCCAAGGGTGACAGCGTCTTCTTGGACCCCTGAGGGTTCCCAAGGGACTGGCCTGGCCCTGACACCTTGCACCCAAGGCTTCCTACAGAAAAGCTGCAGGTCTCCTACTGGCCACCAGATGTCTCCTAGGCCCCAGGTGGCCAGGCATTGCCTCTCCCAGACACCCTCCCCACCCATCCACCTCCATACACCCGGTCCCATACACAGGCCACTTCATACACCACCAATCCCACTGTCCTCTCCTGCAGATCTGACAGGCAGCCCAATCTCCAAGCTCCTCTGTGCATTAACCAGGAGCTCTGACCAGGGTGGGGCCTCCATTCCCGCCACACCCACAACCACCCAGGCCAGGTCCCTAGGCCTAAGGCTGCAGGCTGTGGGTATTCAGGGACAAGTAAGTGAATGGAACCATGAGAAGAAATTGGCACTCCTCACTGGAGGCCATGTTGATCAGGGAGACCCAGGTGGGACAGGTAGTGAAGGCCCAGGAATCTCAAGGAGGCTTATGGGGGTAAGAACCCTAATCTGAGTTAAACCCCAGCATGACAGCATGACACCTATTGGCTATGTGACATTGAGTGAGTTCCCTGTCCTCTGTTTCCTCACTTATAAAATGCAGATGGGGGAGTGGGATGTGGTGGCATATGCCTAGAACCCCAGCAACTTGGCTGAGACTGGAGGATGGCAAGTTTGAGGCCAAACTCAGACCAGCCTCAGCAACTCAGTGAGTCCCTGTTGTAAAATAAAAAATAAAGGGCTGGGAATGTGGCTTGATAATACGTGCCCCTTATTTCAATCCCCAGCACCACAAAATAAAAAACGGCGATGGGACAGGACCTCACCACCTGTGACGACTACCCAGATCTGCCCACTAAGTGAAGAGCCCAGGCTGAGGTGGTGACCCCTGCAGGGAGAAGTTGGGGGCTGGTTGCTGTGGGTAACTGCCCCTCACTTCGGCTGGGCTAATAGGCTTCAGGAGCCAAGAAGTAGACTCCTCTTTGGTGTGAGGAAGACCTTGCCAACTCTTGACCCTGTTGGCACTGGATGGTGAGGTGAGAGGGCCATAACAAGGGTGGCACAGGATTTGGTTTGGTGTTGCACAGGGAATATTGCTGAGAAGACCCGGCTGGCTTTCTTTCAGAAGCTGAGGGGCTTATCCCCAGTGTGCACAGGATGTGGCTAGGGTGGGGCCAGGGAGGGTGGCAGTGCTGCTGGGCCTGATAGAGCAGGAGGGGTGAGGGCAGGGAGAATTTTGAACACCTGGCAAGGGAGTTAAGCCTGTCCCTTATCTCCAGGCGAGCCAGCCTTGAAGGCAGCCAGCTGGCAGTCCAAGGGGACTTCAAGAAGGGAGGGAGGGGACAGGTGCCTATGCCCTCTGCCCTTCTACTTCCAGCTCTACAATTCTGTGATTCCCCCCTCCTGGGGCCTGTCATTTCCAACAGAGCCTTCTTGCTCCCAGGTGGCCCCTCAGCATTCCCTCCTCCCCAGTGACCCTCTGCATCCTGCAGGGCCCCCTCTCTAGGGTGACTGGGAGGCCCAGGATGGAAGGGTGAGTCCTACCTAGCGGTAAGTATGCACAACATTACATATGTATATTGGAGAGTAAATAACCCCAAAAAGCGCCTTGTAAATAGACTCCGAGTTTATCCTTTATTAATGAGGCACCGAGTGCCCCGCTGTTTTAGAGCAGCGAGACTTTCATAATATCAAAACCTAAATTACACTTGCATCTCTCGTCCCAGGGATGAGCATCTCTTGGCTCTGTTTGCAGAGCGAGTAAACAGGAATCCCTCCCCACCCACCTGGGATTCGTTGGCACCTTTCTGCTGGCTGAGGTGAGGGCGGGAGGATGTGGGGGCACACCTCCCACACACACTCACACACACACCCCAGTCCCAGAGAGCTCCACGTCTAAGCCTCAGGGTCCAGAAGGCGAGGACTGGGGAGACACTGGCCTTCATTCCTTGTACACAGTTGCAGGGTCACAGGGCTGCCCCAGCCTCGGGGTTGGAGGCCCGGGATGGACCACTCTTTCAACATAGGGCTGCTGGACGTACAAGCTCTGTGACCAAGTCACTGCCTGGCTCTCACCCCGTTCTTCACATGTAAAGTGCGACAGGCTCCTCACAGGCTGCTGTGTCGCCTGGGACTTGGAGCATGGCAGGTGCTTGGTACATGTGAGAGGCGGCGATGATGACAGCTATGACTGATTCCTCTCTTTGGGACAGAACACCAGTGTCTTCTGTTCAAGTCCTGGAAGGGACTGCGTGTGTGGCCACAGAGCTCCAGCCTGTCCATCCCAGGAGGCACTACCAGGCCTGTCCCACCCCCAGCTCATCCATGACCCCAGTGCCCCCACCCTGAGCATAGCTGGGGCAAGGAGCTTGGGCCCTTTTGCCCTCCTATGATCCCCAGGCCCAAGACCCCTCTCAGGCCCCTTGGGGATTGTGTCAGCCCTGTCCTAGGCCTGGCCCAGGCCAGCTAGGCAGGCAGGTGGGCAGGAGGGCGCGATGTGGGTAGGATTTACAGCCTGGCCGGCTGGGCTCCTGGTGCTCCGGTGGGCGTCGTGTCGAATCTGTCCCATTATATGGACAGTTGAGTTTAATAGTCATTGTGTGCTTGCTCAGAGCCCAGCAAACATCGCGGGGCGACACCCCCTCCACGCAAGCCGCCCGCTCCCCAGCCACACGGCCCATCCGTACAGTAAATTAAAAATATGAATCACTTCTCCCCACTGCCTCCCCAAACGCTCATCTTGTCAGCCTCTATGTTGCCTTCATTTGTATTACCTTAATTTAATGTTAATTATGGTCTTCATTTACAAGGAACAAGCGAGCCCTGCTCTGCCAGGGGACCTTTCCCTCCCCTCCCCTCAGCCCAGGAGGGAGAGGCTGGGGGAGAATGGGAATTTGGGGGGCTGCAGAAAGAATGCAGAGGGGAGTCAGAGAGAGGGTATGAGATGAGATCTGGGCCATCAGTAGCTGGCGCCCACTCTGAGAGGGACTAAAGAGGACCCCACCTCCCCTATATACCTTGTCTTCAATCATTTATTCATTCAGTAGCTACTTAGTGAGCACCTAGTATGTGCCAGGCTACCAGGGACCAGAGAGATGGGGGGAGGGTCTGCCTAATAAGGACTAATGGAGTCCCCTCTGCCATCCTAAGGTGAATGTGCTATAAAGCAGCAGCAGGAAGACAAACATGGCTGGCACCTGGTTGGAGGGCATAGGATGTAGATAAGGAATCTTCTTTACCTCCCAAGCTACCCTTTTGGCTACCAGTGACATCCCTGCCCCAGACTGCTTTGCACCCCTTCCATGTGGGAAGTTCTTTCTGGAGTCTTTCCTTAGTACCTCTTGCTGCAAATCAGCCTAGGCTCAGAACCTGAATGGGGCCAGGAGTGACATAGGGACTCCCAGACTACATTGTCTCTGGAGGGTTGGGAGGAAGGCATTTGGGGGACCACCACCCATCAACCTATCATCTACCACTCTACTACCCTGCCCAAAGGACTCTACCAAGGTCCTGTGTCTGAAAGTCCTTAGATGCCTGAATGTGACCATTTGGTTGAATCTGTGCTGCCAGAGGGACAGAGTCACATATAGGTCTATAGAGCTTGTGGGGCTCCACAAACGTTGGTGGTGGATGTCACACGCGTCCACACAGGGAGCTGGCAGAGGGCCGCCTGCACTCAAAGCTGCCCTGCTTCTGGGCTGGGGAAGAGGAGCTCAGGCTGGGAATACCTGCTTGACAGATGCGGCTGTGCTGACCAAGTCTGCATGTGTGTCCATCTCCAGTGCAGGGACATGTGCCCCCAGGACCAGTGTGTCCCCTCAGGTTCTGTGTGCACGTGTGTACATGCACGAGCGCGTGTCCAGCAGGCCTATGTGCATGTGCACACAGACACACACCCCGCTGTCAGCGGCGCTGATGACATTGGCGCAGAGGAAAGTGATGACAAATGCCCGTTATCAGCGAACGAGGCCGATGACAAATGGGCGGGCGCCCGAGCAGCCCCATTACGCTGTAATAACAGAAGATGGATGGCCTGGCGCCCCCACCCCCACCCTACCCACCCCGCGCCGGTAACGGGAGCCCGTCCGGCTCCGCCCGCCCGGGAGGGAGCCGAGCCGCCGCTGGGCCGCCAATCGCGGCGGGGCCTGAGACGCCCGGCCAGGGAGTCTGGAGACCACGCGGCCGCCCGCGGCAGAGGAACAAAGCGGCGAGCTCGGCGGGCGCAGGGGGCGCACAGGGCGACCGGCCTGCCCGCGGCCAGGACACGCAGCTGTGCACACACATGGCCTGCACACGCGCCAGCCCACTGTGTCCTTGCACGGTGCACCTGCAGCTCTTGTCTAGGCACAACCCGACCTCATGGGACCTCAAGGGCACACATCCTTTGTGCTATGAGTAAGCATACATCTGCCTCTGGGTACACCCGCTACAAACCAACAGGCACGCTGCCACACTCCCCCAATTCAGGCACATGTCTACAGAAACCTACAGGAATAACCTCCTCCATGCGCATGCACAGGTATAGAAGCATGTGTAGACACAAGCAGCGATGCTTGTGCAAGAACTCCAGCCCTGCACACTGTTCTGTACACACAATTCAGGATGTCCAATCCACCCACAACCACATGCAAAAGATTCCACAGATGCATCCACAAATATTAACAGAGCCCCTACCATGCAGGTATCAGCTGGGTGCTGGAAGTGTTACAATGATTAATATGAAGACACTGTCCCTATCTTCTAAAATGTTAGGTTTTCTAGAAAGGCCAGAAAAATGTATATGAGTAAAGGCAGAAGGTGATTTGTGCTTTGACCTAGACACATAGTTTGTGACATGGAAAACCAGGAGAGTCTTCCTGGAGGAAGCAGCCAAAGTAAGTAGATTTTCTTTCTTTTTTCTTTCTTTCTTTCTTCTTTCTTTCCTTCCCACCTCTCTCCCCCGCTACTGGAGACTGAACCCAGAGCCTTGCATGCACATGCGAGGCAAGTGCTCCACCACTGAGCTACATCCCCAGACCTTTTTATTTTAAGATAGGGTCTCAATAAGTTGCCCATAGTGATCTTCCTAGTCACTGGGATCACAGGTGTGCACCATCATGCCTGGCTAGGAAGAATGAATTTTCTAGAGGAATCGAATGCTGAGCAATATGGGCAAGTAGAGGGAGTATTTGGAGTCAAGGAGTGAAAGGGGCCAGGAGTCCAGGTGAATGGTGAGCAGAGGGAATGAGACTTACCAGACAGAGAGTGACCAGGAGGCTGAAAGCTGAGAAGTACAGAGGCAGGGGGCGGACCCAGGTGAGAGACCCACATAGGACTGAGCTTGCAGAGCAGGAAGTCACTGGAGGAAAAGAAAGCATGAGATGGCAGGCAGGCTGACTTCATTGGCGTGTGACCTGTGCAGTCCCGTGGAGAATTGCATTCCCAAGAGCTGCATGCTTGGTTTAATGCTCTGCTGTCTCTGTCTTGAAACTCTATAATTTTCAATAAGGAGCCCTGTATTTTTTCTTCTGCACTGGGCCCAGAAAGTTGCGTAGGCTGTCCTGGAGCCAGGACCTCTCAGGTTTCCAAGTTGAGCTAGTAAGACATAGAAGGAATAGATTTGGGGGTTTTGTTGAGTTTTGTTCAAGACAAGTGGAGAGGCTGGAAGTGGAGTGAGGGATTGAGGTGATGGGTGAAGACTTAGGGTCTTCCCCCAACCCCACCAAAATCACTATCTTGCATATGCCTCCACCCATGCTCCTTTCTGCCCTGCAATAACTCTACACTCTACCACACAGCAAAAGAGGTTTCCCTTGTACATCGGAAGCACCTCTTCTGTGTACTCCCCTTGCTAAAATAAGCTCCCAGTGTTGTCCTTACATCCCCAGTGCCCAGCATATGGTAGCCACTTAGCACTTGTTTGTTGAATGAATCCATGAATGCATGCATGGATGTGCACAAACGTGCCCACAGGGCATTCAGTGTCCCCACCATGACAGTGCACACAGTTTTGAATGTGTTCCCCTATCCCACTGGCCCATACTTCCCTACAGGTTTGTTCTGTCACCCTGTGTTTAATTTGTGACCGAATGCCCTTTGCCTCAGTGGTCCTGTCACTGGGTGTCTTCTTTGCAGACAGAGCTAAGAGTTAAGGCGAGAGTTAAGGATGAGCCAACAGAACAGGAAGCACAGAACCCTGGGATGAGGGGGCAGGGAAGAGGAGATGATTGAGGACCAGAAGATCTGAAGGCTCAGCTCCTCCCTCTGCTGTTTCCCTCTCTGAGCTTCAGCTTCCTTACCCACAAAATGGGACCGGAAGATGGAAAAGCATTTGCCCTGGCACCTGGATGATGACACGGCTACTGGAGGAGGTGTATGAACTCAAGTCAGGCATTGAGGGAGCTGCTTCCCTCCTCCTAACCTGGGGTTCCTTATGGTATTAAAAATAGACTGGGGGACCCAGTGACAACCCGGGTGACTGCAAACATGGGAAAGGGAGTGGGCAGACCTGAGAGTAGGAGGCTTTGGTCCACTGCTAATAGGAACCAGATGAAATAGCAGTTGAGATGCAACCCACATACAAGCCAGGTCATGGGGCAAACAGGAGGTGCCCCCACCCAGACCAAAGTAAACACTTTGAACTCAGATAGCTTGGGGTGAGAGGAGGCAGAGGACACCAGGGAGATGGGCCAGGAGATGGTGATAGGTTCAGGGAAGCAGAGGGGAGTGCAGGGCACCAGGATTCCTCCCTTTTTCTAAGAGAGGCCTGCCTTCTGCCTGGCAAGGACTCCACTCTCCAACTTTGGCTTCCAGCAAGGAATCTCTCCTGTCTATAGAATGGAAGCCAGTGATTCACTTGGGGTCTGTCCAAGGTATTGTGGTCCCAGTGGGCCCCCCACCCCCCACGCCCGCCATTTCAGATGTGTTAACCATCATCTCTCAGACCTGTCAAGAGGCCCTTGGGGAGCCCCCAGCAAGAGGAGAGCTGTGAAAGGCGCCAAGATTAGAGGGGAGATGCCTGGCGCAAAGGGATGGGCGGGCTAATGGGCCTCGTCCCTCCTCCCCTACCAGTTCACTTTTTCTGTAGCGTTATTGACCCGTCATTAGTTATCCGTCCAAGGTCGCTGGGCCTGGCCCAGCCATAAATCACGGCGGCTGGAAAGGAGGCCACGGGCGGAGCGATGGATCCCGGGATGCAGGCGGAGAGCTCAGCCCGCAGCCCAGGAGGAGGAGCGGATGGCCCCGGAGGGTTTTCCCAGAGGGCCGGACCCTCTTGGTGCCCAGCCGTCCCAGTCGTCCTGCCGGTTTCCACTCTCCCGGCGACTGCTCCCCGCGCCGCCTCTCCTTCCATCATTCACCCTTTTCTCCTCTCCTAGCTCTTTCTTCTCCCTGCCAAGCTCTGCGGACAAGGTGGGCGATAGAAGCGGGCGGCGGGGGGAGGTACCCGTTCCCGCTCCTTTGGTCATCTCACCCACCGGCTCTCCTAGGTTAGAGCTTCCCCAGGGGACACTGGGGCACAGAGTCCTAACCGGAGGTGTGTGGGAAAGGAGTCCCACTCGATCCAGCATCAAGGTCACCAGTCTTGGATCCCCAGTCCCTGCTCTCCAGCCGGGTGATGGGGAGGGTCTACCTGCCCTCCTAAAGACGCGCCGGGACACGTCCCCTTCCGGCACTTCCTCGAGAGAAGCCGGGGCTGCGCGGCGACAGCGAGGTCCCGGGACTTCCACCCCCGCCACCAACTCCTCGAGGAACCCGGCCCACTGGCCTCCTCCCAGCGCCCAGCGCATCCTTGGCCGCACCCCACCTGGCCTTCCCGCGCGGCCCGGCCTCTTCGCCGGTCCTCGGGCGCCCTCTGCTGGCATCTCCTGGGAAGCGCGCCCATCGGCCTCAATGCCCGCCCCGCCCCCAGCCCGACACACCTGGTGACCGGCACCCAGCCCTGCCAGGAAGCCAATCCCGGGGGATACCTAAGGGGCCCTGCTTCATCCTACCATCGCCCTACTTCCATCCAGATCCGAGGCCTATTCGTTCCTCGAGGATGGAGGAAGTGAGGTCCAGAAAGACGAAGCTGAAGCAAGGAGGGGAGGGTTCAAACCCCTACCAGCGGAGCCAGGTCTACAGTCCAAATTTACTCTTCGCACCACAGCAGGGGCAGCTCCCTGGGCTCCTCCTCTTCACTTAGCGGGCCGGCAGTTCCGTGGGCACTTGTGTGGGGAGAGCAAGGAGGCCCTCAGGTGGCTGGGCCCTGCTCCGAGGCTCTTGGTAGGGGCGGTCCTTGGCCCCAGAGGTGGGAATCTGGGGCTGCCCAGCGCTCCAGAACTGTTTCCAGGCACGGCCCTGATTCTCTTCCCAGGGCTAACTCTCCTTTAAGGCAGCTTGAGAAAAAGGGGAACAGGCCAGGGGCTGATTCATTTTCCAATGTGGTGTCTGGCCGGCTGGTGGGGCTGGCCAGTAGGGGGAGGCCGAGTGACTTCACCAAAGGTTCTGGTCAAATTGACCCTGAAGTATTCCCATACGGTGCTGAATCCAAGGTTAAGAGGGTGAGAGTGGGTCCCTCAGGAGAAGCCTGGAGATGGGTTAGGGAATGTCTCAGGCCAAGCCAGGCCCTGATCAGGCCCTGTTGGTAGAGTCCATGTGGGGATAGGGCAGGTGGGGTGGCTCCTGTTAGAGAGGGGCCAGGTGTGTGCACACACACATATGAGAGGACGAGGGGAAAGAGTCAGGTTTGTGCAGACACATATGGGAGTCTAGGGGGCAGATCAGGTATGTATATGAATATATATGAACTACAAAGCCAGGGCCCACCCCTACTGTAGGTTAGGAGTTCCTACGAGTTTGTGCCCCTCACACACTAACTCCCTAATGGAGGTGAAGAGATCAGGGAATCCCACCTCAGGACAAGAGGGCCATTGCTGATTTAAAACCCCAGGTTTCAAGATCAGGCATGGTGAGCTCCAACATTAGCACTGGGAACCCTCTGCAAACTCAGAAGCTTAAAGATCTTTGCTTTGGATCCGTGGGGGGAAAGGGAGAAGAGTTAAGACAGACAGCCCATTTAGATCTGGGCCACAGCCACTCCCAGAGCGGAGCAGGGGAAACCAGCTGGGCTTCCTGACTCACAGAGATCTGAGTGAACTCCAGATTTGATCCTGACATGCTGTGTAATTTATAAGAAGTCAGTGTACCTTTCTGGGTCTCACTTTCCTCATCTGCAAAATGGGGATACTTCAACTACCCAGAGATTACAGATAATCCATGTGCAGGGCTGGGTTAAGCAAAGACTGGCCAGACTCAGGGGACAATCAAGGAATGCCACTGAAGCCTTGCTGAAATAAACCAGACATATGGTGTGGCCAACTTGAATTTCCTCACTGAAGTTACCTTCCAGAAACTGCAAAATGTTAACTGGTCTTCCCCAGTCTTCAAAGAAGCTGGCGCCCTCCAGTGGGAATCAAAAATATCCCTTACCTGAATCCTCTCAACCCCCCTGGCTATTTTAGAAAACTCTGGTTTGGGGGAGGGGGGCAACCTTCAGTTTGAAAGGACACTGAGTTATCAGTCTGCTCTGCTCAGAATGCCCAAATGCTGGAAGGCTGTGCCTGGGCCAGTTCCATAGGAATTCCTCCTGGCTAGGACTTATTCCTGGGATAGAGAAGCTCACTGCTCCCCCTAATCCAAGGTCCAGACTCCTATTGAAATGGTTACAAGGTTTGATCTTAGACACAATATTTACTGTGTGGGGTGGGGGTACCAGGGATCGAACTCAGGGGCACTCAGCCACTGAGCCACATCCCTGGCCCTATTTTGGATTTTATTTTGAGTTGCTTAGTGCCTCACTTTTGCTGAGACAGGCTTTGAACTCACAATCCTCCTCAGCTTCCCAAGATGCTGGGATTATAGGCGTGTGCCACTATGCCCGGTTTGATCTTAGATAAAATAATGGAGAATGGTAAGGACTTTGGCAAACAGGGAAGCAACTCCAGTCAATTGTTGCCTTGTGGGAATATAAGGTACTTTGCATATCTGCTTTCTACAGCTGCATAACACATTTCTACAAATGTAGCCCCTTCAAACAACACCAATTCATGTAGGGCAGGAGTCCAGGCAGGTTCAGTTGAGCTTTTGTTGAGGATCCCACAGACTGAAATCAAAGCTTTGGCCACCTTGGGCTCTTCTCTGGGACTTTGGGGAAGAATTGCTTCTGTGCACATTCTTTTTTTTTTTTTTTTTTTTTTTTTGGTACCAGAGATTGAACTCAGGGGCTCTTGACCACTGGGCCACATCCCCAGCCCCTTTTTTGTATTTTATTAGAGACAGGGTCTCAATGAGTTGCTAAGTGCCTCGCCATTGCTGAGGCTGGCTTTGAACTTGCGATCCTCCTGCCTCAGCCTCTCAAGTGCTGGGATTACAGGCGTGCGCCACCGCACCCAGCCCATGCACATTCTTGTTGCTAGCAGCTTTCAGTTCCTTTTGGTTGCAGGACTGAAGTTCCTGCTTCATTGCTGGTTGTCAGTCAGGGTCTGTTTCTCAGAAACGCTCCCTGGTCCTTATGTTCAGAATCTCTCTGACTGCTCTTTCTGCTACCAGCCAGAATGGTTTCAAGGGTTTTCATGGTCAGATCAAAACCACCCACATAATGTTCCTTTTGCAACATAATGTACAGTAAGCATAGGAGTTCATCATAGTTGAAGGTTCTACCCATACTCAAAGGGGAGGAGATAAGGACAAGGGTCACTGGGGGTCATATCTGGAATCCCTCCCACTATGCTCAGCCTCCCAGGTCAGGTAGAAGCTCCTAGTTTCAGCCCCCCTGATCTCTATGAGACCTTGGGCCAGTTACTTCCCATCTCTGGCCCTAAGTTCTTTTATTTGTAAATGGGACAAGGGGCTAGAAGAAATAGAAAAATCCCTTCCAGGTCTCTCACACAATTATGACACAAGAGATGGGGAATTCTGATCCTTTGGACTGCAGGGGTCCCACTCTCCAGGGAAAAGGATAGAAACTAACACTCCTAGCCCAACCTCTATAAAGGCCTTACCAATGACAGGCAGTAGCTGTGACAGTCATATAGCACAGCACAGATGCCCAGCATAAGGGCTCCAGCTATCCAATTGGCTGGGCTGCTGGAGAGTAGAGAGCCACTTCAGTCAAAGGCCATGGGCACTTTGAGGCCTCAGCAACTGGGATGTCTACAGAGAGCAAGGTGGCCTTATGTAGCTGGGGATGGAATGGGACAAAGAGAAGGTCAACCAACCCTTCATCTCACTTCTCAATTCCAGCTGTCCTTAGCCCTTCTCCCAAACCTACCCTGAGCACCCCAATCCTGGCCTTTGGGTCTCCAAAGGCTTTCTCAGGCCCTTCTTGCCCTTCCCACTCAGCCCTGGCTAGGCAGGGGTAGTTATCTCAGCTTTCTGGATGCTCCAAGAGTCCCAATCAACCTCTGGGGCCCTCACAAAGAAACAGAGGCCCCATCTCTCTCTCAGGCTTCCCTCCTGTCTTCCCCAGGGGCCACTTTCAGTTCTGCCCACAAGCTCCACTTTGGGTGTCCCCACCCACCAGGCTACCCCCAAGGCCTAGCAGAGGGGCTGGAAGGAGACCCTCCCCAACTCCATCCAAGTGCGGGAGCTGGGTAAGAGGCGGGGAAATGAATATTAATTTATCATGATTAGGCAAATCCGGCTGGGAGAGCCGATTCAGGCGGAGGAGGCTAAAAAGATGAATTTCAGCAATAAAATTAAATAAGGACGGACGGGCGGCCCCTCCTCCCTCCCGCTTTGCTGATCTCTCTCTTTCTTACAATTTATGAGGCCAATTATGAAGATGAGGTTGGAAGTTCCTGGAACTTCACTAAATGCAAACGGCGGTCCCTGCTGTTCCCATCAAATTAATTAACCGCGCGCTATTGATGGCCGCTCAAGGCTGACGCAGGCGGCCCGCCCTGCGGCCTCCTCCATGGACATGAGGACCCGGAGCCTGGGGCCCAGCCAGGCTCTACCACCTTCCATAGTCCCTGCCCAGGACCACCAGGGACCCCCTTCCAGCCCACAGGCCTGCCTGAACCCTTGACCACACAGGGGGCCAAACTCTGGGGCTGGGGTGGACAGGGATACAAGGACTCAGAAACAAAACCATGAACATGCAGCACATAAGCACAGAGCCCAGGAACGCACATTAGGCACACAGAGAAATGACCATGTAGTCCAACAAGGGCACGTACCTAGAGGCATCTGCACACATACAGTGAAGGACCAGAAGCCTGCGGGTGAGGACAGAGGGGCTAGGGCAGTTGGATCCATGTCTGGTGCTGTGGGCCCGTTAGGGCCAAGCCTGAGTCCCCAGGCAAAGGTGCCAGCCACCACTGCTGATCCAAACGAGGTTTCACAGTCACTTGAGCATTGAGCAGAGGCCTTCCAGATTTTGTGTGTCCTTCAGTGTCGTCTTTAGAGTCGTCCCTGCAGCCTCTTAATCCCTGGAGCCTCATCTCTGGGTCCAGAGTCTTTTTTAGAGGTGCACTCTGTAGGGCTGTTGCTAGGCTCAGCTTTAGCACAGACCTCCATTTGGAGGATCCAGGCTTACAGAGCCTCCAGGTAGGAGGGTGTGGATGAGACCTGTCCTGGTCTCAGGTTAGTTTGGGGCTGCAGTCACAAGGATTCCCCAGTCCCAGAGCTCAGAAGCATGGAAGTCCAGTGGCTCAAGGGTTCTAGAACACTAGCTGGTTGGTGCTTAGACTAAAGGGCAGAGTAGACACAGAGCCAAAGGTCTTGGGAGCCCATCTTGGGCAGGAGCAACTCCTGTGTGTGTTTGCATTCTGGGTAGCACAGGTTGCCTGCTTCTGTAGCTTCCATGGGAGGTCCTTCTTAGAGATGATGGGAAGGGGCTCCCCTGCTAGGGGAAGGAAAAGGGAGAGGGAAGCCAAAATCTCCAAGTCATAGCCCTTCATCCTGGCAGGAGTCATCTCATTCCAATTAAAGGGATAGGAATTTCATGATCAGGATAAGTAGGATGAAGGGTTTTCCATTTCTAGCCCTTGAGACTGTGGGATAGGACACAGCTAGGCTCACCCACCTTGCCATACTCATTGTAGGTACAGGTCAGGAGGACCCTGGCTCTGTGCCCACACCTGCTCCCCAAGAAGAACTGAAATCCAGGGGGAAGATTTGTTTAGTTTTTTTTTTTTTTTTTTTTTTTTTGGTACCCGGGATTGAACTCAGGGGCACTCGACCACTGGGCCACATCCCCATCCCTTTTTTTTTTTTTTTTTTGGTTTTTTTTTTTTGTGGTACCGGGGATTGAACTCAGGGGCACTTGACCACTGGGTCACATCCCCAGACCTTTTTTGTATTTTATTTAGAGACAGGGTCTCACTCACTGAGTTGCTAAGTGCCTCGCCATTGCTGAGGCTGGCTTTGAACTCTGGATCCTCCTGCCTCAGCCTCCCAAAGTGCTGGGATTACAGGCGTGTGCCACCGTGCCTGGCTCAGGGGGAAGATTTGATCTATCTTGCTCTTCTTTCAGAGCAAAGCTATGGCCAAGACTGTTGTTATCACTCCAGGTCCTGGGAAAAGATAAAGCTGCCAGTTCTGAAAGACTGGGGCACAGCAGCCCAAAGATGATGTGTATCTTAGGCACAAAGTGTCAGAGGGCAAATGAAATTAATGGAGGCACAGACTGAGGCTATGAAAGCTGGCATGAGAGAATGAGAGCCCAGGGCTTGCCTGCTAACTGACCCCCACTTCCTGGACATGAGGTTTCCATCCCCACACCAGCAGTTGCACTTTAGAGACCTCTGCCTTACACCAGGGCTTGTGCATACCTGCTGTCCCTCCGCCTACTTCATACAGGAAGAGACCAAGTCACACGTATGATCTATTGGTGCTCCATTGTTGTAATAACAGATTCCCATAAACTTACTGGCTTGAAAGAACATGAAATTATTATCTCGCAGTTCTACTAGTTTGAAACCCAACAGAGGTGTCACTAGATTAAGAGCCAGGAATTGACAGGGCTGCTCCCTCCTGGAGACTCTAGAGTAAAATCTGGTTCCCTGACTTCTCCAAGTGAGCCAGCCGTATTCTAAGTTGGTGGCCCCCTTTCTCCACCATGGCAGCTGGAAATGGCACATCTCTGACCTTTCTTCTGCCAGTTCATCTTTCTTGGGTTGCAGCCAGGAAAGGCTTTGAAGGACTCCTTTTTACACTGGGCCCATAGGATAATCCAAGAGAATTGCTTCATTTCAAAATGTTTACTCTTAATCATGTTTGCAGTCTTTTTAGTCAAGTAAGGTCACATACTCACAGGTTCCAGGAATTAGGACATGGGCATCTTTTGGGGACCATTATTCTGCCTACCACATGTGGCTTAGGGACAAAGTGAGGAGGGACTGGACTGGGGCAGGAGATAGGCTTGTGGGACCCTACTCCTCATTGGGACCAGGTAGTGACTGGGAGGTAGGTTAGTGGGGACCTTGGTTGCTGAACAGGACCCCAGTTCCCACCTGGGCTCTAAAATTTATTTTCCTGCTCTAGGGGGGGGGGGGGGGGGGGGTGGGGGGGGGGGGGGGGGGGGGGGGGGGGGGGGGGGGGGGGGGGGGGGGGGGGGGGGGGGGGGGGGGGGGGGGGGGGGGGGGGGGGGGGGGGGGGGGGGGGGGGGGGGGGGGGGGGGGGGGGGGGGGGGGGGGGGGGGGGGGGGGGGGGGGGGGGGGGGGGGGGGTGGCAGGACAAGGACTGACAGGAACCACACTGAGGCTCTGCATTGGCTGGAGAACCCCAACACTCACATTCCTTGCTTAATTTGGACTCTAAGAACAACCTCTTTCTCCAAAACTGGGCAGCCTTTCTTGAGAAGCAGAGTCCCTTTACCTCAGTGGCTTTCCAGGGCTCCTGTGTCAGATAAAGCAGCCAGGAGGACACCACTCCAGAATGGTCCTTGGAGGCTGTGGGGACTCTCCCTCTCTAGCCCATAATTTCCTGTTGCCCTTGCTGAAAGATGGAACCAGGAGTCTGTGGTTTGAGGGCTCACCCCAAATTCTGAGTCTCCTGGGGCAAGGAATTAAGGCAGATAAAAATGTCAACTCTAGCCGGGCGCGGTGGCGCACGCCTGTAATCCCAGCACTTTGGGAGGCTGAGGCAGGAGGATCGCGAGTTCAAAGCCAGCCTCAGCAATGGCAAGGCGCTTAGCAACTCAGTGAGACCCTGTCTCTAATAAAATACAAAAAAAAGGGCTGGGGATGTGGCCCAGTGGTCGAGTGCCGCTGAGTTCAATCCCCGGTACCAAAAAAAAAAAAAAAAAAAAAGTCAACTCTATCCCTCTCTGTGGACCTGGGGACTTCCTGTGTATAGGATGGGGTTAACCTAGCCAGATTACCTGTGACCCACGGGGCCGCCCAGCTTCTAGTCCCAAGGGCCCTATTCTTTGGTACTGGAGTTACCTGGGGCACTAACATGGGAAGCGCAAGGGGACAAGCAACTCCCACATTTGGACTTTGATATTCCAGTCTTTGGGCTTCTGCTGATCCCAACTGTCAATGAAGACAGTGGCAGGTACCAAAGGACCAGACTAGAATAGAAGTAGCAGAGCTCATAGGGAGCAATCAAGGGCAGCCCTAATAGCTATGGTCCCAGAGTCATCAGCTCTTTTCCTGTCTTCCTCAGCCTGCTAAGGTTTCCCTCTAAGTCTTCAGGAAGAGGCTCACTCTTCATGGGGACTTTGGGCCACATTTCAAGTTGGTACTGAGTTGCGGAATGGCCCTCTAGGCCCCATGGGCTTCTAGCTTCTTCCTCATAAGGACTCAATTAGACAAGGTCCCACAGTTTGAGAATTAAGAATCTGGACGTGAGTTGGAGATTCATGCTTAGGCTGCTTAGGTTTCAGGACTATTGATTTGTTTTTCCTCCAAGACAGGGTTTGTTAAGCTGCCCAGTCTGGCCTTGAACTTGTGATCCTCCTACCTCAGCCTCCCAAGTAGCTGGGATTGTAGGTATGTAAAACTACACCCAGCTGGGTCCCAGGATTTCGACCAGGGAGGCAAAAGTTAGCTCTGGGACTCTGAAAGTTACTGAGAGAGGCAGGACTTCACCCAAGTACATACCTACTGCTCCTTCAAGACAACCTTCTCCTGCCTCTGGGCCCATTACTCTTCATACTTCCTTCCAGACATTGCCCCCCTCCCCCACAACAATCTCCCTATTCTGCAAGGCCCAGCCTCAGAACCCCTGCTGAGCCTACCTACTGGACTTGCTTCTATCTGCTCTACCAAACTAAGACCTGTAGCTCTATTTTCAGTCCTCTACCAGCCTGGCCTTCTCCTAACTCCTAGCATCCTCTCAAGTTGTTCCCCAGAGCCTGCTGACCCCTCTCAAAAGGCTACTTTCCCTGCTACTCTGCCCCCACCTCTTCCAGGCAGCCTTCCTTGTCAGTATTTCAGAGATTGCATGTTGTTCCTAATTGCTTCCCAAAAGCCTTGTCACCTTTGTTCATGTCCCATAATAGCCTGGTCTTGGGCACAGCCCACAGGACATGCCAACAGGTGGCTCGAGAGGAGATCCTAGTACACATTTGTGTGTGCGTCTTTCTGGGGATGGAATCTAGGGACTCCTGCATGCTAGGCAAGCATCCTACCACTGAGCTACATCTGTAGGCCTTTTTTTTTTTTTTTTTTTTTTTTTTTTTTTTAATTGAGACAGGGTCTTGCCAAGTTTCCCAGGCTGGCCTTGAACTTCTGATCTCTCCTGCTTTAAGACTTCGAGTAGCTAGGGTTACATGTTTGTGCCAACACACCTGGCTGATTCTCCCTTTTCACATCTACCCCAGTCCCCACTCTGGATTCAGGAGCTGATTCAGTCAGGCCTGCCTAAGAAGGCAGTTAATGAAGCTTTTCTGGATTCTGCTACTTAGCTCCCATCTCCATCCCGCCTGGGTGGAAGAAGGCAGGCAGGGGCTGCAGCAATTCAGACACTGGGCAGGCTGAATGTCAAGTGCATTTTACTGGGCCCATAGACCTTCAAATGCTGTCCTCGTGAAGCCCAGGGCATCCTCTTCCCAGCAGCTCCAGATGTACAGGAAGTGGGGTGGGTGGAAGGAATACATATGGATGGCTCACTCCCCTCCTCTGAAGGGTTCTGGGTGATGCTGAGACCACAGCTGCTTCCCTCTCCCCCTGCAGTTTCCATCCCACCCCCATCAGCCAGACCTTTTTCAGGGTCGGAAGGGGGATGCCTGGGCCTTCAGCACAGGAAGCTGGCTTCAAACCAGCTACCTGTTCCTATTTAAAATGGGGCAAGGAGCTGTATGCAGAACTATCCTGGGGCAGTGGTAGGGTAGAAGGGATAGCAGCCTCAGGCTTGAGCCCCAGGCTTGGTTTCACAGAGGATAGCAGGTGGCTAAGTGTAAAGTTCAGCCAGATGAAACTGGAGTGGGTACTGGATGACCAGGTGGGACAGCTGGTTCAGCTGGGATGCTGTGCCCTGAGCCTCAGTTACCAGTCGCGCTCTGCTGGTTCTCGGTAGGGTAGGCCTAAGAGTGTGAAGACGTCCTTCTCAGTGGGTGTGGGCAGCACTCGGCCAGGCGCCATCTTGACACCTTGAGTGTTCCGGACCACAGCCGTGCTGAGGGCATGTTCTGACAGGCTCATGCCCTTGGTCTTGGCCAGAGCCCGCATGGACCGGTTGAAGTGAGCAGAGCCAGTGAAGTAGAGCAGGGCGCAGGCAAACTCACTGTAGGGAACGATGATAATGTCTAGTCGTCGGTGCCGCCGCCTTGGGCCTGGGAGCTGGCATACACCCAGGTACTTCTGTTGCTGGCCATTCTCTTCCTTGCTCACCAAGTCATCTGTGAGGAACCCTGGCACAATACAGGGTATGGCTGAGAGGGCTAGGAGCCAGGCACTAGTCTGCCCACCTTCCCAGGTCTCTTCTAGTTCTCTATTCCCACCACACTGGATGCTGCCCTGAGGGACCCTGCCCACTCTGAGCCACTCTCTTGATTTGTGAAATGGGGTACCAATTCTGCCCATCTCTCCCAGTGTCACAGAAAGACCAGATGAGACCTGAGCCTCCGGGTGCTGCTGGCCCCCGTTTCATCTCCTCCTTGAGAGGACATGGCTACAGATGAGGTGGGTTCTTTCGAGGCTCCTTCCCCTGCTTCCCTGCCCCCTGCTCACCAGAGATGGAGCTTATACCTTGCTGCCGAAGGCTGTCAAGGAGACGACTGAAGATTCCCTGGTGGGACCGGCCATCTGGGTGCGTGATGAGCACATCCACATCACCACAGGTCATCTTCCCCCGGCGGTAAGAGCCACATGCCACACACAGCAGCCCAGGGTTGAAGGCTTGGGCTGACACCCGGACCTGGGCAAGAGCAGGGAGGGAGGAGGGTTGTCCTCAAGCCCTCTAGAGTTCCTTCCCCAGGGCAGCAGAGGGCCTTCTGTGATTCAGGGGTCTACACTATGGCCCAAGCCTGCTGCTAGGCTGAGGGAATCCCCTGCTGGGGCACTGCTGTTCTTCAGCTGCCACTGGGCCAGGAGAACCATTCTGCATGCAGAGTAAGCCCAAGGAGAATGAAGACACTGACTCCACCTCTGTGGGAGGGCGCCCATCATCCCTCTGCACCTCTTTAAGAGCAGAGGGACACTTTCTCTCAACCCTGACCTAACCCACATCCACATGCCCTGGTCTATGAAACTCTACTTAGGACAAGAGGCCAGGTGCCTGGAAGCCAGATGCCAGGTCTTGGCAGCCCCAGGTGTCCATGGATTTGGAGCTAAAGGCAGAGTGCGTTAGTTGGGGTTTGAAGCCTGAGCAGATGGCTGGCAGCAAGCCCTAGGCCCAGGCCTAAAAGAAAATGGAAGCAGAAATATAACTGCACCTGTGGGGAAGGAAAGCAAAGAAAGGGCCAATATGAGCGCATGACTACATCCCTTCCTAGAGTAGGAAGATGAGACAGAGGGCACTGTCAGTCAAGGATCATCCCTCACTAAGGAGAAATAAACCCATTAACCTCTACCCAGAGACACTGAAGCCTTTCATATGCAGATGATTTCCCGCCTCCATTCCAGGACACAGATTTCTCGGGCCCTGGATACCCACAGCCAGGACACCTCAATTCCCCTAACAGGCTGGGCTCTGCTAATCTCCTCAGGCCCTTTCTGGCTTCCTAGGAGAATGGGAGGAGAAGACCCAGATGAGTAATCCCATCAAAACTTCTAAGCCTGGAGCTCTAAAAGGGGGCACAGGGAGCCAGGTGGGAAGCCTCTTCTGTTCTAACAGCTGAAGGCCGGTGGCTGGCTGAGGCATTCTCTGTGCCCAGACACCGTGGCTGAGTGACGGTGTCATCATTAGCACTGAGGCCTGGTGACAGGAGTACAAAGGGGCCTTTCCATAGACCTTATAGCCTGGAGTGGAGCTGGAGGTTGATTTCAACCAAGCTAAGCCAGTGTCCCCAGAGTGCTACCCATTAGGATTCTTGACCAAAGTGAACAAATCTTGCCCACAACCTCTAATTCTGATGCTGGCTGAAGAAATGACACATCTGTCATTTCTGTCTCTCTCTACTCTTAATTTTATACAAACTTTATAACATGGCCTTAAATGCAGCTCTAAACCAAACCCTTATCTTGGCCAAACTTTATTTCTTGGACAACTATAAATTTTAATCCTCCTCTTAATCAAGGCCTATCCTTAACTCAAAAATTTTTTTTTTCTTTTTGTTGGTAAAGGGGATTGAACCCAAGGGTACTCTATCAGTAAGCTACATCCCAGCCCTTTTTATTTTTACTTTTAGACTGGCTCTCCCTAAATTGTTGAGGCTGGCCTTGAACTTGTTATCTGCCTGACTCAGCCTCCCAAATAGCTGGGACTATAGGCAGGTACCACTGCACCCTATTTAATTCAATCTTGTTGGAGCTTTCTCCTAATCCCAGACCTACTCCTTCTAGCACTGTGCTCCTACAACACCAACCTCAGCCCAACACTGACAAGCCTTGTGTGGGCTTCAGAGGGTCCACACATGTAGAAAGAACTTCACACATGTATGTGTGTGTGTGTGTGTGTGTGTGTGTGTGTGTGTATAGTTTTTAAGACACAGTCCAGTTTTCATCAGGTTCTCAAAAGAAGTCAGTGGGGCTGGGATTGTGGCTCAGCGGTAGAGTGCTCACCTAGGACGTGGGCGACCTGGGTTCGATCCTCAGCACCACGTACGAATAAAACGCATTGAATAAAACGCATTGTGTACAACTAAAAGCAAATAAGTAAAAATATTAAAAAAAAAATAAAAAAAGAAGTCAGTGAATCAAAAAGCATTAAGAAGGGCTGGGGTTGAGGCTCAGTGGTAGTGCACTTGCCTGGCACGTGTGAGGCACTGGGCTCAATCAATCCTTAGCATCACATAGAAATAAACAAACAAAATAAAGGCATTGTGTCCATCCACAAAAGAAAAAAAAAAGCATTAAAAAGCTGGGCACAATGGCACACGCCTGTAATCCCAGCAGCTTGGAAGGCTGAGGCAGCAGGATTGCAGGTTCAAAGCTAGCCTCAGCAATTTAGTGAGGCTGTAAGCAATCTAGCAAAACCCTGTCTGAAAATAAAAAATAAAAAGGGCTGGGAATGTGGCTCAGTGGTTAAGCACTCTTGGAGTCAATCCCTGGTATCAAAAAAAAAAAAAAAAAAAAAAAAAAAGCATTAAGAACCTCTGCCCTAATTAAAAATTAATTAAAAAAAAAGAACCTCTGCCCTGACACACTCTACCCTTTGTTCAAACTCCAACATCCTTGAATAACTGGACCCATAACAAGCCTCTACTCTAGCTCTAATGTTACCCAGTACTCACACTGACACTGGGAGCTCCCTCCCAAGCCACCTCTGGGCCTGCAGCTTAAGTCCCAAATCGCTTTTCCCCCAACCTCTGGTGATCCATGGCTTCCTCTGCTTGTTGGGCTCCCCAGCTGAGAGAAGAAAGGTTTTTTGGCTTTGAGCCAGAAACTTATAGCAGGGCCTGGCTCTCTTCACTGCTCTGGGACACCTGCTTACTGTCTGCTCAATCTCTGCAGCCTCCTCTCTGGGCATGCGCTCCAGGAAGTCATCATAATGTTTCAGGCCGATGGCTTGCTGGGCAGTCAGGGAGGCCAGGCTGCGTATGTCTTCCAGGTTCCGGAAACCCTGGAAGAAAGCAACCAGAAGGAAAGCTATGAAGATCCAGGACCAATGAAGTGGTGGGAACAAGCAGACACAGGAGGTTTCTATTGCCCCAGACTCATTCAAGGCCTGAGGCAGGACCAACCCCAGGTGTGGGTGGGTCTGTACTCATGGGACCTGGGAAAGTCAGGGGCATAGAGGACATGCCATAATCCAGAGATGCTGATTCATGGCACCACTGGTCTGGGGATGGGCCTGGACCTCTTCATTGTAACTAATGCCTCCAGGTAATTCTGGGCATGGCTAGATTTGGGACCTACTCCTCTGAACATTTCCTCTGAATGTCCTGAATTCTCAGGAAGGCACTTGCTATTCTGGGGAACAGAAATATGCTTCTTGTTCCTACCTACACCACAAGGATACCAAGCCACAGGGCTGTTCTAGAAGCCAGGAGAGGAGCCTGTATGAGAACTGATGCCTTTGAGAAATTACCTCCCTATAGTCTAGGTTCATTCCCATCAGCATACAGGGTAGCAGAATAGAACCCAGGTCACCCCTGGTAACAAGGCAAAGGGAGTTTTAAGGTCAGAATTCTGAGACAGGGCAATATTGAAATGGCAGCTGAGTCAGGGTATGACCTGATGGTACCACATCTGGGCAGTCTTGGTCCCAGCTCCCCAGATGTTGGAGAAGAGCTCCAAGACAGGCACACTCTCGCTGATGTGGTCCAGTTTCCGCAGATGCCCACTCTCCAGGATCTCCATGATTTTCTCAGCCATCCGCTTCCCAATCCCAGGGATGCTGCAGGCCTCCTAGAGGAGGATAGGGACAGAGGTAAAGATGAAGACTGAGAAAGTGGCTGGCGAGAGCCATGGGTAGGTTAAAGTAGACTCCTCTAGTAGATGTCTGCTGAAAAGTCAGCCAGGCAACTGTGTTGCTCTGGAAATCCTGGGCACAGTTGAAGATGAGAAGTTTGGATGGAATATGGGCTGGGTCACTTGTCTTTCAGTTCTCAGAGGAATGATAAGACCAATGATAAGAAGTGGGGGGGCTGGGGTTATGGCTCAGTGGTACAGCGCTCGTCTCACATGTGTGAGGCCCTGGGTTTGATCATCAGCACCACATAAATAAAGTAAAGGTATGTGTCCACCTACAACTAAAAAAATATTTTTAAAAAAAGGTAAGAAGTGGGGAATAATGATGGGACTAGTCACCACCACCACCACCATCACTGTGGCAATAGTGAGAGCCAACATTTATTGAGGGCTTACTGTATATATTTCTGTGCACCAGGGACCATCTGTTTCCTCCTCATAAAAGCACTATGAATGGGTTGCTATTACTAATCCCTTTTTATTGATGAGAAAACTGGTGCTTGAGAATTTAAGTAACTTGCCTACTGTCACACAGTTAATGACCCTGGTCTATTAGGCTCCAGAGTCTAAAATTTTGTTTTAAACTTTTTATTCTGCAGAAAACTTAAAAACAGAGAGGACACACCTCAAGCACCAATCACCTGCTTCGACAATTATGAAGGTTTTGCTAAACTGCTTTCATTTTCCATTTTGTTTCTTTTGTGAAATTCTCTCAAACATCATAAAATCTTAGCCATTAAGCCTGATGCCCTGACTAGTAAAGAGAAAATGCCCCTGCCACCACCACCCTACCTCAAAGGTACCTGGTAGGAGCTAACAGGCTTGTGGAAGCTCTTGAGGGCATTGATGGCCTTGGCATAACCCAGAGCCCTCCACTTATCTCCCTGGACACTGTAGGCTTTGGCCAGCACTTCCAGCTTCTCTGTGATGTGCAGGTTGTGGTTGGTCATCTTCTGGCTTGAAGGCTGTGCACAGACCCACTTATCCAGGGCCTCTGGGACTGGGCCAGGCTCATCATCTCCCTCAGGTGGGGTGGGGTAATGGCCGCTGATCAGAGCTTCCAGATCAGCTGCGCTAACCTGGGGCCCTTCCCCATCACTGGTTTCATCATCAGAGCTGGGCTTGATGTAGGAAAGAAGAGTTAATAAATACTTTCTTTCTGTGAGGAGGACACCTCAAAAGCGGGAGTTGTCTTTGCATGTGTGGGTGTCTCCTACTCAGACCCAACACTGAGGCTGGGGCTTCTGCATCAAGCTTAAGTCTCCTTAAGTGTGGGGTCATATACTATGTGGCTTCCCTTCCCCAGTGTCCAGCCCTGGGCTCCCCAGTGGTATGTGCTAGACATGGCCTAGGTGAATGCAGGAGTCATGGGAATCAGGAAAAGCTAAATGGCTTCATAATCAAGACAAACTTCCTGTCTCAGGGGCCTGGGACTTTCTGAATAACCACCTGGTGTTCCCCACTTCTGTGATCAGGTTCCCAGGGGGCTGGGAAGCTCCTGACCTGTACTTGGGAGCTTGGTGCCTTTTCTGCCTTTCGGGGAGGAGATACAGCTCTGGTAGGAAAAGGCGGAGGAGAAAGGGCTGTCCTAGGCAGAGTGCCAGGAGAAGCAGAAGAGTCTTGGTCCACTTTGCTGGGCTGTGGTTGATCCAGATACCTGGGGGATGATGACAGAAAGTTAAGACACCAAAAGGTCTCATCCTATTTCCATCCCTAATCCTTCTCTATTCCGAAACCTTAGTTTCCTAATGTGTCTATTTAAGAGTAGGGCTGGGGGTGTAGCTCCATGGTAGAGGGCTTGCCTAGGATGTGCAAGGCCCTGAGTTCCATCCCCAGCATCACAAAAACAAACAAACAAAATAGTCTTCTGGAATAGCTCAAGAAGAGACTCAAGACATTGCCAGAACACACTTGAGGAAAGACTGGGATCAGCCCACCTGTTAGGGATGAAGATGTGGAATCCAGCTGTGTCCACCAGTCTTCTCTCCTGGAGGCAGGAGCTCAGCCAGGCTGACTTCACCAGTTGAGTGCCTGGGGGCAGTTGGGGCAGTCTGAGTAGGCGGAGAGCCCGCTCATAGTCCATGCCTTCATCCACCACAATGTGAGTGACTCCTGGGGTCTGGGCAGAGCATATCTGGCCACCATGCTGAACAATCTGCTTCTCAAAGAGTTCTGCTCGGGCTCGTCCAATGCCAGTGGGCACAATGTGAGCCTGCAGGGAGCTCAGCCACTCTGTGGAAGGGACTAGAAATCCATATGCAACAAAATGAAATTAAACCCTTATCTCTCACCATGCACAAAACTCAATTCAAAGTGGATCAAGAGGGGCTGGGGTTGTGGCTCAGCGGCAGAGTGCTCGCCTCGCACGTGCGCGGCCCGGGTTCGATCCTCAGCACCACGTAAACATAAAATGCATTGCATTGTGTACAGCTAAAGTAAATAAATAAATATTAAAAAAAAAAGTGGATCAAGGACCTAGGAATTAGACCAGAGACAATATGCCTAATAGAAGAAAAAGTAAGCTCCAATTTCCAACATGTCGGATTAGGCCCCAAGTTCCTTAATAAGAATCCTGTAGCGCAAGAATTAATACCAAGAATTAATGAATGGGAGCTGGGCGCGGTGGCGCACGCCTGTAATCCCAGCACTTTGGGAGGCTGAGGCAGGAGGATCACAAGTTCAAAGCCAGCCTCAGCAATGGCGAGGCACTTAGCAACTCAGTGAGACCCTGTCTCTAATAAAAACACACACACACAAAAAAAGGGCTGGGGATGTGGCTCAGTGGTCGAGTGCCCCTGAGTTCAATCCCCGGCACAAAAAAAAAAAAAAAGAATTAATGAATGGGATAGATTTAAACTAAAAAGCTTCTTCTCAGCAAAAGAAGCAATCAGTGAGGTGAATAGAGAGCCAACTAATTGGGAACAAATATTTAATACATGCACATCAGATAGAGCACTAATTTCTAGAATATATAAAGAACTCAAAAAACTTAACACCAAAAAAACAAATAACCCAATCAATAAATGGGCTAAGGAATTGAAAAGACACTTCTCAGGGGCTGGGATTGTGGCTCAGTGGTAGAGCACTTGCCTAGCAGGTGGGCGACCCGGGTTCGATCCTCAGCATCACGTACAAATAAAATGCATTGAATAAAACGCATTGTGTACAACTAAAGCAAATAAATAAAAATATTAAAAAAAAGAAAAGACACTTCTCAGAAGATACACAATTAATCAACAAATACATGAAAAAATGCTCAACATGGCTGGCAATTAGAGAAATGCAAATCAAAACTACTCTAAGACTTCATTTCACTCCAGTCAGAATGGCAGCTATCAAGAACACAAACAACAATAAATGTTGGAGAGGATGTGGGGAAAAAGGCACACTCATACATTGCTGGTGGGACTGCAAAATGGTGCAACAGTTATGGAAAGCAGTATGGAGATTTCTTGGAAAACTGGGAATGGAACCACCCTATGACCCAGCCATCCCACTCCTGGGTCTGTTCCCAAAGGACTTAAAAACAGCATATTACAGTGACACAGCCACTTCAATGTTTATAGCAGCACAATTCACAATAGCTAGGTTGTGGAACCAAACTAGATGTCCCTCAGTAGATGAGTGGATAAAGAAAATGTGGTATATATACAAAATGGAATTTTACTCAGCAATAAAAGAGAATAAAATAATGGCATTTGCAAGTAAATGGATGAAGTTGGAGAATATAATGCTAAGTGAAATTAGTCAATCTCAAAAATCCAAATACCAAATGTTTTCTCTGATATAAGGAGGCTAGTTCAGTGTTGTTGGATGGGGGTACATAGGAGGATTAGACGAACACTAGAATGGTCAAAGGGAAGGGAGGGGAAGGGAGGGAGCAAGGAGGGAGGGGGGTGGGGGGAAAAAAGAAAAGAAAAGGTGGTTGAATGAGATGGATATCATTATCCTAAATGCATGATTGAAGACCTGAATGGTATGAATATACTTTGTATACAAACAGTTGTATGTAAAAAGATGCTATATATGTGCATTATGAATTGAAATACATACTAATATTATAAATAAAAAATAAATAAAATATAAAATAATATTTTAGATATGATCAGAGTAACATGTTTGCAGTCCTCTCCCCGCAAAACAATCATTTTCCTTCTATCCACACAGTCTGCTTTCTGGGGATTCTACCATATAAGCATACAGCAAATTTTTTTCATGGGCAATCACTGGAATATAAGGAGTGAGAATTTTTATTCATCCTGTTTTCTGGTGTAACCTAGAACAATGTCTGGCACATTGCATATAGCCTATAAATATTTGTTGAATAAAAGAGTAAATGAATGCCTTATCCCTCCCTACTTTGAACTGCAGTTCAGAATCACTTTATCATTTATTCTTTCAACAAAGCACATGTTTCTTCTATTGTTTCTTGCCCTCAGTCTAGCAGATCTGATTCCCACTCCCACTCCCCATAAAGCCTCTGCAATCTTTCTGTCAATATGGCCTCAAAACAACTTACAAGCCTGGGGCTAAGTTGCTCAGGGCCTTGCTAAATTGCTGAGGCTGGCCTCAAACTTGTGATCTTTATGCCTTGGCACTCCTGGCATCAAGGGGGACTTCTGTCTGCCATTGAGGCAGCCTCCTGAAGAGCAAAGAATTCTACCAGTCATTTCCTGAGGGACCAGGGAATATATTCTGACTGATGAAGGTCTTGGGGTGGGGAAGAAGGTAAATAGCAAGCTGCCCTAATATCAAAGATGTGGGGCTGCTGGGCTCAGTGGCCCAAGATTGTAATCCCAGCATCTTGGGAGGCTGAGACTGGAGGATTTTGAGTTCAAAGACAGCCTCAGCAATGGCAAGGCGCTAAGCAACTCTGTGAGACCCTGTCTCTTAAAAAAATAAAAATAATGGGCTGGAGGTGTGGCTCAGTGGTCGAGTGCCCCTGAGTTCAATCCCCAGTACCCAAATTGAAAAAAAAAGATATGGGACTAAGGCTAATCCAAGTCAGATATAGAGACTTGAAGGTCCTGGACAGGTTGCATCAGTTCTGATATCTGATTCTGGACAGAAACAAAGTAAGACTGAACAATAGGAAGGCCAAGGGTTCAAGTGCATGAGAGTTCTGAGAGTGTGTCAGCTCACCTCCTGCTTCTTCTCTCTCTTCCCTCTTGGGAATCTTTATCAATGCTTTTGATGATGGATTGACATGACTTTTCTTTCTCTTGGGAAATGCCTTCAAGATACCCCTGGGGTCCATTGAAGTATGGCTGGATCCTTTCTGTTTAAGGGTTGGTCAGGGCAGATGTCATGCAGAAATCCAAAACGTGAGTTCTCCCAACCCTTTTGCCTATGGAGATGGAGTCTCTACCAACTGGGGCAGCAGCCCAGTTTTCAGGGATCTCAGAAAACCCAATCAAACTTCAGTGGTTTAGCTAGCTCTACACTCACGGGTTGTTTAGTTCGGTATTGGGGGAAGTGAGGGGAACGCAAGGACCTCAATAGAGGTTATTTTCGAGAGGTAGGAAATTATAGCATTCCTCAAAGGAATTGCTCTGAAGATTCAGCAGTCTTCCCGTGCTGCATCCCACTTCCAAAGTGCTTTACCAAAAAGACACCAGGCTAGGAAATGAAACTACATATTTAGGAAGGTCCATCTCCTCAAAGGAGTGGAGACTGAAGGACATCTGCCCATAAACCCCACATAACTACCCCTCAACGGTACCACTGAAGAGGAAAACCTGGAAGGGTGGTTTGGGGGGCGCCTGCACCTGCCCGGGGCGCAGGACTCTAAGCATGGGGGGTGGGGTTGAGTCCCGCAGCTGCGGGCGGGGGGGGTGGTGGTGGTGAAGGGGCACTGCCACAGCAGGTGTGTGGCGCTCTCCGGGACTTGGGGAGTCTCAGTCTCACAGCTGGAGATGGAGAAGACTCAGGCAGGGGTGGTGCACCCACCACGTGCACAGCTGGCGTGGGCCAGGGACTCCCAGCTGGGAGCCAGGGGAGAGATCTCGACCGGGCCGGGCCTAAGAGTCCTTCCTAAGGTGCGATCAACTCTGGGTCTTGGATAGTCACAGGGCTATGAGGAATAAACTACTTACCAGAGGAGCCAATGAGAGCGGACGAAGGGGGTAAGAGGGAAGGGCAAATGCCCAGAACCCCATCCGGGTCAGCAGGAAGTGACCCTCGGCGGAACAGTTGCCATGGCAGCGTCCAGGCGCGCGGCTGGGCGGAGGGAAGATGGCGGTGACTGGCTGGTTAGAGAGTCTGCGAGCGGCAGAGAAGACAGCACTGCTGCAGGATGGTAACTCGAGGCGCCCCGCTAGCTCCCTCGTCCTCACCTCTAGGGTCCGGCCCTCCGCGCTGGTGCCCCCGGGCAAGGGCCTCGGCCTGGGTCGGCAGAGCTGGAAGGGCAGCGGTCGTCTGCCAGGCCAGTTCCCGTATTGGTAGAAGAGGAAATTGAGGCCCAGAGAGATGACGGGACTGGAACCCACGTCTCTGGGCGTCTCATAGGTTTCCCTACACCATCTCGCCCCCCTGGGAGTTTTGTTGCTAATACATAATAATTACTTTCACATGCGTTATCTCATTTGCTGCTCACTGCTGTCCCAAGATTCTGATAATTTTCTACTCTGATTTACAGATGAGAAGACAGAAATCCTGGAAGGTTTTAGATAGCCTCAGCTCCCCCAGCGAATCAGTGGTACATCTGATCTTGATTTGGGCTCCCATGAACCTCAGTGTGGGGATTCAGTTGCCGGTGGCAGCCTGATGTGATGAAGAAGAGGGAGACCTGGGCTCTAGTTGGACTCTGCCATTAATTCTTGGGCTGTGCAGCTAGCCACTTTTCTTGTTTGGATCTCGCTTTCCTCATCTGTAAAATGAAGTGGGTGGGCCATCACTTACCTTTGAGGTCCTTTCCGGCTGTACTGTTACGTTTGTAAAGTGAATCTCTGTGCCCTGGTCTTTAGGGGAGCTAGAACAAGGACTAAGGGCCGTGCCTATAGGAGTGGGCACCACGTATGGAGTACTGGCTTTTTCTTATAGAACTGTCCAGTGTAGGGCCTCTTGTACTTCAGAGTTCTTTCCTGGACTCACTTGGCAGCCAAAGAAAATTAGGTTTAAATTTCTGAGGCTTTAAAGCTAACAGCTGGGGACTTGGTCCTAGGTAGAGGCCAATCAGGGAAGCCTGGAGTTTGTGGAAATTAAAATCAGCTGCTCATTTGTGCAACGTTCGGGGAGTCTTTTTACGGTGTGCCAAGTCCCATACTAGAACAGATTTTAAAAAGACATTCTCCTAGAAGTGCACAGACTGGCCAGGAAAAGACATGTAAATAAATAATAGTGCATGTTAAGTAGAGGGTGGACTCTTGTATAAAATGCTATGAGAGCATGAAAGTGAAATGATCATCTATTTGGAGGAAAACCCAACAGAAGGGGTGATAATTCTGGGTCCTAAGGAATTAATAGGTGTTTGCAGAGTGGAGAAGGGAAGGCTATTTAGGGAACAGTGACTCAACATGCAAAGGCTTGGAGGTATGGAAGTATACAACTGGTTACTCAAGGAATAACAAAATGTTTAGTGGTGAGAAATCATTTGCTCAGTCAGTTGTAACAAACCACTATGCTATGTCAGCTGTGCTGTTAGGTGCTAGGATACAAGGGTGAATGAAAGGGTCCTGCCGCTCAAGGAACAATGAGGGGAAAAGGTGGAAATGGATTGCAGAAAATTGGGGCATATGCCTTGCAGAAGATTTTGGACATTATCTCACAGGACAGTGTTGATTGTTGTGTGTGTGAGAGAGAGAGAGAGAGAGCGCGAGCGAGCGAGCGCACTGTTTGAACCCAGGGGTGCCCTACCACTGAGCTACATCACCAGCCCTTTTTATTTTGATATAGGGTTTTGCTAAGTTGCCCAGGGTGACTTTGAACTCAGGATTCTCCTGAGTAACTGAGTGTAGGCATATGCCACCATGCCTGGCTGTTTTTGTTTTTATTGTGGTAAAAATACATACCATAAAATTTACCATTTTAACCATTTTTAAGTATACAGTTCATATTAATTAAGTACATTCACACTGTTGTGCAATCATCATCATCACCCATTTCCAGAACTTTTATTTATTTTTTGGTATCAAGGATTGAACTCGGGGGCACTTAAACTGAGTCACATCCCCAACCCTTTTCTATATTTTATTTAGATACAGGATCTCACTGAGTTTCTTATTGCCTTGATAAGTTGCTGAGGCTGGCTTGGAACTCACGATCCTTCTGCCTCAGCCTCCTTAGCCACTAGGATTATAGGCGTGTGCCACTGCACCCATCTTCCAGAACTTTTTCATCTTCAATTGAAACTATGCCAGTAAACTCTATCCCCTCCTCCTCCCCAGCCCCTGGCAACCACCTTTCTATTTTCTATTTATGTGAATTTGACTACTCTAGGAATCCATATGAATGAAATCATACAATATTTGTCCTTTTACAATTGGCTTATTTCTTATAGCATAATATCTTCAAAGTTCATATTATAGCATGTGTCAGAATTTCCTTCCTTTCAAAATGTGAATAACATCCCAATTTTATTTATGCACAACACACCTCCCCACACACGTACATTTTTAAAAAAATATTTATTTATTTGCTTTAGTTGTACACAATGCGTTTATTTTTACGTGGTACTGAGGATCGAACCCGGTCCGCGCATATGCTAGGTGAGTGCTCTACCACTAAGCCACAACCCCAGCCCAATATTTTGTTTATTCATGTGTTGAGGGACACTTGGGTTGCTTCTACCTTTTGACTGTTGTGAATAATGCTGCTCTGAACATGAAAGTACAAATACCTGTGCAAGCCCCTGTTTTGGTCACAGGACAGTATTTAAGCAAATATTTTATCAGCCAGGATTGTGTTAAGTTCTTTTTATTATTAGCTTCACAAAATGATATTCTTAGGGTTTTTTCCAAACCAAAAAACCCCACAATATTGAATATATGGGTGTGCTTTGTTAGATTGCAGATTTGCCATCTTAGCAGGTATGGGGATATAAACAGGAACTCTCTGGAAAAATGTTCAATAACCCCCTGGAACAATGTTCAACCTTACAAATATTTAAAGCTGTGCAAATTATTCTGATATAGTTATTAGAACTTGCACTTTGGCCTCAAAAGAGTTTAAGTCTGAGTCTGTCATTTTCTAGCTTTATGATGTTAGACAAGTTTCATGACCTTTAAGCCTCAATTTTCCTCATCTGTGAAATACAGATAATGGGGATATATAGGATTATTGTGAGAATTAAATTCAATAAAACATGTAAAGTGGGGGCTGGGGTTGTGGCTCAGCGGCAGAGCGCTTGCCTTGCACGTGTGCGGCCCGGGTTCGATCCTCAGCACCACATAAACGTAAATGCATTGCATTGTGTACAACTAAAGTAAATAAATAAACATTTAAAAAAACATGTAAAGTGTCTGGTTGATAGTAAGTACCACATTCTGATGGGACTCGAGGCTGGAAGTGAAGGGGAGAAGATGGTCAGGCCAGGTGCCCTCAGCTATGCACAGGCAGTGCCTTCTGCCCTTCTTCTGATAGGAAAACACCTTTTGGCTCCTATGAACCATCCTAGAGGCCTGCTGAGAGGCCCTGCAAATTTGGGTATGAGTTTCCCTGAAATACAAATTTAAAATGACTCAAGGAAACTGTGTCCCAGAAGAATAAATTAAGAAAAAGCCACCTGAGGACACTTTCATAATTTTTTTTGGTACAAGGGATTGAACCCAGGGGTGCTTGACCACCGAGCCATGTCCTTAGCTCTTTTAAAAATATTTTATTTAGAGATAGGGTCTCACTGAATTGCTTAGGGCCTCACTAAGTTGCTGAGGCTGGCTTGGAACTTGAGATCCTCCTGCCTCAGCCAAGCCGCTGGGATTACAGGAGTGCTCCACCATGCCTGGCTAGGACTCTTTGTAGTTATAGATGGACAGTATGCCTTTATTTTATTTGTTTATTTTTGTGTGGTGCTAAGGATCAAACCTAGTGCCTCACAGGTGCTAGGCAAGCGCTCTGCCACTGAGCTATAGCCCCAGCCCCCAGCTAAGACTCTTATTCTTGAATCTTATATAGTATACATGCCTACTGAGCATTTGTGCCCTTTTATTAGCCTTTCTGAGGGCCTACCTATATCTGCTTCCTATTGTAAAAAGAAAGAAGAAGTTACATAGTCACCCTCAAGCAAATGCTTATGGTTTATGCTATGTGGGTAGAGAAGTTGGGTTGGGAGATTCCTGGGGTTGTCTGTTCTTTCAGTGGAGGGTGTGTCAGTATTTTCATTCTTTCAGTCAGTATTTGGTTGAGCCAGGTATTCTGCTTACTCTCAGGGAAACCATAGGTACAGGGATAAAAACTGCTCCTACCCAGTAAAAGAGACAGGCAATAATCAAAGTATCACACACAAGTAGATGTAAAATCATGACTGAAGTACCTTATCAGGGAGCAAATACATGGCAGTTACCATCATGTGTCTCTGTGAACTACCTAGAGATGTGTGGAAGAAGGTAGAGCAATGGCATGACTGAAGGGAAGTGCTGAGTCACGAACCCCAGCTCAACATCCTGTGTAAGCTTGGTTTTAGAAATTGGGGAGAGAAAGACGTGATGTCTTTTACATCTGATACTTTTTTTATTTTGTGGTGCTAGGGATTGAACCCAGGGCTTTGTGCATGGGAGGCAAGCACTCTATCAACTGAGCTATATCCCCAGCCCTGATACTTTTAAGAGTGTCATAGTATGTGATAAATGCTCCGCTGTGCATGCGAATACACCACTAGGGAGGCCCAGATGAGGAAGTGATTACTTCTGCCAATGAGCTAGAGGTGATAGTTATGGGAGACTTCCCAGTAGAAGTGACATTTGAGCTGGATTTTGAAGGGTGAGGAAGAGTTTCATGGATAGGAAGAATTATGGCATTATTGCTGATAGAGAAAATAGCAAACGCATGTTCAGAGGAAGAAGCTTCAGAAAGGAAGTGGGCCCCAGGATATGGCTTAAATTAATGGTGGGTGATGGTTGGCAAAGAGTTCATGGGAGGCTCAAGTGGGGTTTCTCATTACTCCCAGGGCTGTTGCTGTTTCCAGACAGGCCCCTTGATCAGCAGGAGGCAAGGCGAAGGGAGGCTATGAGGTAAGGCCTTGTCTGCTTTATGTGTAGGGAGAAGAAAGGTGCACTATTTGTTTCCAGACGGAAAGGAAATGGCTGAAGAATATGATGAGAAGACGAGTGAACTACTTGGTAAGTGACAGGCTCTCAGTGGACCCTATGGAAGGCTTGGGGTTGTTCTGAGCACAGGCCAATGCTTCTAGCCTTAGGCTTGAGGGAGGAGCCCAGCATGAAATGTAGAAACTGGGGGAGGGAGCACTCAGGCTTTTGGGGCTTGGTTGTTACTGAAAATAGTCTGGACACTGGAAGTAGAGTGGGAGTCCTTTTGACCAGTAAAGCCCAGCCCCAGCCCCAGCCAAATGAGAAAGGTAATTCTAAGCTGGGAGGGGGCACATAGAGAAGCAGTTGGAGAAAAACTTAACAGGAGGTGGTATTGAAGTGAGCCTTGTTGCCTGTAGTGATAAGGACAGCCTTTTGCGCTGCAGGCTTTTTGATTGCTTGTTGTGTTTTCTGAAGCCACACCAGGAGCAAGCATCAGAGGCAGTATCTTCTGACCATCATCTTGAAGAATGAATCAAAGGGAGTACACTTGGTGATTTTGCAGCATTGTCATTTTCATTCCTACAGGATTTTTCCTCTAAGAATAGGCTTATGAATAGGGGTTCCAGCTCGAATTTCTGGGAATTGATTTGTCCATTTTCTGTTCCCAGGTATGCACATCAGCCTTAACTGACTTCCCAGAGCTGGGAGGCTGGCTCTGTGACCCAGGGCCTAAGGCTGTCAGCAGTGGGAGTTGGTCTCTTTATTAAGTTCCACCTGAAATGCTAAGACCAATGATGGAATCATGGACTGGGTTATTTTCTTGTCATTATTCTTGACTTTAATTTCTTCTTGGGCCTGATCGACAGGTTGTATTGGTGAGGGAATTTCTTTTTCCCTTTTTCTGACAGCTCATAAATGTCTAGAACCGACAACATGGATTACACTGGTTTGCATTCTCTTGGTCTCCGGTCTTAAAATATGTGCCCTCTGCATGTTCAGTTGCAGAGTGAAGTGTTGATCCCTCCTTATTATGAACTGCTTGGGCTTGGTCCCAATTGGCTTAGTCTGGTGCTATTAAAAATCTTGATGTGTTTAGCATATGACACTGATTCGGAGGAAACCAATACAGTAGTAATATCCTCACAATGTATTGTAATTTATAGTGCTCCCTTGGGGTGACAGCCTTGGAATGCCTAACAGGGGAGAACTTATGAAAGCAGAGGTCACGTGGGCTAACCATCACCATATCCAGGCCAGAGATTGACCGCAGTGCCTCACCCCAGCTTCATCCCAGCCCCCAGCATCACCTCTCTTCTCCACACAGAACAAGTAAAGCAGCTATTATTGCCATAGCTATGAAAACAAACAAAACCTGGGCTTTTTTGTTGAACTTGGAGATAAAATTAAAATTTAATAACAAGTACAGTTTCCCTCATTTGTAGCATTTGAAGCTCCAGTATCCCACATTTACCTGTTGTTTCTCCTGGTAGCAAGAGAGGACAGACCCTGGCCTCCAAATTCCTTTTTCTTTTTCTTATTTATTTATTTATTGGAAGTACTGGGGATTGAACCCAGGGGCTTTCTACCACTTAACTACATCCCTAGTCCTTTTTTATTTTTCATTTTGAGATAGGCTCTTGCTAAATTGCCAGTGTTGACTTCAAACTTGTGATCCTCCTACCTTAGCCTCCTGAGTCACTGGGATTACAGGCATGTGCTAAGTATGCCTGACTCAAACTCCTTTTCTTAAAAGCAGAAATAGAAAAAGACTTTGTTCATGAGAGAGAGCACCATTTGACTAAAGTTTACCTACTAACGACAGTAATTCTGGTTGGACACCATGCCAAGTATGTTACATGAATGACCTCATGTAATTATCTTCATTAAAATCCGGTGACAGGGCTAGAGCTGTAGCTCAGTTGGTAGAGCGTTTGCCTAGTATGTGTGAGGCACTGGGTTCAATCCTCAGCACCACATAAAAATAAATAAATAAAATAAAAGTATTGTGTTCATTTACAACTAAAAAACAAAAACAAACCCTATGACAGCTGGGTAGTGCACACCTGTAATACCAGCAGTTTAGGAAGCTGAGGCAGGAGGACCGAAAGTTTGAGACCAGTCTTAGCAACACCAAGGCCCTAAGCAATTTATCAAGACCTTGTCTCAAAATTTAAAAATAGAAAGAATTGGGGATGTGGCTCAGTGGTTAAGCACCCCTGGGTTCAATCCCCAGTACCCCACACCAATGGAAAAAAGAAAACCCCTATGACATAGGTATCTTTGTCCCTGTTTTACAGTTGAAAGAACAGATGCTCAAAGAAGTTAAGCACTTTGGTTCAGAAACACATAGCTGTTAGGTTTCTGAGTTCTGTTCAATAAAGAGTCTGTGCTTTGATGTATATAGCAAAGAATATTTAAATCCAACTTTCTTTACTTCTTACTATTTTTCTCTCTCTCTCTCTCTCTCTCTCCCCCCCCTCCCTCTCCCTCTCTCTCTCTCCCCCTCCCTCTCTCTCTCTCCCCCTCCCCCTCCCTCCCCTCTCTTTCTTTCTTTCCAGAGGTTTTGCTATATTGCCCAGGCTAGGCTAGAACTCATAATCCTCCTGTCTCAGTCTCTCAAATAGCTGGGATTACAGGCATGTGCCACCATGCCTAGCCTTATTCAATTCTTCTTTCCCAAAATGACCTGATGGGCCTGAAGAATCCCCCACTTCAGCCATTGGATTCTAGCCAGAGAATACTAGATCCATTTCTTATTCTTCTCCCCAACCCCAACCCAGCTGCCCTCTCAAAATACACATCATAGTTGTTGTTGTTGTTGTTGTTCTTATTTTGAGATGGGGCCTCACTATTTTGCCCATGCTGGTCTTGAATTCCTAGGCTCAAGTGATTCTCCTGTCTTAGCCTCCCAAGTACTTGGGACTACAGGTGCCACTGTACCCAGCTTTTATTTATTAATTTTTTTCTTTTTTGCAGTGCTGGGGATTGAACCCAGTGCCTCACACATGCTAGGCTCTACCACTGAACTACATTCCTAGCCCCAACCCTTCTTATTTTGAGACAGGTCCTTGCTAAATTGCCAAGGCTGCCCCTGAACTTGCAGTCCTCCTGTTTCAGCCTCTGGAGTTGCTGAGATGACAGGTGTGCACCACTATATCCAGTCCTAGCTAATAATTTTTAAGAATAAATAATCCTAGGATCTGAGCTGGCTTTTGCTTGTGCATACTCTGAAATAAAATACAGATGTGGTATTTGTGGCAGTATTGTAGAAATAGCTTCCATTTTTCCAACTAATTATATAAATTTTATAATTGGCCAAACTGCTTTTTCTATTCAAAAATCTCAAAGTAATTTACAGAGGAAGAACTGCCAATAGGTGTGCATCTGTCTGGGACAGAGTTCCTCTAGTCAGTGTTAATAAGCATGTTAGTGTCATCTTTTTTCTTACTCTCTCAGGGCTATTCATTCCCACCCCCCACAATGAATGCTGTATGTATTCATAGAGGAGAAACTGAAGGGCCCCATAACAATGATCGGAACATCAAACTAGCTCCAGAAAAACACAGCGTGTCCAGGGAAGCAGAGGCTGAAGGGCAGGCCATCCCCCAGCGATTACATTCGGATTACTGTTTAATCTGCTTTGGTATTTGACCGCCAGCCTAACCACCCCAGGCCGCATTTGGAGGATATTGAGCACTTTCATCCCCAGGCACTTCAGCGGCTTTATAAATGACCCACTCGATTCCCTTCAGCCTCCTCAGGGATGGGCCGCGGCAGCTGTTTAATAGCCACAGAGCAATGTTGCAGTGTTTTAGGGCAGAAAAGAAGAGTCCTGCATCTAGTTTAAGCTGCAGGGAGTATTTAGGAAAGGGGAATGTAATTATCCACACTGGAAGTGGGCCAGGCTTTGGAGCTTTGGGGAAAGAGGCCTTTAGGACCTCCACTTTCCAGCCCACCTGAATGATCAGGCCTCTTTCAGCAGTCTGGGACATCAGCCTGTTTCCTGCTGACTTAGGAAAAAGTCCCCAGGCACTGCCTCCTTCATATATTCCCTGTCAGATCCTTTACAGGGTCATTGAAAGTCTCCTTTCCAAGGACTGACCCTGACTCAGCTGGGAAGAGATGACAGCACCCAGGGAACTGCCTTCCACACACCAGTTTGGGTTTAACATATAATCAAATCAGAGTGACAGCAGGTAGAAACAGTCTTCTGTTGCTGCAGGAGCTGTCCTTGAATTCAGGAACAAAGACAGGGACAAGAAAAGTGTGTATTTGCACGTGTGCACACATGCCCTTATGTATGGGAAAAATAAGGACTTTGCCAAAATAATTTATTGGATTTTTTTTTTTTTTTTTTTTTTTTTTGGTACCGGGGATTGAACTCAGGGGCACTCGACCACTGGGCCACATCCCCAGCCCTTTTTTGTATTTTATTAGAGATAGGGTCTCACTGAGTTGCTAAGTGCCTCGCCATTGCTGAGGCTGGCTTTGAACTCGTGATCCTCCCGCCTCAGCCTCCCAAGTGCTGGGATTACAGGCGTGCGCCACCGCGCCTGGCTTGGATCTTATTTCTTTTTTTTTGGTACTAGGGATTGAACTCAGGGGCACTCAACCAAGCCACATCCCCAGCCCTTTTTTTGTATTTTATTAGAGACAGGGGCTGGCTTTGAACTCGCAATCCTCCTACCTCAGCCTCCCAAGTGCTGGGATTACAGGCGTGCGCCACTGCGCCTGGCTTGGATCTTATTTCTTAAAGGGTTGAAAAGGAAAACGTCTGCCTTACTTTCTAACAAAGAAGGTAATTTCATAGATATTTAAAAAATAAAACCAAAAAAAAAGAAAAAAGAAAAAGGTGAGGCAGCCAAGGTTGCCAAAGCTCCTGTGGCCTGAGTGGCTTTTAAGGTTGGAAATAGGGAGCCAACAGCAAACTTTTCCTCCTTAAGAAGCTCTTTGTGGAAAACCCAGCATTCCTTGGCATAGAAGAGTGCACAGGAATTTGTAGGGTGGTTATTGCCTCTCCTAGGCCACGCTGGTACTGTTTAAGACATCTAATTTGACATGGCCCATGATTACAGGGGCATTTCACTTCTCCAGCCCCAGGTAGCCAGACATTCCTCATATTTACTTTTTCAGATAACTGAAGTTTAGCCTGTTAAGACCAAAGTGGCATACACCTGAAATCCCAGATATTTGGGAGGCTGAGGCAGGAAGATCACAAGTTCGGGACTAGTTTGGGCAACTTAGCAAGACCATGTCCCAAAAAAACAAAAAGGGTTGAGGATGTTATGTAGCTCAGTGGTAGAGCGTTTGCCTACCATGTCTGAAACTTTTTTTTTTTTTTTTTTTGGTATCAGGGATTGAACTCAGGAGCACTCGACCACTGAGCCACATCCCCAGCTCTATTTTGTATTTTATTTAGAGACAAGGTCTCACTGAGTTGCTTAGCACATCGCTTTTGCTGAGGCTGGCTTTGAACTCATGATCCTCCTACCTCAGCCTCCAAGCCACTGGGATTACAGGTGTGTACCACCATGTCCGGCTGAAACTCTTGATTCAATCCCCACTACTGCCAAAAATAAAGTTACATAGAGAACTATCACAAGGGCTGGGGATATGTTTCAGTGGTTAAGTGCCCCTGAGTTCAATCCCTGGTACGAAAGAGAGAGAGGGAGGGAGGGAGGAAGGGAAAGAAAGAAAGAAAGATTACAAAATGCTTATATTACAAATGCTTCTTGAATACTTTTGGGCTATAGTTTAACCTTTTATTAATGATTCAGATTCTGAATTTGGGATTAGGAGACCTGAATTTTAACTGTGACTTTTGCAAAGTGGTCTCTCTGTTACACAGTAGTTTCTTCAGGCTCTGTCTTCTGGAAAGTAATGGCAAGAGTTGAAGGTGAGCAGGCAGGGAAGAAATGTTTCCTATTTGAAAAATACATGCATAAACACAACAACAACAAAAATACAGGCACAGCTGGGTACAGAGTGTGCATCTGTAGTCCCAGTGACTTGGTAGGCTGAGGAAGTTTTTTAAATTTTTTTTTTTAATTTGCTTTAGTTGTACACAATGCATTTTATTCAGTGCGTTTCTTTTGTACGTGGTGCTGAGGATCAAACCCGGGTCACTCGCTGAGCCACAATCCCAGCCCAAGGCTGAGGAATTTAAGTTCAAGACCAGCTTCAGCAACTTATGGAGATCCTTAGCAACTTAGCAAGACCCTGTCTCAAAATGAAAAATAAAAAGGACTAGGGATGTAACTCGTCATAAAGCATGTTAGCATTCAATCCCTAGGATAAATAAGCAAACAAGCAAACATACAGTTATTGGACTAGATACTTTCTAAAATAACTTTCACCCGTAAGATCTGTGGTGATCATGTTTTATTATATAGAGATACCATCAAGGACTAAAGGTGCTTGTTTGCCCTGACACTAAGTGGTCCCAAGTGCTTTTTCAGTTCTGCACTTCCATGTAAGATGTCCTTTGATACCGTTGTCAGTATGCCTGACAACAAAAGTAATTTCCTGCCTTATTCTAAACATAGTTTTTTTTTTCTCCTTCGCGTGCGCACGTGTGTGTGTGTGTGTGTGTGTGTGTGTGTGTGTGTGTGTGACTAAGACTCAAACCCTGGACCGGACATGGTGGCTCATGCCTGTAATCCCAGCAGCTCAGGATGCTGAGGCAGGAGGATCACAAGTTCAAAGCCAGACTTGCAATTTAGTGAGGCCCTGAGCAACTTAGCAAGACCCTGTCTCAAAAAATAAAAAAGGCAGGACTGGGGCTATAGCTCAGTGGCAGAGCACTTGCCTTGTATGTGTGAGGTACTGGGTTTGATCCTCTGTACCACATGAAAATAAACAAAATAAAGACACGCCGTCCACCTACAACTACAAAAAAAAAAAAAAAAAAAAAGATTAAAAAATAAAGGGGCTGGAATTGTGGCTCAGTGGTAGAGTGCTTGCCTTACATGTGTGAGGCACCAGGTTCAATCATTGGCATCGCATAAAAATAAGTAAAGGTATTGTGTCCATCTACAACTAAAAACATTTTTTTTTTTTAAATAAAAAAGGGATGGGGACGTGGCCCAGTGGTTAAGCAACCCTAGGTTCAATGCCAGGTATAAAAAAAAAAAAAAAAATTCAAACTGTGGGCCTCATATATACCAGGCACCAGCTACATCCCTGCCCCTTTTAAATTTTATTTTGTATTTTTTAATTTTTTGTTTTATCTTGAGACAGGGTCTTGCTTCTTGACAACTTGCCCAGGCTGGCCTCAAACTTGGAATCTTCCTGTCTCAGCCTTCCAACTAGCTGGAATTATAGGTGTAAGCCACCATGCCCAGTACACAGCATTTTATATGTAGCTTGAGTGAGGATTTAGGAATGATCTTTCTGATAGCGTGGAGCAGGATATGAGGGTTTTGTCATAATAAGCTATTTTTGGGAAGTATTTGTCGCTTCTGAGTTTTCAATTGTGACAGAGGCCCTTCCCCCCCCAGAAGGCTGGCTTACAGTTAAGTATTATAGTGAATATATCTGGATATAATCCTGGTCACAGTCCATTCACTTAAGAAAGTATTTGTGGGGGGGAAAAGTTGTCTTTTAAGCACATTTTCAAGTTTTATTTTTCCTTATTAATTTTCATTATAAACTTGGAAATGTGTTTCTAGGGAGAATTTTTGTTCCTAAGATGTAATAAAATCATACTACAGAATGCAGCAGACCTTATAAAAGCACACATTCAAGGGAAAATCTTAATTTTACAGCATGCTTTTGTGTTCAGCTCACATGCCTTCCTTATAGCAGTGAGGGTGTGTGGGTTGGCACAGCTGCTCAGGTCTAAAGGCACACTGTCCACTTGCCTGATACTGAGGATCAGACTGGAGCCGTGACCTCTCCTGCTGGGAAAAAGGAGCCTGCACATGGAAACAGCGGCAGCAGCACTCCAGGCACTTCGAGTTGTTCCATTCCCTGCAGTGGCTGCAGAAGGCTGCTGGTCTTGAGCAGTAACTGTGTTGTTCAGGCTGGAAGACACCCTGAAATGGCAGCCCCAGGGATCCCAAATATAGTAGGAAGAAAATGGGCTACCGAAAAGGTAGCCCCACAACGATAGACTGCACCACAGCAGTCCCTAGGACAGGGCTGAGAGGGGTTTCTGAAAATCCTAGCAGGGGTTTCTAGATAATGTCCATTGAACTAGTTTCTGGATTTAGAATTTCCATAATATATATCCTTACTTAAAAAAAAGGTGTGGGGTGGCTGGGGTTATAGCTTAGTGGTAGAGTGCTTGCCTAGCACGTGTGAGGCACTGGGTTTGATCCTCAGCACTGCATAAAAATAAATAAATGAAATAAAGACACTGTGTTCATCTACAACTAAATTAAAAAAAAAAAAAAAAAACTTGTACAGGGGTTGGGGCTATGGCTCAGCGGTAGAACGCTTGTGTTGCACGTGTGAGGCCCTGGGTTCGATCCTCAGCACCACATAAATAAAATAAAGGTATTGTGTCCACCTACAACTAATAAAATAATTAAAAAAAAAAAAACTTGTACAAATAGCCGGGTTGTAAAGCAAGAAAAAATAGAGATGGTTATTTGCATTATAAATTTGCAAATACAAAATTCCACTTTGCAAAAACACGTTAGCTCTTCTATAAATAGTGCATTTAAAATACGGTGTGCGCCTAAGATTTTGTTAGTTTTGCAGTGCTGGGGATTGAACACGGGACTTTGTGCTTATGAGACAAGAGCTCTACCATGGAGCTCCTAGCCCAATATTTGTTTAAATATAGTTTTTTATAAGCCAGGTATACCTGAAATGAATGAATTTCTGTATTTGGACTTTCTGAATCATGAGACAAAACTATCAAACAGCTTCCACTCTCTTCATTCATTTTTCCTTTGCAGTTTTTTTGTGTGTGGGGGGGGAGTGAGGGTACTGGGGATTGAGCCCAAAGGAGCTTTATTACCGAACCACATCCCCAGACCTTTTTATATTTTATTTTAAGACAGGGTTTCACTGACTTGCTGAGGATGGTCTTGAACTTTTGGTCCTCTTGTCTCAGCTTCCTGAGCCTCTAGAATTATAGGTGTGTACCACCATACTGGCTCCCTTGCATTTTTTCTTTCTTTTTTTTTTTTTTTGGTACCGGGGATTGAATTCAGGGGTACTTGACCACTGGGCCACATCCCCAGCCCTTTTTTGTGTTTTATTAGAGACAGGGTCTCACTGAGTTGCTTAGCACTTCACTTTTGCTGATGCTGGCCTTTGAACTTGCGATCCTCCTGCCTCAGCCTCCCAAGTGCTGGGATTGTAGGCGTGCGCCACTGCGCCCAATTTTCCCTTGCATTTTTTAGAGGGGGAAATGCATCTAAACTTCCTTTTGGGGATCCAAATTTTCCTATAACCAGAAATCACCATTTTCAATTCTTAGTCTCCTCCTTGCACTTGAGTGTTTCTTGATTCCACTTGGCTTCTCCTAGAGCTTCATGCCAATTCCTTTTGTTTGGGCACCCATGAGATGGGCTTTGTAGGTTGTATAATATTGAAATGGTCCACTGAGATTTCACAGGTTGTATGATCCCTGTTCAGATGAACAATGCCCAGTTAAAAGCTCCAATACTCGTACTTCTATCCTGTTTTTATTGGGAACTAATGTGATGTCAGTGATTCAACAGGAAAGAGCAGTGGCCCTTTCTTCCCTGTGATCTCATTGCTTGCTTCTCTCCCCAGTGAGAAAGTGGCGAGTGAAAAGTGCCTTGGGAGCCTTGAGCCAATGGCAGCTTGAAGTGGGAGAGCCACCGCTCCCAGGAGCCGGAAGCCTGGGGTCGGAGCTCATCAAGGAAAACAATGCCAATGTATGTATGTCTGTCCAAGCCTCTTATGAATGTTGGGAGGGTCTCTGACCCCTGAGGGCAGGGACTATGAATAGTCCTTGAGTCGGATTTGCCTTCTGCAGCCTATCTTCATGCGTAAGGACACCAAGACGAGTTTCCAGTGGCGGATTCGAAACCTCCCCTACCCTAAAGATGTCTATAGTGTCTGTGTGGTCCAGAAGGAGCGTTGCATTGTTATCAGAACAACCAACAAGAAGTGAGTAGTGTGGGAGCATCTGCCTGCTTGTACTTGAGCAGTGGCAGGGCTGGGGCAGGTCCCAGAGTGCTCCTTACTCCAAAAGCAGAGCACCTTCCTTCCTGCAGTTCTGAGGGAGGAAAGCAGACCCAACAAAAATTCCAGGGGTACTCCATCAGGGGAGGGGAACTTGAACATGTGCCTAGTGTGGTACCTGGCACATATTGGAGCTCAGTAAATATTTGTTGAATGAATAAGGGGATGAGGGAATCACTTGTGATTTCACTTCTGCTGTAAGGTTAATTATGACCCTGACGTTATGGCTGGATCCAGTCCATGGGGAACTTGACCTGGTGACATCATTCTTGGAGCTGGCAGGGAGCCACCATGGTCTGGAACTGTCTGAGGTTAGAGGACTTCAAAATACTGGAATGGGCAGTAGTAACCCTAATCCCTCCTTGGACTAAGGGACAATGGACAGATGCTTTGGCCTCTTGGAAGTCTCTGGCATTCTGTTTCAAAAGGGGTGCTCAGCTTCCCTTTATGGTCCACTGGTGGGGGGCAGGCAAGCTGGGGGGAGTGTTGAAAGGACAGAAGGTGACCCAGATACATTTTCTAAATTATCACATTTGGGTTTCTGGAGCTCTGACTGGCCACTGGAGAAGAAAAGAGCCCTGAAGTGAATCAGTCTTGACCTGAGCCAGAGGGATTACAGTATGGGGGTGCCAATTCCCATGAAATAGATTGGGGTATCAAGATGGACGTTTTCTTGAATTACCCATCTACAAAGTATGATGCTTCATCCTTGTGCCCAACATGCCTCACAGGCTGCTGAAGCTAACCAGAGGTGCTTCCACCCATCTTCTGCTTTACATATGTTTGGGAGGCCCCAGCTCTTTGTCCATCTCCTCAGCTGGTGTGGTGCCAGTCTCCGCTTCCCTCTTCCTCAAGTCAATAAGGCCCACAGGGAAGCAGGGCAACTCCCCCACTCCCCAAGTGCAGCCCTGGATCCTGCCCTCCTCTTATGACTCCCATACCCCATCATTTTGTCAGGGTTAAGAGGACAGGGGAAGGGGTGGAGATGAATGAATTAATTTCAGGATTATTGCTGTACATGCAGCCAGCAGCCCCTGCAGTAGGCCTTGTCTATAAATACAAAGTCATAATAATAAGGGTTTGCGTTTATAAAGCACATTGAAGCCCTCAGATAAAAGACAGTTTATTTCCGTTATTGTTCTCATCATTAACAGGAGTCAGTGCCTAAAGTGGAATTTAGCAATTTCAGACAACAGAGAAATTGCCTGTAGGAAAACAAACTCCGTACTTCAGCAAGCATTCCCTGGCGTAAGAGGCCCTGGGTCCAAACTGGGAACAAAAGTGCTTCTGATAGCACTTGAATCTGCAGCTTAGCACTTTGTGGAGCTGGCTGCTGCCTCCTTTTTGTCCCCCAGAGGTCACTGTCGAATACAGATATCAGGCAGAAATGTGATTACATGAGAGTGAGAATAGAGAGGCTAGCTAGCTCACCAAAAATTCATCTGCGGGCAGATCCTTTGGGCCCCATCTCCTGCGAGCATCCAGCCATAGGTGGCGCTATTGGCCAGGAGCTCCATGGCTAGAGACCCATTCCAATGCCCAAGGAGGGGAAGTCGTTTTTGAAGTACTGGGGGAGGCCAGGTATGATTAGGGTGGTGCCAGGGAAGATGGGGTTCCTACAAAGGAGATAGGAGCATTTTGGTACCCACTTTAGAGCCAGCATGGAGCCTCTGGTCCAGGGTCTCGTCCTGGCTCAGCCCCACCCTTCCACAGATCCTCTGTTAGGAGGTAGCTGGAAGGCCCCCGAACTCTTAACTAGATATTTCCTGAGCCTGGTGGAATTTTCACCTTCTATCTGTGGTAATGTGTCGTATACTTGTACTCCACTCATTAAACAAAACTTAACACTATTCCTTTGAGCAGTGTTTAACTTCTTCAGGATACTTTAAAAATTTGTTTTCTGATCTTCATGTCATCCAGAGATGGTAGGATGCATATTTTTATCCTACTGTTATGTATTAATAATTATGTAAAAGTAAGTGTATGGTCAGCCATACACACACACTCTCCTCCTTGCCAGAAGGAGAGCTAGTGCCCTCCTATTTGGTGCCCAGGCTTCTGTGGTCTCTGCCGCACAGTGATGTTCTTCTTTGAGTAAACCTATCTTCACCTGGAGGTTCTGTGCCTGCCCCATTCTTATATTCTAGAATGTGGTTCCTGACCAAAGCCAGACAGTTGCTTTGTCTTTGAAGAACTGGGTTGGCCACTCTTCTTTGCTTTAGAGAATTGATCCTACTGTATTGTGTCCTTGGCCTCGGGTACTAGTGAGGCATGAGTCAGGCCGAGAAGAAAGTGCTTTTCTAGGACCCCTGTGTGTATCATCTGGTCCTGATAAGAATGTTTGTGTAGAAAGAAGATTCCTGGCTTTAGCGTAGAAGCTGGCAGCTGTAAGTGGCATGAGCCAGGGTGCTAGAGTGGCAAGATATTGGCTTAAGTCTGATTTCTGCCTTGTATTTAGCTGTAGTATTTTGGACAAGGGTTCCTTCTCTATTGTAGGAACATGCTTATACCTGCCTCACAGATTGTTTGGGGAATTTGATGAAATCAGATACATATGAGAACCCAGTACAATGACTGGCCTGAAGCAAGTTCTGAACAATTCTTTGAAACTAATCTGAAGAGAGCTTGGCTGATTAGACATCAGTGATCACTATGGCCAGTGTTAATAAGCATCATGTATTATAGGAAAAAAGGATCCTGTGGCCAGATAAGTTTAGGTCAGTCTGGATTCAACAGGCTTCAGTTCATTAGAACTCTGAGGGTCTGGCCAGCGTGTATGTGCACATGCATTGTGACTTTCCAATAAGATATATTAGGCATGGCTACAGTTTTCCCAGAACCTTGGGTTTTAGGAAAATTTGCCTGTTGCTGGGAGGGAATGACTGGAGGCTTCTCTGGATACTTCTGCCAAGCTGGCATGCAGGGTAGAGGTGTGTGGGGCCCATGAGACTGTTCACACAGCCCTCCTCTGGTCTCAGCCCTCCTCCAGGGGCTTTCTCTCCTTAGGGCCCAACCTCTTGTGCCCTTTCCTATTCAATGCAAGGGAGAATGGGGTGAGAAAGGGCTGGAAATTGGGAAGGGAATACAATAGAGAGAGGTAGAGGCAGTAGGCCATTTCTGAAATAACCAAAATGAAGGAGTTATCCATTTGGCACAAGGAGAAGAGAGGTTCAGTTAGTCCATTTTGGGCCCTTTGACAATGACTTAAAAGTTCATCTAGTATAGCTCCTTGATTTTAGGAAGGAATTTAGAGGGAGAAACTGAGGCCCAGAAGTTAAGTGACTGGCCCAGGGTTATAAGGCAGGGCAAGAAGACCTACAGCAAGATTTTACTTTCATCTAAATGTTTTGAAGACTTTGGACATTCAGAAAGGATGAACACTGATGTGTTTGAGAGAGTACCTGGGAGACCTACAAGGGTGGTTGAATCCGGGGGTAGAAAACCTGTTTGTTAGTAAACACCCCTGCTCTTCTGTCCCAATATCTGCCCCATCCTTGGACACATGTAGGGAATCTAAACCAGGTGATCTATTATTTGGTGAGATTGTGGAGATGGAGGGGTTAGGAGATTTGGGGAATAACCTTATAATAAGAGCTTTGTGACTTGAGCAACATACCTAACTTTTCTGTGCTCAGTTTCTGTAAATGATGATATAGAAATAACCAACCTAAGGGGATTTTGTTTGTTTTTTGTACTGGGGTTTGAACCCAGAAGTGTTCTACTTCTGAGCTATATCACCAGCCCTTTTTAAAATTTTAAGACAGGGTCTTGCTAAGTTGCTCAGGTTGGCCTTGCTTGCCTCAGCCTCCTGAGTTGCTGGATCGAGGGCAATCACTGCTGTGCTCAGATCTTTAGAGGGCTATTTTGAGGAGTAAATGTGTTTGACACCAAAGCTACACACCATTTTAAGACTAGGGGTATAGATTGAGGTAGAGCACATGTGCAAGACCCTGGGTTCATCCCAGGGACGGGCGTGCAGGGTAGGAGGAAGAAAAATAAGTCATCTTTCATTGCCTGGTTGTTACTGAGAGCAGTGAGAGAGGTGGGGATGGAGAAAGTGGGGCATGCCAGGATGCTGGGGAATTGCTCTGCTATAAATATCTTTAGCTTTTAGCATTAACAAAGCAAAGTAAGTAAGCCTGTTTCTTCTTCGTCCTTAAATCGCCAGCTCCCAGCTCAAGGGCTAGGACACAGTTGATGTCCAGTAAATGTGGGCTGCTTTTCTACAGCTGCCTGAGGCTGAGCATTCTGACTTTTCCAGAAGCACAATGGGGTCCCTCTCTTGTCCAGGTGCTAATGAGAAAGTCAAGTGCAGTCCCTGTCATGGCAAACCCCAAGGCTGGGGGAACAGAGATAGAAGGGTGCCAGCTGGCCCCGAGGAGAGAGAAAGCAGATATCCCTACTCCCTCCAGCCCTGGCTGTCAGGAGCCTCCTGGGAGAAGTTGTTTAACCTCACCAATGAACTAAATCCATTACTGTAAGACTCAAAACAAAGCTGAGCCTCAGGGCCTGTGCCCAGCCTCCTAGCCTTATGGTAGGAATAGAACAAGGAATGGGGACAAACTATGCACCTCAAGTTCCCTCTGATCCTGATGTTGCTGTTGGGGCCAAGCTCCAGGATTCATTTTCCTTCCTACTGGCCTAGCCTGGGGAATGGGGGTGGGGGGGGGAGCACTGATTTGGCTTTTTGTGTATATTTGCAGGGAAGATGTTAACACTTCCTAACAAGCCTTTGTGTTCACCTAATCTCTGCTGTTTAACCTTTGACTCCCCCCTATTATCAGTGTCTGCCACCTTTGCTGGCCAGACCAAGGGCCCCAGGAAGAGCCCTCAGCTGGGAAGAGGATGTGGAGAGCATTCCTCTGCTGGTTGCAGGCAGATGGATCGCCTTTCCCTGGGGCAGAGCTTTGGAAAAGAAAGCAACTTGTGGTGCCATTAGGATCCCCCAACCCCCACTCCTTTTGAACTGTCAGCCTTTAAGTAAACATTCTTTTCCTGCCATGGGTCCTAGCACCTTGGTGGGGAGTGGGGAACCTGGGAGGAGGGGCCCTGGAGCCTTGCTAAACTGAGGGATTTGGGCAGGGAGGACAGGGGCAGAAGTGCTGCATTGATGTCAACTCTGAGTCCCCAGGGCATCAGGCCTTTTGAAGTGGACTCAGGATAGCTGTCACCACAAGGACCAAGCCCCTCTGAAGTATTAAAAACCCATCCTTTGCAGGCCCCTCACTTGAGTTTTGTTTGTACCTGCCTGAAGTGTTTCCCTTCCTAGCCCACACAACCTCTGCAGCAGAGTGGTGCTTTGCCCAGGTGACAGTCTGGCAGCCTCTGGCCAGGGCCCAGGCCACATTTCCACCAAGGAAATGCCAAATAGACCTATTAGAGATGAGATGACCTTTCTTCATGCTCTGGCATAATAAGCATTGGAACAGGCACAAGGAACTTTTCTCTGACCCTGACTCTGACTCCACTGACAACTGGCTGTAAAAGCAGGCAAACTATTTCATCTCTGAGCTGGAGTTTCTTCTTTAGCGAAGGGGTCAAATTCCCTGAAATCCAGTCATACACATTACAGGCTTGATTTTCTTTTTCTTTCTTTTTTTTTTTTTTTTAACTAAAAGGGATCATTAATCTATGGCCTGGCACCTGCAGATAACAGGCACTATGTATGGTGTGTGGAAATGGAGGGGTGGGGTCTCAAGGCCAGCGAGGTGGAAAGTCCAGAACTGGAGATGGTTTGTCATCCTAGGAAGCTTTCTCCTTGTGAACATATTTCTCTGACTTACAAGTAGTGTCAGGCTAACAAGGCCTTGAAAGACCCCCAAAGAGGAAAAGGTAGCTGAGTTCTTCAGTGGAAATCCCATGTAAATGTCAACTGTGGGCCCCAGCTTTGGGGGGATGGCCCTAGATGTCCTTATTGTCCATTGTTAGGATATGTGTCCCATTTTCTGGTATGCCTAGGAGGCTTGGGGTGCAGAGGAGTCCAAAGCTGCCTGAGCTCTGTGTGTATTCCAGGAGGCTTCTACCTGTCTTGGGAGACTCAGTTCTGCGACATGAGTCATACAGGCCCATGGTCTAATCATGGAATTATGACTAGTTCTGGTCTTTTTCCTTTCGACTGGCCGTAAGGCGGGACATACTTTTCTTTCCAAGGCCAATGAGCTCAAAAATATAACTGGCAGGAATCCTTCCAGCTTTGTGGAAAGTGGGAGAGAACTGTATAGAAGCCTGGTGCCCAGCTGTTGGGGTTGCCTTGCTAGGAACTGTATAGAAGCCTGGTGCCCAGCTGTTGGGGTTGCCTTGCTAGGTGCCCCAATGGCCTCTTGGTGTCCCTACAGGTACTACAAGAAGTTCTCCATTCCTGACCTAGACAGATACCAGCTACCTCTGGAAGATTCCTTGCTGAGCTTTGCTCATGCCAACTGCACCCTGATAATCTCTGTAAGATTTACCCAGGCTTCTTGGCCACTATATTTGGGGAGAGGTTCCTCTTTCCCTGCCCACTTCCTATCCCCTAGGAGTCCCCAGCTCTGAGCATGCTTGTTAGAGATCGGGTGTTTCCAGTTCAGCCAGGGGAGAGGAGGGTCACACAGTTCACAACTGAAAGAGGGCAAAGGATGATGAAGAAAGTGGTAGAAATCTCAGAACTTTGGCTCTGGCTTAAGGTCTGCTTTTACCCAGCCACATGACCTGAGTAAATCATTTGGCGCCCCCGTACATTTCAGTTTCCTCATATACAGTAAGGGCACAGAGGGGCCCAAGTATGGGTATGGAAGGAGGGAGATAGTAACTGAATTATGTCCTCTTCCTGGATCTATCCACAGTATCAGAAGCCAAAGGAGATCGTGGTGGCTGAGTCAGAGCTACAAAAGGAGCTAAAGAAGGTAAAGACGGCCCACAGCAGTGATGGGGACTGTAAGACCCAGTAGCTGGTCCCTGGCCTTGCTCCTCTGGCATGGAGGATGTTGTGTGACTTCCAGGCTTGGGCTTTTCTGGCATGAGGCAGCCTCCTCTCTTCTTGGACCTATCTACAGTCTGTAGGAACTGGTCCAGGTGTTATGCCTAACTCCTGTTCATGGTCTTATTTCCTGAGTAAAATCATTCTGAGTTATTGCAGATGGACTGTCTTTTGTCCACCTCTGTAGGCTGCCTGCCCCTGGGCCCCACTGCTCTTCCTACAGAGGGTGCTGGTGTGGCATTCCCTTCTCTATCCTGGGAACCTAAAGGAAGAAGAGCTTAAGGGCCCATGACCTCAGTAGAGCAGGGTGTGTCCCCAACCTGTCTGCATAAACTCAGAGGAAGTCTGGGCTGGTAGGCCCCTGTGCTAGCTTGATTTGTAGGAGTGGCCCAGAAGAGCAGAGCCCAGTGGCATATGCCTGCAATCTCAGCTACCTGGGAAGCTGACACAGGAGGATCACAAGTTTGAGGCCAGCCTGGACAACTTAGAACCTGTCTCAAAAAGTGGTGGGGATGTAACTCAGTGGTAGAACACCTCTGGGTTCAATCCTCAGTACCATCACCATAACAAAAAAGTAGTAGCTTAGTAGAACAAACTCCTTAGAACAAACCTCCTAAGGTAGGTCCCTAAGGTAGATATAGGCAAGGGGGAAATTTTAGAAATGCAAAAACCTTGAAAATAGAGCATAGGATATTATATTGTGGGTGAAAAGCCAAAATAAGGGTCACCGTGTTGCTATGTGTATGTTGAGGAAGGGTGAAAGAAGGGTCAGCACAGGTGACAGCAGCTTAGTGCCCCAGCATCCTAAAGCCCTTCCACAGTCCTTCCTTGAGGCTAGATGGGCAAGTGGTTGGTGGGAGGTCTTCCTGAAAAAGAGACCTTTGTTCTTTGGCATAAAGAATGAAGGGCCACCAAGCTGGTCTCAACCTCTTAGAACAGCCTCATCAGTGAAGAACCAGGTCTGTGAACAATCAAGCTTTATTTTTACAAAAATGAAAAGAGTAGCATATCTCCACAGCTGGCCTGAGGTAGGGCTAGCTCAGAACTCACTTAAAACTGCTAGGTTCCCTTTGTCCTTTCTTGGCTTCAAAGCAAAACTAGGTCACATTGTCCCAGGAATGAGCTCACAGCCCTAAGAGGTTGGTCAAAGGTGGAGTCTGAGGATTGGCTGGTGCCAGCAGGGGCACTGGCAGCCTCACCTCTCCTTCCAGGGAAGGGTAGAAAGGGGCCAGCTGTGAAGGCTGGAGTGCCTCACCTCACTCTGTGGCTGCCATGGCTCTACGAAGACATGGTGATGGGATTGGCCTTTCCAGGGTAGGTCCTTGCTCTGGTCAGATGGGTGCAAGGCCATGGGTTCAGCTGCATTCTCCCAGAGCAGCAGGTCCTATGCCTCCTTGGGTATATCCTTGGATGAGCCCTGGCACCCAGGAGCCATGGCCTCTGGCTTCAGACACCTGAACATTGTAGCAACAAGTTTAGGAGCACAGTAGGGGTGGTGGGAGGAGGTATCACTGCACCCTCCAAGCAAAAGAGGTCCCTGAGTAGCTGACTCCCCTGGCCGGCAGGCAGGGTGGCCTGTCATGGGTTTTGAAAGTCCAGGACGTGGAGGTTGTAAGACAGTGCAGCATAGAGATGGTTGGTGGTGAACCGTAGGCAGTACACAGGACTGCTGAGTGGGGTAGATGTCAGCGGGAAGGCCTGGAAGAGAGGTCACATGAAGGGGTAAGAACTTTCCAAGTGGGAAATGGGGATTTCCCTGATCTAGAGTCTCAAGCCCAGTGAAACAGGGACAGGTGCCATTGTAGGCTTCCTCCAGCCCTCCCTCGGCATGTCCTTGGCCATATCATCCACTCCCAGATGTGGCCCTTAATGAGTCCTGGCATCCCAGAGGCATGAGGTGGGCAGGATACTTACGTGCAGGCAGGCCCTCTGACGCCGGTCCCACAGCCGCACAACACCATAGTAGGACGACCCTGTGGCCAGCAGGTGGTTGCCATCTGTCTGCAAGCAGTACAGAGTGCTGTCGTGGGGTTCTTCCCACTCCATGACACATTTTCTGTCCAGGAAGAGGAGACATGGGGAGGTTCAGTGCCTGCCTCAGCTTCCTCAGGGTCCTGGAAGAGCTGTGGGGTAGGGGTTATGGAGCTATGCTGGACTGGAGGAGAGATTCCTTTTTTTCTTTTCTTTTTAAAAAATTTGTTTTAGTTGTAGGTGGACACAATACCCCCATTTTATTTATGTGGTGCTGAGGATGGAACCCAGGGCCCCACACGTGCAAGACGAGCACTCCACTGCTAAGCCACTGCCCCAGCCCTGGAGGAGAGATTCTTAACTGACCAAACTTCAGTAGGAAAATGCATCCTCTTTTCTTCAAGCCCTAGTCACAGAGCAAATACCCTCATTTGTATTTTCACATGGTGTGGCTACATGTCATAGAACCTGTGATGGGGAGAATAAAGGTCTTACTGAAGGCTGGGGCAGAATACTGGGGGACAGACCATACCTGATGGCAGGGGAGGCTCTGAGAAAAGCCTGTCCTTATCAGGGCTTGTTAGCCAGTTTCCCAGGCCACAGGGACCAGAGTAGAGAGTCTAAGCTTGATGTGACCTTACTGGCCCCTTCCTTCCCAGCTCCTGATATGGATTCTCTGTGCCTATCCCATGGGCTGACCTAGAATTGGAGGGAGGACTGGGATGGGCACCAGGCTCCCACAACGTACCCTCCCACACTAGCACACTCACCGGACACTAGTGCGAAGGTCCCAGTAACGAACATAGGTGTCATAGCCACAGGACAGCAGTGTGGAAGGGGATTCATACATGACATCTAGCACCCCAGCCCCTGGTGGAAAGTCACTGCCCAGGTGTGTCATCAGCTGCCCACTGGGGAGAGGAAGGGCAGAGGATAAGAGGCTGCCCCACCTTGGCTGTGCACATTCTTTCTCCCTGCAGCTGGCATCAGGCCTTGGGGATGTACAGCCCTCCCTCCTCAGCTAGGAAACTCCCACCAGCACCAGTGCCCACCCCTCCCCCAGCATCCCAGCCCCCAGCTGAAGCCTCAATGGGACGGACACAGCAGCCCTGCTGCCACACCTGCACTGCCCACCCACCACCCGGCCGCTCCTTCTCAGGGTAGTGAATGGCCTTGCTGAAGGGGTCGGCCCCCCTCACGTGCACACACTTGGTTACTTTATACTCCTTGATCCTGCAGGTCATGCAGTTCTGAGCTGCCTGAGACCAATGCCTTAATTCCTGCCTGTAATCTGGGGCTCAAACCTCATTGGGGATAAAGACCACACAAAGGGAGAAGGGGAGTCCCAGGAGATGTTAAAACAAGTAAACACCTTTGTGTCCGAGGAGAGAAATCGCTGAGAAAGCAGCTTAGCATGCTGGTCCCTGGTGTTCCGGCCCTCTGGCCCCCAGCCTGGGGCTAGCACGCCTCTGTGATCACAGCCCCCAGCCTGCTGGGCTCCAGCCTGCTCCCCCACCCTCACCCCACCGGTGGCCGGGAGCAGATTACTGAGAAGAACAATTTCTTTGTGACTGTGTAATTCCCTCCGTGACCGCGGCAGTGGGCAGACCCCTCACCCCATGCCAGACCCCTAGCAACCATGTAGGGGGGCCTCCTGGCCCTAGCAACTACCCTTCAACATCAAGTGCACCCGCTAATCCCTGTGGCTAGGGGATGGGTGGAAGTATTGAGTTTCTGTAGAATGTTGGGGGAATGAAGAAGGCGGCACCCTCTGGGATCGATGCCTCCACTTCCTTTACCTATGAGATGTTGGACCCTCCTTCCTGGCATGACAGGAAAAACAAGGCCATGGACTCTCCACAGGGGCACTCAAGTAAAAGGCCCAGGCATGGGGTAGGGAGGACTTCATGGCCCCAGCAGTGTTCAGCAAAGAGCTTGAGGAAGTTAAAGGCTACCAGCCATATGTCCAAAGGCAGACTTCTGCCCCAGACCTCCCTCCTCATTTAGGATGCTGACCCTCAACCCTCCCACTCCCTAAAGGAGCCTCCGTCTTCTGTAAAGGCTGAAGGCACTGAAGGAGGCTGGGGGTTCCCATCTACCACCAGCCTTTCCCTGTGAACCCCAGCAAGGAGCACTGCTGCTGTCCAGTGTAGGTTTAGGCCCCAAGTCCCTCCCTCTGGCCCAGCCTCCTCGAAAAGGAAGTTCTTATCTTCTTAGTGGTCCTGTGCTAGTCTGGGGAGAAAAATAGGCAAGTCTGTTGGGGGCCACGAAAGGGAACAGGTAGAGGGGCTACCCAGATCAGCATCCCCTAGAGGTCACTGACCTTGCTCCTGGAGAAGCCCTGTCTTCCCAGTTGGGACTAGGCAGGACAATCTATTTTGGGTGGGGAGTGGGAAGTTTGCTCTTTGCTTCTCACAGGTATACACATACATTGTACACACCAGGTGACAGCTGTTGTACTCCACAATTCTCTCTCCTTCCAGATTTGGGGGCCCTGCCCCCTCCATTAGTGAGGCCATAAGGAATGACTGAGGCACTCTCCCCTTTAATCTGTAGAAGTAATTTCACCTTTGTCTGTTTGAAATAGAAGATGAAAGGCGGAGAACGAGCAGAGTGGAGCCCAGCACAGCGCTGCCTGTCCACCCTAGTCCTGGGGTTCAGAGGGGAGGAGAGCCAGGCACCCACAGGGGTAGGCAGGGTCAGCAGTACAAAGGGGAACATCCCGACTGGGCTGCCAACTTGGGCCCTGCCTCAGCATCAGAGCCACCACTAATAAATGCAGCATAGGCCAGGGGCTCCTATCCTTTGGGAGAGACCCAAGAGCCCAGTAAATACCAACCCATAGGGGCTAGGACAAGTTCCTTGAACCCCTCATCTGCCAGCCTGGCCTGGCCAGGGGCTGAGGAGTTGCTTTCTGCTGTCTTCTCTTGATTCTCAAATGGCCACACACACTTTAAATGGGCCAATAAAAAGATACAATTTCTTTTGCCTCTGGACTCAAGACCCTCAAGGCTCTGTTGTGCAGTGCCTGTGAGGTTAAGTTCAGAGCATAAACTGACACACCAGGCTCTGGGAAATGGCCCGGTCTCTTCAAATAGCAGCCCAGCAGTACCATTGGAGTCCTGCTGGGGCTTTGATTTGGGAAAACAAACAGAAATGGCACCATGGGCCCTTTGTGGCCCCCACCCCAAGCCCAATTTAACTAGAAAACTCTAGCTCAACTGCTCTGGTGGAAAGAGAGACTGGCCTGACAATAGCCCCGAACTTTTCGGGGAGGGGGACAAAACAAGCTGTCTGTCTCCTCACCCCTCCTCCTGGGCTCCTTTTCTTACTGCAAGTGTGTTCTTGTAAAAACGATTAGATTGCAATTTGTATAACGTGGTGACCCCCAAATTCAGACATTTCACCCCTTTTCTCTGTAAAGAATGTTAAGAATGCTTCTCAGCCTCTCACTGTGGGGGGTTGGGGGGTGCAGAGCCTTGACTGTCGCACACTTGTGTGGGAACAGGGCTCCCCCTCAGAGTCCTGGGCCAAGACAGGAGCAGGGGCCCAGTCTGTCACTATAGAGGGCCAGACAAAAAGTCCATTCCCTTCCAACTCTGGACAAAGCCTGAACCTCCAGGAGCCACTGAGGGCTGGGGGGCCTCCACACCCCAGCCTCCCCAAGCCTTATTCCAGCAATTCTCTCTCAACCCAGGGAAAGATAAAGACAGATGGGGCCGCCTGCCTGCGTGAGCCTGATGAATGAGACAGGCTGGGGAGGGGTAGCCTGAAGGAGACCCATTGCCCTGGCCTGGGCTGTGTGCTGCTTCTTCTGGGAGCCCCCAGTACCTGGGCAGGGAAAAGCAGAATGTGGTCACAACCTTGAGTGGTTTCTTAAAAGAAAATCAAGTCCCCCTGGCCTAACTCACCCTGCCCTCGTGGTCCTGTTGCACATGAGTAGGACAGAGTAACTGTTACCATTCAGGGAGGAGGGAAATTTAAAACACTGACATTTATCACTATCTTTGTGGGGACAGCTAACTATAGGCAGGTATTACCCCTGAACACCTGGATGGTCCATCTGGGAGAGACCCTGAGTGCCAAGTTAGAACCCAGTGCTCTGTTTTACTCTTATCCCAACCTGTACACGCCTACCCCGGCCAAGCGCCTGCCACAGACCTCCCATGCCAGAGCACTCCCAATCAATGCTGACTCCATCTCCCAGCTCACACCTAATACTGTTTTCCATCCATGTTTAACATGCTGGGTTCCTGATGGCACTCCCTCTGGTACTCATTCCTGCTTCTGTTTGCGTGTAAGGAAATCTCTTTGGCATGTGCTACCCTGAAATGCAACAGTAGATTTTGGGGAGAGAGGATGAAGGGTGACAGTTTACCTTCTTACATCTCTATTCTCCAGAGGACAAATGGCCTGAAGGTATAAAAGCTGTGCAGGTTACTTAGGAGCAGAGTATCTACCACACAACAGCTCAGGTGAATTCCTGCATGTGCCCTGTATTATGGAGTGCTGCACACAGACCAGCTCATGTGATCCTCTAACCAGGCCTATGAGGTGGCTTAACCCATTTTATAGATGAGCAAACCAAGACTCAGAGGTTGCATTCCTAGTCAAGTCAGGGTCTGTACTCTCTGGAGTACATGCTCTAGCCGTGGTATTTCCCCTGGAGAATGTGCCTACCCTGTCCCAGTGCCCTCAATGTTTTCTGTTCAGCTGCACAATTGGATTTGCCCCAACAGACACACACACCCAGGGCCACCTGCAAGCCTCACCTGTGTTTTGCAGGACTTTCCACCTCCCAGGAACCCAGAAGCTAGTTCTCTGGTGAGGTAAGTGACAGAATCAAAGAAACATCCCAAACGTGACAGTGGAGGAGTGGAAAATGTGGAAGTTTCATTGGCCCCAGCCCCTTCAGGTGAGAGGAAAAGGGCCCTTCCAAGCACATAGCTTCTCACATGCATGTATGTGTGTGCGCACGCACCCCAGTACACACCCCACACACATGTTCAGACACAATGGCTCAAAGGCCAGGCAGCCAGGCAGCCCACTTTGTACTGCTAACAAGGGGATCGTAATTACAGGAAGGGACAGCCGGGCAGATAAAAGGATACAAAATTTCAACATCTGTTGCCATAAAGGGATAAGGAGAAGTGAAACGCAAAGTATCAGTTTGGTGTCAGCAGGCAGAGAGCCAATTTCAAAGAGTTTAGGGAGACAGAGGAGACAAGAAAGAAAAGGAAAGGGGGGAGAGAAAAAGAAATTACAGGGTTCCTTAAAGAGGTAAAGAAAAAAAGAGAATGAAAAAAGCTGTCAGTAATACTTTCAAAGGAGAAGGCAGGTACTTAAAAGAAGGGCAATTCCAGTAATCAGCCTGACTTGAGGGCCAGGTCCCTGCACAGGGAGGGGGCAGAGGGCCAGGGGCAAAGACAAAGTCACACCTGGGTGGGATAGGTACAGATGGTACCCTCAAGAGCAGCCAGCCTGCACTCAGGATTGGCCCCATTGCTTTCTTTAGCAAGGTGCCCCCTTGCCATTCCAAATGCCATTAGATGCCCCATATTAATATCCTGTGCCTGTGTGAGAAGACCAAGATGGGTCCCCAGTTCAGAGGGGCAGATAGGTCAGGCCATACCTATGGACAACCTGATGGCCTTTATGAGTATGCTAACAAGTTGAACAGTGGAAAAGGGCACAAATTCCAGCCATAGGGTCAGCTCAAGGAGGGCTTCATGATGGGGCACTGTTCATACTGACACATAAGCAGGTTTCCTTTATGTGGGGTGTTAATAGAGTCAGCTTGAGCAAAGGCTCAGCGGGGAAATAAAGGGTACCTGTTAGGATGGGTGGAAAGCCTATTCTGTCCCTGCCCTTATTGAGAAAGAAGAGATTTAGGGGCTTTGAGATGGAAATGAAAGCATAATGGGGAACAGGATGGCCCTGGCCCAAAGCAGAGTGAGATACAGGGGATGTGCAAGAGCATGCTACATACAGGGCCACAGCACTCAGATGAGGACTCAATGCTCTGGAGTAGCCAAGTACCAAAGCCCCCTGCCCCTTGCCCTATTCTATAGTCCTCGGAAACACTTAGGGCTGTAGCTGGCCCCACTGTGATACCCTTCAGATCTGGGGTCATAAGTCTCTTCATCTTGAAGCTCACCTGCCCACAGCTACTGGGGCAGGGGGAGGTATGCTCTGCTGTCAGCACCAATGCTAGATCCAATTCAAATGCCCCTTGACAAAAAAGGTAAACCCACAGCAAAAGCAAGCCTATAGGGAGCAAGGGATGCCTGGCTAGTCAGACCCACACAGACCTTCCGGCCACCAACAACTGTAGCCACACAATCAACACCTAGCACCTTCCCTAGGACCTAGTCAAGAGCCCTGGTGAAATACAGACAGAGACCACCAGGCCTCAGTTCCTTGAGGTCTGACAGGACCACAGGGCCAAGTTGGGGCTATTTCAGTGGTTGGCTGTCACCAGAGTCCACCAAGATGGAGGTGTAGGAGTTATTGGCACTTGAGGATTGAAAACTAGTCTTGAAGACCATTGACCATTAGAAGCAGGAAACTCCAGCGGCATCTCAAGCTTGGGTAAAGGACTTCATCTTTCTCATCTAGACAGGTTAGAAATTCCCTGTCCTCAGGTCCTACTCCATGATGCCCAGCTCTAGAAGAGAGAGGGAGGAAGGGAAAGGGGGACAGCCAAGCTCCTTGCCACCTAGACAATGGCTGTGTGCTCCTCCACCCTGCCCTTCTTAGTCCATGTGGAAAATAGTCCCTAGAGGTTTTGATGGAATGAAGGGCCGGGGGAGCCAGGAGGACACTAAAAGGGGTCTCCAGTCACCCAGTGTGTAGGCTGCCTGAGGAAGGGTACCTAAGAGATGCGTAGGTATGGGCTATGGCTCCGCAGATGGGAATGCAGGATTCCTGCCCCTTGAAAGGTGTCCCAGCCCCCACCATGCTGAGGGCAGCCTAGATGCTCAGAGTACAACTGTCCTTGCAGGATGCCCCCTCCACTCAAGTCACAGCACACACATGAAAGAAAATCCAGGAGCTGCTCAGGTTTCAGTGGTGACAGGTTAAAAGCAAAGAATCCAGCCAGAGCAGCACACCGCCACCCGAGTCCTGCCGGCAATGCTGCTCCACCTTGCAGGTCGCCTGTCAGTCAGGCTTTGGTGTTATTGAAAGATCAAACTGGGTCCTGCCTGGTCATTACCTTAATCCTATTTTCTACATGGCTTTATTATCTCCTTGGGCTTCTCTGGGAAAGACAGCTCTGGAGAGTCATCCTGTCCATCCATTTCCTCCCAAGGAAAGCAGGCACCTGCACCAGGACATCTCTCCTCACTGCCTGAACTGTTTGGTCCTTCAACTCCCACTGAGGACAGGAAAGATGTTTATACAAGTCCCAGTTCCTCCCAGGGGTGAGGAAGATAGTCTTGGGGACTGGAAAGAAGGCAGTGCCAAGTGATGCCTAGGGTGGTCCTGCCACCTGCAGAACCTACAGGCCAGCCAGGGGATGGAGTGGCTGAGTCTTGTCTGACACCAGTAAGAATCAAGGCTGCAGCTGTCTTGTGCCCATTTTCATTTGGGTTCATTCTAGATGCAGTAATGACCCAGTGTTTGTGGCTGGTGAGGTCTAGGAAGAATGACATCCAAACAGTTGGTGCTTTAGAACTCCATCCTGACCATAAGTCCCCCCTTCAAGGTAACCAGGCAGCTCAAAGACAAGCCAGCCTTCAAGATGATGCTAGGCCATGGTGGTACACCCAGCTCACATCACCCAGTTGTATGCCATCCTATACCCAGGCAGGTGATGATGCTAAGCCTAAGACTCAGTGACATGACTAAATAAAACTGGCTTTTGACAGAAGTGCCCATCTGTGACCCACAGCCTTCCTCTGGCAAGCCTTCCTGGCAAGAGCTTTTTTGGTGCCACAAGGTCCTCAATTTCTTTTCTCTTCCACTGGTCACAATGCCACAGGCATTTGAGGATTAAAAGGCAAGGCCTCTACAAATGCCAGGTTACTGGTGTGGAAACAGCTGTGGGTGGGGAGGAGGAGGGAAGGAGGACAGAGCTTGCACTGGTTGAGTGTCCCTGAGGTGGGGCACTTTTTCACAATAACCTTGTTCATACTCGTTCTGTTAGGTAGGGATAATTAATTCCCATTTTTTTTAAGTTCCCACTGTGGAAATTGAAGCCCAGAGAGGCTCAAGATCACAGACCTAATAAGTGGTGGAGTAGTTCTGGAAAACAGTTCTGTCTGGCCACACAGCAAAGCTCCCTGCAGAGCTCCTCGTAGCTTCCAGGCCCATGGCCCTGGTCCTAGCATGCTGCTTCCCACTAGGGAGGGCTCCTCCTGGCTCAGCTCCTTTTAGAAGGAAGAAGGACCAGTGGCAAGAGCTCAGGGGTAAACTCATGGGAACAAGTTTCAAAGGCTGTAGGATGCCAACATCTTAGGGGATTGAGACCCAAGTTTTAGCTAGGCTGGTAATGGTGCAACATGACCACTGTTTACACAAACAAAAGTAGATCTCAAATGAGGGAAGTGATAGCACCTGCCATTCATCAAACCACATCTGGTCTGCTCAGTACTCAGAGGGATAAAAGCAGATTATTTAGGGATCCTTTCAGGTAATAGTGGTCCTGGAGCCAGCATGATCCTCACACTATTCCAGCTATTCCTCAGATTCATTCTTGTTTACCACACCCTGACTCTTTGCCACCCCTGCTGTTGCCAGTGTGTAGTGGAAGCTGGCTCTTCCCCAAGCCAGGAAAGTGAACTGTCACTGGCCCTGCCTTCCCTTTGCCAGGGCTTGGTTTATAGTGAGCACTGGAACACAATTTTGGCTACTAGATGTGAGAAGTCTGCTCAGGGGGTCCTAGCAAAGGCTTCTTCATCGTAAAAAGAGGCCCAGGCATCTTCCATTTGAGTGTTGCCTTATGAGTTAGTGCAGCTGGTCTAAACAAATCTGAAAGCAGGGGCAAAAGCCACTGTGACCAGGGCAGCATCGTAGAAAGCTGAGTGAATATAGACCTTTGTGGCTTCCAACTACTGAACCCAATCAACCCTGCAACCACTCAACCACCCAGCTTCTGCTCCTTGTCATCTAAGATCATAATAATTCCATTATTGCCTGAGCCATTTTAAATTAGTTCTTTGTTACTTTTAGCCAAACACTATGGCTAATTGATTTACTGTGTCCATAAGGAAAACCTGAAGAACCTGGAATTTTTCTTCTGGAAAAGAGAACCCTGGAAGAGCAAAGCCAATCAGACATCTATGGCCTATCCTACAAGGGACAGGTTCAGCCTGCTTCTTGTCCAAGATCACAGCTCTAGGAAGCAAATGGCCTTAATGAGGGGTAAGCATCCTAACACCCAGAACAACTTGGAGATGCAATGTGCTGTTTGGGGATGTACTGAACTTTCCATCCCTGTTCTTGGATGACTACCAGAAGATAGTGTTATAGGAAAAACCATCTTTAATTAAAACATTTTGTACTACAAAGAAATCTTTTGGAAAGACTGATGATAGAATGGACTTTTCAGAAAGAAGACCTTGTGAACACTTCCCTAGGGAGATGGACAGAAAAGGAGAAAAAGCTAGATCAACCAGAGGAGGAGACTGGCAAGAAACACACCTTCACTGCTACTGTAAATTTTGCATTTAGAACTCAGGGCTAAAACTATAGAGCCAGCCTAGGTGCCCATTAACAATTGAATGGATAAAGAAAATGAAATTATGTCATTTAAAGGAAAATGGATGGAACTTGAGAATATTAGGTTAAGTGAAATAAGTCAAGGGTCATGTGTTTTCTCTCATATGTGGAAGCTAGAGAGGAAAAATGTAAAGAAAGGAGATATCATGAAATCTCATAAAAAACTGAAGGAAGATCAGTAGAGTACAGGAAAGGGACCAGGAGGAGGGAAGGGAAAAGGGGAATACTGGGAATGATATCGGCTAAATTATTGTTATATTGTGTGCATAAGAATGTGTAACAACAAATCCCATCATTATGTACAACTATAATGCACCAATAAAAATTATGGGAGGAGAAAACCATCAGGGCTAGCTGAAAAGTCTTTAGACTTACCATCAAAGGTATAATCAATAAGAAAAAAAAAGTCAATAACTTGGACTGCATCAAAATTTAAAACCTGTTCTGTGGAAGATGCATTAAAGTATAGATTAAGCTACAGATTAGGAGAAGATATTTGCAAACCACTAATCTGCAAAGAACTAATGTCTATTATATAAAGAATGCTCAAAACTCAACAGTTAAAAAAAAGCAAACAAGCCAGGCATGGTGGTGCACGCCTGTAATCCCAGCACTTGGGAAGCTGAGTCAGGAGGATCGCAAGTTCAAAGCTAGCCTCAGCAATGGAGAGGCACTTAGCAACTCAGTGAGACCCTGTCTCTAATAAAATACAAAAAAGGGCTGGGGATGTGGCCCAGTGGTTGAGTGCCCCTGAGTTCAATCCCCGGTACCAAAAAAAAAGCAAACAACCTGGTGGGCCAAAGACATGGACAGACATAATAAGCAGAACATGCAAATGGCAAATAAACACATGGAAATATGTTCAGCATCATTAACTATTAGCAAAACTGCAGTTAAAACCAAGATGAGCCAGGTGTGTGATGGTGCACACCTAGAATCCCAATGGCTTTGGAGGCTAAGGCAGGAGGATCATGAGTTCAAAGCCAGCCTCAGCAAAAGTGAGGCTCTGTCTCTAAATAAAATGCAAAATAGGGCTGGGGATGTGGCTCAGTGGTAGAGTGCCCCTGAGTTCAATTCCCAGTACCCCCCCAAAAAAGAAACCACAGATATTATACCTATTATACAACAACTAAAATAAAAAACAGTGACAATATCAAAATGCTGGTAAAAATGTAAAGAATCTCTCATACATTGCTGGTAGAAATATAAAATTGTATTGAGCCGGGCGCGGTGGCGCACGCCTGTAATCCCAGCACTTTGGGAGGCTGAGGCAGGAGGATCGCGAGTTCAAAGCCAGCCTCAGCAATGGCGAGGCACTTAGCAACTCAGTGAGACCCTGTCTCTAATAAAAACACAAAAAAAAGGGCTGGGGATGTGGCCCAGTGGTCAAGTGCCCCTGAGTTCAATCCCTGGTACCACAAAAAAAAAAAAAAAAAAAAAAAAAAAAAAAAAAGAAATATAAAATTGTATTGATACTCTGAAAAACAGTTTGACAGATAAAAACTAAACACACACTTACTTATCAAACAACCCAGCAATTGTACTCCTTCACATTTATCCCAGAGAAATGAAAATATGTACCCACAAAACTGGAAATCCATATGTAGCAAAATGAAATTAAACCACTATTTATCACCCTGTACAAAACTCAACTCGAAGTGGATCAAGGACCTAGGCATTAGACCAGAGACCCTGCACCTACTAGAAGAAAAAGTAGGCCCAAATCTCTATCATGTTGGCTTAGGAACCGAATTTCTCAACAAGACTCCTAAAGTGCAACATGTAAAATTAAGAAGCAATAAATGGGATGGTATCAAACTAAAAAGCTTCTTCACAGCAAACAATAAATAACATGAAGATAGAGCCTATAGGATGGGAGAAAGTACTTGCCATCTGAGTATTATCTGAAAGTACTTGCCATTCAGAGTATTAATCTCCAGGATATATAAAGAACACAAAAAACACCAAAAAAAAAAAAAAATTCAGTCAATAAATGGGTAAAGAACTAGACAGACTTCACAGAACAAGAAATATATGAAAAAATGTTCAACATTTCTAGCAATTGGAGAAATGCAAATTAAAACTACACTGAAATTTTGTCTCACTCTAGTCAGAATGGCAATTATCAAGAATACAAGTAACGGGGGCTGGGATTGTGGCTCAGCGGCAGAGCACTTGCCTCCCACGTGCGCGGCCCGGGTTCGATCCTCAGCACCACGTAAACATAAATGCATTGCATTGTGTACAACTAAAGTAAATAAATAAATATTAAAAAAAAAAAAGAAAAAAAAAAGAATACAAGTAACAATAACTGTTGGTAAGGATGTGGGGAAAAAGGTACACTCATACACTGCTGGTGGGACTGCAAAATGGCACAACCACTTTGGAAAGCAGTATGGAGATTTCTCAGAAAACTTGGAATGGAACCACCATTTGATCCAGTTATCCCATTCCTCGGCATATACCCAAAGGACTTAAAGTCAGCATACTATAGTGATGAGGTCACATAAATGTCTACAACAACTCAGTTCAAAATAACTAAGATATGGAACTAACCTAGGTGCCCTTCAACAGATGAGTGGATAAAGAACTATGGTACAAATACACAATGGAATACTCAGCCATAAAGAAGAAGGAAACTATGGCATTTGCAGGTAAATGGATGGAACTGGAGAGCATCATGCTAAGTGAAATAAGCCAATCCAAAAAACATGAAGGTCAAATATTCTCTCTGATGTGCAGATGCTAACACACAATAAGGCGGGGAGGGAAGAATAGAAGTTCATTGTATTAGACAAAGGGGAATGAGGGAAGGGGTGGGGAAAGGGATTAGGAAAGAGAGTAGAATGAATCAGACATGATTTTCTTATGTTCATATATGATTACCCAACCAGTGTAACTCCACATCCAGTACAACCACAAGAATGGGAAATTAGCCGGGCACGGTGGCGCACGCCTGTAATCCCAGCACTTGGGAGGCTGAGGCAGGAGGATCACAAGTTCAAAGCCAGCCTCAGCAATGGCGAGGCACTTAGCAACTCAGTGAGACCCTGTCTCTAATAAAATGCAAAAATGGGCTGGGGATGTGGCCCACTGGTTGAGTGCCCCTGAGTTCAATCTCTGGTACCAAAAAAGAGGGAAATTATACTCCATATATGTATAATAAGTCAAAATACATTATATTGTCATGTGTAACTAAAAAAAAAATAAAATTTTTAAATGAGCACCCACATAAAAACCTATACGCATAAAAATATATTCACATATGTTCGTTTTTGTTTTTGTTTTTGTTTTTGTTTTTGTTTTTTGGTGCCAGAGATTGAACTCAGGGGTACTTGACCCTGGGCCACATCCCAGCCCTGTTTTGTATTTTATTTAGAGACAGGGTCTCACTGAATTGCTAAGTGCCTCGCCATTGCTGAGGCTGGCTTTGAACTCACGATCCTCCTATCTCAGCCTCTGGAGCCGCTGGGATTACAGGCGTGTGCCACTGCGCCTGGCCTCACATATGTTCTTAACAGCTTTATCTGCAATAGTCAAAAAATTGAAAACAACCCAAGCGCACGTCAAAGGGTTGATGTTCTTTAATGAGGAAAGAAACTTGGGTGCATCCACAGCATGGAACACTACTCAGAAAAAAAGAGGAAATAAGTTACTGATACATGCAGTACTTCCATGAGTCCCACAGAAAGTGTGCTAACTTTTTTAAAGAACTGGTCACAAAAGGTAATATACTGTGTGATTCCATTTATGTAACATCTTCAAAATGACAAAATTAGATGGAGAACACAGAAGTGGTTGCCAGGGGTTACAGACAAGAGGGAATGGAGGAGAGGAAGACAGGTATAACAATGAAGGGGAAGATGAGGGATGTTTGTGCTAATGGAGCAGATTGTTCTGTATATTGATTGTGGAAGTGAGCACATGAATCTTCACTTGTGATAAACTGTGTAGAATTACATATACATTCACAATTGAAATAAAGGATCGTGGATTGCATCCATGCCAATTCTCTAGTTTTGACATTATACTGTATTATGTAAGATGTTAATGAGTATTTAAGTTCCTTTGCAACTCTCTATGCATATATCATTATTTCAAAATAAAAGCTTTTTGGTTTTTTGTTTTTCCAAAACAACAGAATGTCAGATAATGAGATGGGACAATGTCAAGCCTGCCAAAGCAGAGAATAAAACCTGGATGTATTTTAACTGTTCTGTATAATTGTTTTTATAGGTTCTATAGGCCACCTCCACAATTTCTTTTACAAAAATCATCTGAGGATAAATGGGATTTTATGTAGTCATGTAGCCAGTAACTCCTAAGAGAGGATATCATAATTCCAAATTGTTATCACAAATTCTATATGAAATTATTTCCTTGTTATAAATTACTTTAATATTCTCCTCAATCTAACCCCAGATGAGAAGGCACCACAGTGGAGGTTGCCAGTGGGTTTCAGGCCAGGATCTCCCCCAGCCTCCTCCCCAGACCACTTGGCCAACTAAGGCAGGGCGTCTCTGCTAGCTCTTTCCTTTGCCTCCCCAGTTGTTCTAGCCCCACCTCCCACTGGATGCCATGGTGGGCTCAGGAATCTTACCTGTTGAGGTCCCAGATTCTTAGGGGTGAGAAGTGCCCACAACAAGCTGTCCCTGTCACAAAAGAGCTGCCAAACAAAGAGAGCAGAGTTAGACCTGGCTTGTCAGAACTTGTGTTGGAAATGGCTACACAGTGGAAAATGCAGGGCTTATTTCCTAGGGGATGGTGGAGTTAATCCAGAATGAGAAGCAGCTGAGAGTGATCAGAGCAATCATGGGACAACAGCTTGGAGGGGCAGGGCTACAGACTCCCAGGGCTGACTGGCCAGAGGACCTTCGGGTTCAATAATTGCTGAGCCTACTACTTATACTGGGTTGGGTGGTCTCTGCCCACCATAAAAACAGACCTCTAGATGTCCCACTCTGGGCCCAAGGGAGCAAACCTTTTAGGCTGCAGTTGTATGAACCCGCGAGTACAATGCCACAGCCCAGAAAAGGCCTCGTGGGAACACACAATTGGGGACTAGTGGGTGATGCCCTAGTCAGAGGCAGGAGTGACTGGAGCATTCCTGAATGGTTTAAGAACTGAAGGAACCTGGCAATATAGGATAAGCATGGGGCAGCTATAAATGCACCAAACTGAGAAAAGGACAAAGAGAAAAGCTAAGTAAATCCCACTGGTAAGTTTATGCTACTACACAGGCTGGACATGTGAGGGATCAGGCGGCCAGGGGAGTGGGATGGGAGTCAGGAAAAGTCCTCCAAAGATACTGTCCAAAGCTGCCCAGATGCAGGTGAGAAGAAGTATGCTGGCCATGTTTTTCCAAGTGTCTCTTAAAGACTCAACATGTACAATCTGCATAGTTTCATTTTAAGTGGAGACATGAGCTGTGTGGGAAGGATCAGTGTAATAAGCCAAGCTGTCCATAGTGCTAGGACTAGAACTTGAACCTATGAGCCAGACCAGTCCTTTGTTTGAGAATTTGGTAGTGGCAGCATATAAGGAGTGATGGTGGTGGCGGTGGGGGGTAGGGGTGGCGGGGAGGGTTGCCTTCAGGAAACCCGGGCTTGAAAATCTAAGGACAAACAGGAAAATTAAAAGCAATTGTGTCATTCAGGGGCCCTGGGGCAGGGATGGGCCATGTCTCTACATGTCTTGTATGGGGCAAGAGAGACTGGATATACTAATGACACGTTGGCAGTGTGGGGCAGGAGCCCATCTGCCCAGCCCAGCACCTGTGCTTTCTACTCCCAGGCATGTCAGTGAGAGATGGATTTCCACTGGGAGGACTCTCAAGAAACCAGTGGCTTGGGCTGGACTGGGGAGCTGGCTGCTGTTGCTGATAAGGGAGATGTTAGGACAGACATTACCCAGACTGCTGATTTACCATCAAAATTGCAGGGCGGTGTGACTTGTCAGTCCCAAACTGATAACAAAGCCATATGAGACACCCTGGGGCCCTCGTACCACAAGTCAAGACTTCCTCCAGGGACATGCTCCATCATCCCGGCTTCCTCTTGACCTACAGGACTGCCAGCAGCCACTATGCTGTAGAGCAGCAGTGCCAAAACAGCCACTCCTGCCATGCCCCCAAGCAACTCCCAGGCTAGGAAGCATCCACTGGACACTGAAGAGCCAAACTACAAAAATCAGGAGGTGTGGCCCTCACTTCCCTCCCACCACATTTTTCTCTTTAGGGTAATCCATTAATAACTGGCAAAGCCAATTACCTTAGGTTGGAAACATAATAGCCACTTGGAAATCACTGGAGCAGGCAATTGGGTTCTCTAGACTTTTGAGGAGTGGGGGGCCAGGTGGAGGGCACCAGGGCAGACAAACAGACATCTTAAGGAGGCCTACAGCAGGCCTCTGGTTGGCCACAGGCCTAAATTAGTGTCAAGGTAAGTCAATTGGGGGGGGGGGGGGGAGGACAGAACTTTAATCCCTGCCACACCCACAACTCTGACCTCCCAGCAGGCAGGGTGGGGGTGGGATGGGGATGCAGATACCCGTCCCAGGGATTCCTGTCCTCTACTCACCCATCCCTACCCATAACCATCTGCCACCAAGAGGAGGGCCCTCACCTTCATATCCTATGAAGGGCTTTCTTAATTGCCTGGACATGTCACCTATCAATGTTTCTCTCTAAAAGCTATCCTTTCCTCTTGCCTAGCCACTGTGAAGCAGGAGGGAGTTAAGGTAGAGTGTCTTCAAGGGACTTAAGAAGACTTAAGAGTTTAATGAAATATAACACTCAGTAAAAAACCATGTGAGCAACAGTTTAGCATACCTTGAGCCAGGTCCTGCTGGGGGACACCAGAACTCACATCCAAACCAGGGACTGCCTGGGGCACTAGGGGTCAGACTGCCTGTAGACACAATCCTGTACACCCAGAACTATTTCGCATTACTTGTGGCCATGCTTGCTCTCCACCCTGCTCCCCAATTCCTACAGTCATTAGGAAGAATGAGGTAAAAACCACAGAGCAGCCACATTCAAAATCAGATGATAAAAAAGGGTGAGCTCAAGTGCAGTGTCTGAGAGCATGCAACAGACACGTGGGGCAGAAGAAGGGAAGGGATTCACTACTTGGGCACACCCAAAAGATGCTTCACATTCCAGTGAGCCCACGAGATACAAGTCATTATTCCCACTGTTGAGAAAGGAAAATGAAGCAACAGCCCAGCTTCAGGGAACACGCCAGGATTCTGTGGCTGCACGTGGGACCTGCTGCACACATATTTGGCATCCTCCATACTGTCCAGAAAGAGAACTTTGAAAGGGTCTAGTGGGTGGGATTTGTTCCTCACAGGTGGCTCCATCAACCTCAGTTCTCTAAGCTCCACAGCTCTTGTGCCCAATGTAACACCATGGTCTGATCTCCTGTGCCCTTGGCATCAACCTGACGTCAGCACCTATTCTCTCCACATCCTTTACTGCACTGGGCCTGATGCTAAGCATGTCAATGGTTCTCAAGAAATCTGGAGAGGGGCTGGGGTTGTGGCTCAGCAGTAGAGCGCTCACCCAGCACATGTGCAGCCCAAGTTTGATCCTCAGCACCACATAAGAATAAAGGCATTATGTACAACTAAAAAAACAAACAAACATATATATATTTTAAAAAGAAAGAAATCCGGAGAGCTATGAAATGAAAACACATACTATTCCTTCTTCTGTGGCTCCTCCTAAGAGGTTGTCATGTGTACTTCATTGCTCAACGGTACATGACCCAGAGAAGGCACTTCACACGAATCTGTGGAACTGCACAGAAAGGGCCTTCTAGGGCCCAAAGCCAACATAGCTCAAGAAGTCAGTCATGTGGGCTGAGAAGGTGGTCTCACTGCTGCCTTTTAATTTTTTTGGTGGTACTGGAGATTGAACTCAGGACCTTGCAAATGCTAGGCAAGGATTCTACCACTGAGCTACATCCCCAGCCCTTTGTATTTTATTTTGAGACAGGGTCTCCAAGTTGCCCAGGCTGGCCTCAAATTTGTGATCCTTCTGCCTAAGTCTCCAGTGTATCTGGGATCACAGGCATGCACCACTGGTCCAGCTCCCTCTTCTGTGTGTGTGTGTGTGTGTGTGTGTGTGTGTTTGTGTGTGTGTGTGTGTGTGTCTGTGTTTGGTGTTGGGGATTGAACCCAGGGCCTTGTGCATGCTAGGCAAGCACTCTACCAACTGAGCTATATCCCCAGCCCTAGCTCCCTCTGCTTCTTGAAGGAATACCTCCAAATCACCAAAGGCTGAAATCTGAATGACACATGACTGTCATACATGGTTGTGGGAGTAAGAAATCCCTCACAAGAGCCACAAAAGAAGTACTAACAGTATCTAAAACCAGTGTCAACACATGCCCATACATGCTCACACAAATGTAGGTACTTTCTTAGGTAGATGGTCCAAAAGTCATTCAGACTCCATAAACTGTCCTTTTTGGACCAGAAATTCCTTACCCAAAGCCAGTTTTCTACAATTTCTCATCCTATCACAGATATTCCCCATATTTTTAACCTAGTGTACTTGTCCCCTAGCTCAAGCTCACATGAGCCTGGCATCACAGACACTACCATCAGCCCAAGAAGTAGACACAGAAATCCTCACATCAAAAGACACCAGGACAATTTGGGGTTCTGTACATAAGTTGAAGAACAGATGGTAACAAGACACTAGAAGAGGAAGAGGAAGGTTAGAGGGAAATTAAAATGAGTTGGGCATGGACAGGCTGAAAGGAAGGTACATTGCCACTGCTTTTGCATCAGTTTAGGCTGTCTTAACAATACTAGTACAACCAGCCCTGCATATCTATGGATTCTGCCTTGAAGGAGCCCTAATTAGGAAGGGCTATTGCAGCTAGCTGGAAGCCATAAGTTCCACCTGATATGTATGTGACGCACCTGTAGGCACCCACAAAGCTGAAGGTATATAACCGGGTGAAAGCGGTCCGAGTTAGGAGAACGGAGAACGAATTCATTCAGTCAGTCGTACAGTCGCTCGGTCGGTCAGAAGAAGAGTTCGGGTCGGAGAAGAAAAGAATCAGAGCGGCCAGAACGTAGGCAGAGTGGTTACAGAAGAGAAACCAGATAGAAGAAGTAATTGCTGAGGCCGAGGCTCCCGAGGAAGAAAGAAGAAAGAAGAAAGAAGCTCTAAAAAATAATCTTTCTCTAAGCTAAGCTCTATCTTTCTTTCTTTCTCTCTAAGCTAAGAAGACAAGAAGAAAAGCTCTCTCTAATCTTTCTCTCTAAAAATCTTTTTTTCTCTCTCTAAGCTCTCTCTAAGAAAGTAGAAGTAAAAGTAGTAATAGCTTTACTCTGCCTCCGAGTTTTTCTCCCGCGGCAGTCTGTGGCTGGCCATGACAGGCAGCTTACACTGCCTCCATGAATTCAACCAACCATTGATCAAAAAATGATTACATCTTTACAGAGCATGGCTTTCTTTTCCTCAACAATATAATAACTATTTACATAATACTTATATTAGGAAATAATCTAAAACTGATTTAAAGTATATGGGAGCCAGATGCAGTGGTACTCACCTGTACTCCCAAGAAACTCAGGAGGCTTAGGTAGAAGGATCACAAGTTCAAAGCCAGCCTCAGCAATTTAGCAAGGCTCTAAGCAGCTTAGAACCTATCTCAAAATAAAAATAAAAAGAACTGGGGACTTTATCATTATAAAGTGCCCCTGGGTTCAACCCCAGTACCAAAAAATAAATAAATAAATAAGGCATAGGGGAGGATGTGCATGGGTTACACCCAAGTACTATGCCAATTTACACAGGGAGTTGAACATCTGCAGATTTTGGCACTGATGGGTGAGGGGAGTATCTTGGAATCAATCTCCCAAGATACTGATGATGACTAATTTATTGAGCACCTACTATTTTCAAGCACTGAGTAAGTGTTTCAAAAGCATTATTCCACTTAATCCTCATAACATTCATTTTACAGATGAGGAAACTGAAGCTTAGAGAGGTAATGTAACTTGATCTAGCTCACACAAGTAGTGACCAGTAGGACTGAAATTGGACTCTGGTCAAGTTTGGATTCTAGAGCCCAAGCTTTCACATCACCATTTACCACTCTTATCTGGGCTACATTTCAAGTTAGTCTTGTTTGTGTCCCAACATTATACTGTGCATAATGCCTGACATATTGAACACTCAAATGCTTATTGAATGAATGAAGCAACAAACAAACAAACAAATGATTTCACCTGAAGAAGAAAAAGGAGCCTGGCTTGGAGGCACAGTGGCAGAAGTTGTATGATCAGTGGCTGTGCCCGTGGCTGGCCTGGAGCTGCCCAGCTGGCCCAGGCCCCAGCAGCCTCTGAGCCTGGGCTGACACACTTTGGCAAGGGAGGCCACCAGAGCTGTCACATCATTCACCAACATGCCCATCAAGTGTATTCAGTTCTCTTCAACCCGCATTGGCATTTTAATTACTGTTGGGTAAACTAATTTGTACAAATGAAGGCCAGGCTGCCTAATAGAATATGCAAGCTCTCTGACCTCTGACAGGCACTGACACGAGATACAAAGGCAGCCGAGGAAGGCTTTTTATCTGAGCCTTATTACTCTCTATTACTCCAATTAGTCAGGCTCCACTGCTCCTAATTGGAGGAAAAATTGCAATTAAATCAATTTTTGATGGGCTGCAAGTGGGCTCCTGAACCGCCCTGCTTGTGAAACACTGATATTATAGCAGCAAAGGTCACAGGCCTCATCGGCACCTGGGGGCCCCCGATTTCTCTTGGCCCCCTCCTTAAATACCTCAAGAAAACCCCTGCCCCTCTATCGGCTTGGCCAGCAAGGGTGGGAAGGAGGGAGTCATTAGAACATGTCAGGTCTCATTGCTGCTGCCACCATCTGCTAACCTCTGCTGCTGACATCATTACAGCGGGTAAGTCCCGAAGCATGAATACAGTGCGAAGGTCACACAAACTGGCAAGGGGAAGCGAGGGCAGTGGCTGCAGTGACAGCACAGTGAGGGAAGGACCAGTGGAGGGGGAGCAAAAGGTCAATAGAAGTCGGAAGAAGAAAGATAGAGGTGGGGGAAGGTGAAAGTATGAGGCAGCTAGTGCCTGAGATTCAGCCCCACAGGGCAGCCTGGGCACCCAGGAGGTAAGAAAACAAATGTGCATTGGAAGGGAAAAAAAGAGACAAAGAAATCTTGTTTTTCTCACACAAACACCCCCACCTTGCAGCCAGGGGAACATCCACCCCGAATGCTTCCACAGACCTGGAAGGGTGTGGGCTATGTCTATGATGGGGGCCCAGAACATGCAAATGGGGCCAACTGTCCACAGTGACATGTCTAGGAAAGGGGGGAGATTCCAAGAGCTAAACACAACTTTGTTCATCAAACTAAAGGCCAGTAAGACTAAGAGGCCTGTCTGAAGCTTGAATGAGTAAAGTTTAAGACAAACAGAACTCCCATTTCACACACAACTGGCATACAATTACCTCAAAGACAGGGTGCAGGCAGAAAATATACATTCAGTTTAGCCAACTTCATGGATGACTGGGCCACAATCGGGTAATTGGGGAAGGAGGATATGCTTTGCCTTCAAGGGGTCAAGATCAAAAACATGGGAGATAAACAATGGTCCATCTACTCAATGGAATATTACAAGGTCATTTAAAATGATGTTCCCAATTACTACAGGCAAGGTACTTATGATGTAGTACTAAAAGAGAAAAGAGCAGGGTCCAAACTGCTTTATTACAACATTTTTAAAAAATATTTATTTATTTGCTTTAGTTGTACACAATGCCTTTTATTTTTACATGGTGCTGAGGGCCCAACCTGGGCTGCGCACGTGCTAGGCAAGCACTTTACTGCTGAGCCACAACCCCAACCCTATTACAACTATTTTTAAAAAACAGTTTGTGCAGCCAGGCATGGTGGTATACACCTGTAATCCCAGCGATTTGGAAGGCTGAGGCAGGAGGATCACAAGTTCAAAACCAGTCTCAGCAACTTAGCAAGGCCCTCAGCAACTTAGATCCTGTCTCAAAATTTAAAAATAAAAAGGGCTGGGGATGTGGCTCAGTGGTAAAGCACCCCTGGGTTCAATCCCCAGTATCAAAAAGCAAAAAACAAAACAACAAAAACACCCTGTGCATAGAAAAGGAAAGAGTGGGAGAAAACACTAAAATGCTTAAAGTAATTGTGTTAGAGGCAATAGAGTGATAAGTAATTCATTCCTCTTTTTGCTTTTCCAAATCTTCTTTAATGAGTATTCTGTACTCATTTTTAAAGAGAAAAACATATTATTTACATTTTGTAAGAGAAAACACAATGTACTAGACACTCTTGTCCATAATTCAGGGCCCCCAAGAGCAGGCAGACTAGATAATGAGCTGCCTGCTAGAGCCAGTGTCAGCAATGGCCACCCCGACACACCTTGGGCTGAAGCATTAGGACTGACCAGTACCCAAAGTCAGGCCAGGAAGCCCCTGATCAGAAGGCAGGGACTCCACTGGCCTCCCCTCCCAACGTGGCCCTGGTTAGTAGGGAGCAAGACTGACTCCTGACGCTCACAGCTGGGAAGACCTGGACCATCTTTCTCTTCAGTTACACACACCGGCCTCAGATCTCTCTCAGGCCAAGACCATCAAGGGCAGAATGGTATAAGGGGATGCCTAGAAGAGTAGGCCTGGGTAGAATGGCTGGAGCTCCTGCTGCTTTACCCCTCACCCTACTGTAATTCTAACAAGGCAGGCCCAACAAAGGGCTCCATGGAGGAGTGTGGTCCCACAGCTGGGAAGTGCCTATAGGGAGACACAAAATGATTACTCTTCGTTTTAACCAATGGTAAAGGATAAAAGACCCTGGCCCAAGATAGAGAAGAGGTGGCTTGGGGCAGAGGCTTCCCAGATGCACTCACTTCACTCAAGAATCAGAAACTTGAGCAATGAAAGGACAGAATTAACAGAGAGGGAAAAACATTAAGAAAATAAACAAAAACCAAATCCATTAGAGTGGAATGATTTGTGCTCATTTGATCTTTGAATTTAACAAATGGGCTGGGGGCTGCAGAGAGAAGAGCTTCTGAACTATATTTTCCATTATATGGCCCTGAAACACATGCAACCGCTTGCCCTGTATGCTTCTGAAAGAAAGAAATGGCAACGTGTCTCAGGGCTAAAGGAAACAAACACTGACAGGGCAGACTTCCTAAGAAATGGCAACATGATATTCACAAAATTAGATACCCAAAAAGAAGCATGGAAAAAGACTAGCTATACATGGTCATTATTTGCAGACAATATAACTGTTTATCTATAAAATGCAATAGATTCAGTGAAAAAAAGAAATTCAAACTAATCCTTGGGTTGGATGAGGTGGCAGGCATGTGGCATGCAATAGCAGAAAGGAGTACAGGCATGGATTCTTGGCTCTGCCACCTAGTTACTGGGTGATCTTAGGCAAGTTATTTAGCCACTCTAAAGTCTAGTGCTATGGGTTCAATGAGTGTCCCCTAAGGGTTCATCCCCATTGTGAGATATTCAGAGGGTAGAAACTTAACTCCTTCCAAGTATAGTGTTTAGAGAGGAAGCTTTTGGGAGTTGATTAGAATTAGATAAAGTTATCAGGGTGGAGCCCCCATGACTGAATCCTGGAGCCTTTATAAGAAGAGAGAAAGACAAAGCCAGGCACCGTGGTGCATGCCTGTAATCCCAACACTTGGGAGGCTGAGGCAGGAGGATCACAAGTTCAAAGCCAGCCTCAGCAATGGAGAGGCACTTAGCAACTCAGTGAGCTGTCTCTAGTAAACTACAAAAAAGGGCTGGGGATGTGGCCCAGTAGTCGAGTGCCTCTGAGTTCAATCCCTGGTACCAAAAAAAAAAAAAAAAAAAAAAAAGAAGAAGAAGAAGAGAGAAAGACAGACAAACACACCAAAGGAGATACAATGACACAGCTGCATATTCCATGTTTCTTGGAATGCAATGCCCTGTACCACCTCAGGACTCTGCCAGCAAGAAGTCCATCATTAGATGTGGCTTTGGATCTCCAGAACCTTGAGCCAAAAGAAACCTCTTTTCTTCATAAAGTTACCCAGCCTCATTTACTTTGTTATTGTAAGAGAAAAATGGACAAATACACCTAGTTTCTTTATTTGTAAAATAAGAATAATAATAGTACATAGACATACACTTGTAAAAATTCTTGGGGATAAATGCTTAGAACAGTGCATGACATATTTCAAACACCCATAGACATATCAGTAATAACCAATTAAAAAATGAAAATGTAAATATAGGACAGGGGTTGTGGCTCAGTGTTAGAGCACTCACCTAGCATGTGTAAGGCCCTGGGTTCAATCCTCAGCACCACATAAAAATAAATAAATAATATTAACATATTGTGTCCAACTACAACTAAAAAAATGTAAATATACACTCACAGAAAGAATTTTAAAACTATAAAATATTTAAGAAAAAAAGTAACCAAAGGCCAAGAGGCACAGTGGTATAAGCCTGTAATCTCACTGACTTGGAGGACCATGAGTTTGGGACCAACCTCAGCAATTTAGTGAGACTCTCAGGAAAAAAAAAAAAAAAAAAAAAGATCCACATGCAAAACACCTAAGACTTTACTAAAGGACACTGAGTAACTGGAGAAATGTATTGTGCTCCAGATGGGAAGTCTCAAGATTATGGGACTGTCAGTTCTCCTCTAATCGATCTGCAAACTCAATATAATCCTATCTAACCAAGATTTTTTTATTTAATCAATTGATTCTAAAATTCATCTGGAAGAAGAAAAGTGTATAAGAATAAGCCAGACATATCTGAAAAAGAACAATTGAGAAAGTTACTCTACCAGATCAAAACATACTATAAAGCTATAGTATGCTAGAATATTCAGATAATATATAGAGTACACTATATTCATGCTAGAGTTGACAGATAGATCAATGGATCAGAATAAAGAATACAAAGCCACACCCATGTATTTGTGGAGAATCAGATCTTAAATGTGACCTTTTATAGAGAGTGGATAAAAAATGAAACCAGTCAACAAATGTTATAGATTACTGAATATACATGTGAAAAAATAAAATGAAATTAGAGCCCTGCCTTCAGGAGATGTTAATTCCAGATGGACTTAGGAAATAAACATTTTTTTTGTTTTTTTTTTTTTTGGTACCGGGGATTGAACTCAGGGGCACTAGACCACTGGGCCACATCCCCAGCCCTTTTTTGTATTTTATTAGAGACAGGGTCTCACTGAGTTGCTAAGTGCCTCGCCATTGCTGAGGCTGGCTTTGAACTCGCGATCCTCCTGACTCAGCCTCCCAAAGTGCTGGGATTACAGGCGTGCGCCACCGCGCCCGGCTAACATTTTTTTTTTTTTTTGTACCGGGAATTGAACTCAGGGGTACTCGACCACTGGGCCACATCCCCAGCCACATTTTGTAGTTTATTAGAGACAGGGTCTCACAGAGTTGCTAAGTGCCTTGCCATTGCTGAGGCTGGTTTTGAACTCTCGATCCTCCTGCCTCAGCCTCCCAAGTACTGGGATTATAGGTGGGCACCACCACACCCGGCTAGGAAATAAACATTTTTTAAAACTCCATGAAAAACTATGAAAGTTATAGGAAAATAATTTTATAATCTCAGAAAGGTATTAATCAAATATAAAACTCTGAGGCTATAAAGATAATATAATTAGCCTGCAAGTAACAGAAACTTCTACACAACAGAAGACATCATAACCAACCAGCTGAAAGGCATTACCATACATATGAAATAGTCAAAGATTAATATAATACAGATTGTATGAAGAGATCTTATAAATCATGGGGGAAAGTAGCTAAATGGGCAAAAAAAAAAAAAAGCGAATAAGGAATTTATAGAAAAAATATACATGGCCAGCTGAGCATGGTGCTGCACACCTGTAATCCCTGCAGGCTCGGGAGGCTAAGGCAGAAGAATCACAAGTTCAAAGCCAGCTACAGCAACTTAGTGAGGTCTTGTCTCAAAATAAAAAAATAAAAGGGTTAGGGATGTTGCTCAGTGGTTATGCTCCCTAGGTTCAATCCCTGGTACAAAAAAAAATTTATTTGGGGCTGGGGTTGTGGCTCAGCAGTAGAGCGATCGCCTAGCATGTGTGCGGCCCAGATTCGATCCTCAGCACCATGTAAAATAAAGGCATTGTGTACAACTAAAGCAAATAAATAAATAGTTTTAAAAAATTTTTTTATATATAAATGTGAATAGTATTAAACCTATAGTAATCAAAGGATTATAAATCAGAAAAACAACAAAAATCATTACAAATCCTTACATATATACTTGGTGCTGTTCTAAGCACTTTCCACAGAGTTCATTTAACCTTCAAAACATTCCTATATATCTGATAATATTTTTCTAGCTATGATAATGGTATTATGATTACATCTTAAAAGCATCACTATCTTTCAGGGATGGGGCTCAGCGGTAGCATACTTGCCTGGCACTACATACAAATAAAATAAAGTTCTATCAACAACTAAAAAAATATACAAAAAAATAAAGTGTTTTTTTAAAAAAGCATCACTATCTTTCAAAGGATACACTAAAATATTCATGGAATATTTTATTTACTCAAAAGTTATATATCTGGGCTGGGGTTGTGGCTCAGCGGTGGAGCGCTCGCCTAGCACATGCGCGGCCCAGGTTCGATCCTCAGCACCACATAGAAATAAACGCATTGTGTACAACTAAAGCAAATAAATAAATATTTTTAAAAAGTTATATGTCTGATATTTGTTTTAAGATAATATGGGAGGGTCTGCTGATATTGTTACATTTTTAATTGCTTAAAGAAAAATTAAGTCCTACAAGGGTTAAAATTTATTCAAGTCTTCATTTGTTCTAAAGTCTCTTTTTGGCTTGTAACTCTAATTAAACTAAAAAAAAAAAAAAAAAAAGATAAGATGGGAGGAGATAGTACGGAATAATTGATGAAGCAAGAATAGCCAAGGGTTGGAAATTATTCTATTTTTGTATATTTTGAAATTTTCTATAATAAGCAAGATTTTTAAGGTCACTATGACATATGTACTATCAATATTATCCCCTTTTATGAATGAGGAAATTGAGGAACATAGAGGTTCAATAAACTTATCAAGGTCACACAACTAGGAGGAAGGGGACTCACCGCTTTTTTTTTTTTTTTTTTTTTTTTTTTTTTTTTGTGGTACTGGGGATTGAACTCAGGGGCACTCGACCACTGGGTTACATCCCCAGCCCTTTTTTGTATTTTATTTAGAGACAGGGTCTCACTGAGTTGCTAAGTGCCTCGCCATTGCTGAGGCTGGCTTTGAACTCGCGATCCTCCTGCCTCAGCCTCCCAAAGTGCTGGGATTACAGGCGTGCGCCACCGCGCCCGGCTTCACCTCTTAATTACTATTCTATATCCACTCCCCAAATCATATATTGTTTTTTTAACTTTCAGAATGACAAAATTTTTCAAAAACTTGATATTACTCATTACTTACTGATAAATGAGAGGAAATGGGTAATTGTACACAGTATTTGTGGTTATGTAATCTGACACAATAAAACTGGAAAACAATTTGGCTGCATCTAAAAATTTGTAAGTAAGCCAGGCATGGTGGCGTATGCCTGTAATCCCAGTGGCTTGGGAGGCTGACACAGAAGGGGAGAATTCAAAGAGAGCTTCAGCAAAAGCGAGGTGCTAAGCAACTCATTGAGACCCTGTCTCTAAATAAAATACAAAATATGGCTGGGGATGTGGCTCAGTGGTTGAGTGACAAGATCTTAAGTTCAATCCCCAGTACCAAAAAAAAAAAAAAAGTAACTAGCCAGGCATGGCAGTGCATGCCTGCAATCCCAGCTATTCGGGAGGCTGAGGCAGGAGGATAACAAGTTTGAGATCAGCCTAGGCAACTTAGTGAGACCCTGTCTCAAAATAAAAAACAAAAAGTGCTGGGAATGTAGCTCAAAGGTAGAGCTCCCCTGGTTCCAATCCCCAGTACTAGACGACAAAAAGAAAGAAAAGAAAAATAAAAACTTGTTAAGTGCACTTTCCCTTCAATCCATGTCCCTTCTCAGTATCTCTCCTAGAAAAATACCTGACCATATATATCACTAGGCAAGTACACAGATGTTTCATGAAGGGTTGTTTATTTTAGTAAGACTGGAAACCACCTGAGTGTCCATTAATAGAAGGCTACTCACACACTTGGTGCATCCATATTTCTCTGATCTAGAACGCAGCAGTTAAAAGGATGCAGTAGATTAGGTGTTAGACATGGAAAGACTTTTGAACCCCATAGGGAGATGAGGAATTCAATTCACAGGCACATGCATAATATGAAACTGAAATACCATAAAACCATGTGTTTGTATGGGTACATATTTATAAGATTACATGATGTTCACTGCTTGCTTCAAATAGAAAGATCTGGAGTGAAATATACCAGACCTCCTACAAAAAAAAAAAAAAAAAAAAGGTGTGTGGGAGGGATTATAGGTAAGTAATGGGGATTTTCACTTTATAGTCCAAATATTTTCAATTGTTCAGATTTTTTACTCTTAGAGCATATTCATTTATTACTTCTGTAAAAAATAAAGTAGAGCTGGGCACGGTGGCGCACACCTGTAATCCCAGCACTTTGGGAGGCTGAGGCAGGAGGACCATGAGTTCAAAGCCAGCCTCAGCAATGACGAGGCACTTAGCAACTCAGTGAGACTCTGTCTCTAAATAAAATATGAAAAGGGCCAGGGATGTGGGCCAGTGGTCGAGTGCCCCTGAGTTCAATCCCTGGTACCACAAATAAATAAATAAATAAATAATTAATTAATTAATTAAATTAAATAGAAATAGGGAATTATAAGGAGGATGACAGGGCTGAAGTTGTAGCTCAGTGGTAGAGCACTTGCTTAGCATATGTGAGACACTGGGTTCGATTCTCAGCACTGCATATAAACAAATAAATAAAAATAAAGGTCCATGACAACTAAAAAAATATTCTAAAAAAAGGAGATGATAATAAAAATATTCATTCTGAAGTAGCCAGGGATGGGTCAAAAATGGTGGAACACTGAATTAAATATGATTCTAAATATCACACAAACCAAGTGGCCTTTGGCTACATGCTGAACCTGACAGACCCTTCCTGTGCATAGTCAGCTTCATGAGTGGCAGAGACCTGGGAGCAGACGCTTTGAGAACTCCAGAGTCCCTGCTCTTCTAACAGGGCTTTCTCCCAAGCTGCTTCACAAGCAGGCTCAGCATGAAGAGGTAAAGAAGGTTCTTCAAATAGGTGCCCTTCTGAACTCCCTGGTGAGCCCTAAAGGTTGAGATATGGCTTACCTTGCAACAGTGCCCAGGTGCCCCACACTGGTACTCAAATTATTGCTGCTACTATATCCAGCTAAGCCTGAAGCACAGAACACATTGCTAATTTCAGAACAAAATCCTTTTCACCGGGCTGGGATTGTGGCTCAGCGGTGGAGCGCTCGCCTAGCACATGCGCGGCCCGGGTTCGATTCTCAGCACCACGTAGAGATAAACACATTGTGTACAACTAAAGCAAATAAATAAATATTTTTAAAAAAAAATCCTTTTCACCTTTGGCATCAAGCCCAAGTCACCAGCTTCCTAACACCTCCTGGGCATGGGTGGCCCACACAGTCTACTAATTACTCAGAGAGCAAGATCAGACAAGTTCTAGTGTTTTCTCATGTTTGAGGATGAACACAAGTGGTGGGCATTTGAACAGAGATGAGATGGGAGGATGACAAGAACCATCAGGGTTTGTGGCTCCATTTTGTGGCTCCATGGAGAGGAGAGCAGAGCTCAACCGGAAAGCTGTACAGATAAGCCAGGCACAAACTCTGCAAATTTATTTTAAAATTTGATTCTTTCTAAAGATACCTACATTTAACTAGCCACTGAGGGACCTTGAGGCTCAGGTTTGATTCATATTTGGTTAAGAGTATTAAATGCTTATATGATCAATAGAGAAGAGAAATGAGGACATGTCAAAAGAGAAATCTGTGTGATCAAGGATCCTGAGGCCCTACATCCTTGACCCTCCATAATATTTAGGCCCAAAGTCAGTGTAGTCCTCAGAGACTGGCTGGCTCTTGTCTGCATTCCCAGCATTCCATAATCACCAATCTGGAGCAGTCACTTTCATGTGAAAAGTACAATTAAGACATTCTAGAAAAGCGTTCTCTTGGAGGAAACAAAGGGGGGGAGAGCCCATCCACACTAACCACTACATGACAGCATGGTCTTCCTCATTCAGTGGCCTCATAACTATGGCAGGACTTAAAGAGGCCCTGATGACCAATCAATGAAAAAGAATCCCATGGTGAAAACCAGCAAGCTGAAAAAAGGGAGGCAGAGGCTGTGTCAACCTATGGATTCACCACCACCACCTGCATCTTTAAACTACTTTCCTTTCATCAAGATGGAAGGAATAGGAGGAGTTGAAGCTCTACACTCTTGGACCAGGTCTGATCACTGCACCATTTCCCCCCATTATCCTGAAGGCTATAGGAGCTAGGAGACAAGAGAAGGGAAGGAATATCATGGAGCTCGAAAGGACAGCAGGGCTTGATAAGCATCACAAACTATATATAGCAGGGCTATAAAAGTAGATCCATGACAATAAGATCTACTATATCTATCTATGTACATAGTAGATAAAGCCTATTCCTTAAGGGAAAGTTCTGTTGGTAGAGGAGAGCTCCACTGGAGAGAAGAGCTGCATTGGAAAAGGAGAGTTCCACTGGAGAGGAGAACTCATTTTAAGAGGAAAGCTCCATTTGTAGAATGCAGCAGCAAACCAATATGCAAATCCAGCAACATGCATATGTCAACTACTTCTTTATACTGGGAGATAACAGGGTCCCCAGTGTCCTGGCATTGGCCACATTGACTGAGGCTTATTTTGCAGTGTGGGGGAAAAAAAAATCAGGCTGAGGGTCAGCAGAAAAGGTCTTTTTCTGCAAGATTTCCATTACATGGCTTTTCAGGAAGGCCATGTAATGAAGGAAATTCCTTGGAACTCCCCTTTTTCCAGATTAGTTAGTAGCACCAGGAATCTTGACCTTGAACTTTGTTGCTCCCCAAGATTTCTATTCCTGTTCTTCTTCTTTTTTTTTTCTTCTTTTTTCTTTTTTCTTTTTCTTTTTTGGACCAGGGATTGAACTCAGGGGCACTGGGCCACATCCCCAGCCCTTTTTTGTATTTTACTAGAGACAGGGTCTCACTGAGTTGCTAAGTGCCTCACCATTGCTGAGGCTGGCTTTGAACTCGTGATCCTCTTGCCTCAGCCTCCCAAGTGCTAGGATTACAGGTGTGCGCCACCTCACCCGGCTCTGTTCTTCTTGACAATGGCACTGAGGAGGGGAGAGGCAGGAGTCCCTATCTTCTACCCTGTTCTGGAAGGTAAGCTACATTCCTGGAATCTAATTCCAAATCATGCAGCCTGCCAGCCTTTTTCCTTTAAGGGAGGCCTGGTCAGGTCAGGCCTATGCCATCCCAGGACTTTGTTCCAGTCTCTCTGTCCCCAGTCCTGGGCTGGTGCTAGGCCATTGCTCACTCATCCAACCTTATGCATCTGCAGCCAAGTTCTTTCCTCTGTGCATGTCACATTAGGAAGATGACACGTTTTTCTAAGGAGGAATCCCTAATCAGCTGACCAGTAATTAAAAGAGAAGGAGGTTTAAGTCTGTAGTGTGACTGTTCCTTCCAGAATTTAAAAAATATATACATTTTATTAGTTGTTGTTGGACCTTTATTTATTTATATGTGGTGCTGAGGATTGAACCCAGTCCCTCACACATATGCTAGGCAAGCACTCTACCACCGAGCCACAAGCCCAGATACTTTTCCAGACTTTTTGAGAGTTAGTAGCCAACATCTTTGAGCTCAGCCACTGTGTTCGCATAGACACTTTGGGATTGAATGTCATGGAATAATTTGGCCTTTATGAAAAGTGTACAGCTACTGTTGTCTGCTTTACACTCTCCCTTCATATATGTGATTCAAGAGAGATGTCATGCTCTTAGATGACTCTCCCTCACTAGCCACAGTCAATTGATTAAGGGGTAGCTGGCTGGCCTGGAATTTTTGGAAGCCAATCATGGTCTATGACTTAAATACTGGATTGCTAAATTCAAGAGTTCTTGGCAGCCTCATGGAATAAACTGATCAGTTGGGGAAAAGGAAGGAGCCAAGATCCAAAAAGAAACAGAGAAGAGGACCCTTCAGGACAAAGTCCAGGCAGCACTGTAGCTTTTGATTCCAGCTATTTCTGAAGTCCACTGTCTTTGAGTTCCTCCTTTGGTCTTGTTGTTCAGTTTTTCCCCTTAGATTTCATAAGTATAACCTAGTTTTACTTATGCTAATTTGAACTTGTCACTTACAACCAATTTGTCCTGACTCATACAGAGCCTCTGCTTAGCAGCTGCTAGACATACACCTAAATGAATGTGCCACCAAGAAATGAGAAAAGTGCTTTGCCAGGCATCTACTGGTGACCTGGAGTCCTGACCAAGAACAGCTATCTTAACCATAAAATCAATAGCTGTTGGGCTGCTAGGAGAGCGGATGGAACTGAGTAGCATAGGCTGGTTGGCCTGGGGCTTCAGAAAGGATATGGGGGGGGGGGGTGAAGGAGCCCTAATAGGAGATAGCTAATTGTGGTTAGCTGAGGGCCATAAAAAATGTTCTAGTTTCCACCTGATATTAATAAAGAATCTTTGTATGCCCGTGAACTGTGTGGCGCACCTGTTCTTGTTAATGCCAAAGGTATATAACCGGGTGAGGAGTCAGAGCAAGGAAGAAGTAGTAGTTGCTGGTTGGAGTCAGGCCGAGGCTGCTGAAGAAGAAAGAAGAAAGAAGAAGCTCTCTCTCTCTCTCTCTCTCTCTCTCTCTCTCTCTCTCTCAGCTCTAAGAAAGTAAAAGTGAAAGTAAAGAAGTAAAGAAGTAAAGAATAGCCAGGCGCGGTGGCACACGCCTATAATCCCAGCACTTTGGGAGGCTGAGGCAGGAGAATCACGAGTTCAAAGCCAGCCTCAGCAATGGCGAGGCACTTAGCAACTCAGTGAGACCCTGTCTCTAATAAAAAAAAAAAAAAAAAAGGGCTGGGGATGTGGCCCAGTGGTCGAGTGCCCCTGAGTTCAATCCCCGGTACCACCAAAAAAAAAAAAAAAAAAAAAAAAGAAGTAAAGAAGTAGAAATAAAGTAAAGAGTCAGTAGTCAGAAGAAGTAAAGAGTCAGTATTAGAGTTCGAGAGGTTGCTGAGTCAGGTTAGAGTTTGAGAGGTTGCTAAAACCGAAGAATAAAAAACCTTCTTTCATCTTCATTCTGCCTCTGAGTTTTTCTCCCGCGGCGTTGTTGCTCCAAGTCAAGAAGCAACATGGGGGGGGGGGGGGTGGTTCTCTTATACCAAGACCCAAGAGCAGCACCAGGAAACATTTACCCTCCCACTTCAGGAGGGCTAGACAGATAGTGTGGACAGCAGCAGGTATCAAGGATGTCACCCAAGAGATGGGAATAGAGTTTTCAAGGTACAAAGCCCTGATCAGAGATTTGGCCCCTTCCTTGGACTCCTTTTCATGGACTGACAAGGATAAAAATTCTACTAGAAACTATGAGGCACAAAGTTTGGTCCACCCTTAGACCCTTCCATTCTCATCAAGTGCTGGGCATCTAAGAAGTAGATGCTTTAAATAGACACTTCCCAAGTGGTTATCTAAGTCAACTGAAAGCCAATTGAAACCATAACCCTAACCCTAACACTAATGATGATGGAAAATGTGGAGGTTAATTTTACTATTTTCTCTTTGAGTGTTAGAAATTTTTCAGATTTTAAAAGTTTAAAATTACATATGCACAGTTAAAGTCAACTGACTGCAATCTTTTTTTTAACCCAAGCAACTCTCTTGTTGCAGGGGTGTATGTGTGTGTGTGGTACTGGGATTGAGTTCAGGGGTACTCTGCCACTGAATTATATCCCAGCTCTTTTTTATTTTTTGAGATAAGGTCTTGCTAAATTGCCCAGTCTAGGCTGGAACTTGGATTCCTCCTGCCTCAGCCTACTAAGTTGCTGGAATTATAGGCATGTGGCACTGTGCCTGGCTCACTCTCTTTTTTTAAAAAAAATGAATTTGGCCCCAGATCATAAAGACATTTGAAGTCCTAAGTCAGAAATTATGTATGAGAAAACCAAAACCTATTCATGGAAAATCACATTTTGGCATATAAAAATAATAAATGATATGTCATAAAAATTCTATAAATATATCCTTATGTAGTACATAAACAGACGTGTGTGTTTAGATGTTCATATCCACAGACGTATATATACTAAAAAAATCAAAGTTAACCACGACAAGTATTTGAAATTCAGGTTGCTCTAAAGACCCATTTCCTCAGAGTAGCCACTGTATCCCAGCTATCACAGTGAGCAGCTCCTTTCTGCTCCTCTCCATCTTGGCCACCCATTCAAGACCTTCAAATTCCAGCCAGTCCTTGCTCTCCATAAAGCCTCACCTTCCCACTCCTGCTCAGGACTCTGTCAACAGCCCTCCCCTCCTAATGCCAGCCTGTAGGCACCAAATTCTACCTCTTAAGGCCCCTTGGTAGGCAAATAACTTGGCATATTTGATTTCTGGGAAAGGTCTACCCCTTGATGTTTAATTTCACCTCTCTGGAACACTGGAACGAAGGCCAAACACATCATGAGCCCCAGGGAAGCACTGGGGCCAGGGCAGGCCTTGACTTAATGCCATACCCACCATCAGTGCCACCAGCTCTCCCCAAAAGTGCCAAGACATAGGGCAGGGTAGGGTGTGGGGCCTCCACCACCTGTGCTCTTGGTATACACATACATATGCACTGGGAAATTACAGTTATGGACCATCACACAAGTCTACTTTCCTCCCTGCCATCCTCCCCAGAGAAGATAAAGACCGCTTACTTACCTCTCCAACCTGTGCTTCCTCCCAGAAATTGGGTAGGGCAAAGCTTTGTAAACCTGGGTTTCCCATAAGCCATATCAGCCACACAAGATACCAAAAAAGCATGTGCCAGTCCAGGCCTCTGATTTCTTTCCTGCTGAGTCTCCACACCTTACCCCAACCCAAGCAACATGGGAAACAACACTGTAGAGATGAAACCATTCTTAGCCTGGGGCCAGTAGGTGGCTGCTGGCATTTCACCCTCTGTTGCCAACTGTCTGAGGCAGAAAGCTATGCTGTGGCTAAACTCCCAGTTGCTGGTATTTGGCTCCTGGGAGGTGTGAGAACATGGGCCCAGTCACAGCCTTGGGAAGAGGTGCATGCCCAGTTGGTTTGTCCTGGTTTTGCCACCCTTTGCTGAGAAGGTGTGCTTACACACACACACATAGCCTTGTATTTGCTCCCTTTGGTAAGGGGCATTCAAGAGGCTGCACACACACACGTGCACTGCTTAGTGTGCACTCTTAGTAGTCTGGGGGCACATTTAAGTCCTACCCAAGCATACTCCACATGCACCTTAGGGACATACTATGCCCACAGGAGTCTCTTTACCCAACCTCACTGGGCAGTTGTGATTTTGCACCAGCCCAGGTGTTAAGCCCCTGCTATTTCTCCCCCTTTGGCCTGTCTCTGTCCCTCCCTCCGCCCTCCCACAGTAAGTGCTTTCAGGCCACACAATGAGTGGAAGGAGGGGAAACACTTCTATTGAGGAAGGCGTTTTGTTGTTTCATCCCCAAGGGGGGCAGGGGTAGGGGAGGAGGGGGCCCCACAAAATTTCTAATAAGCAGTTTCTGTCCTCAAAGCTAAAATGATTTTCTTTAATTGCTTGGTGGGAACAGTTTATTGTGGGGGTCTCTGCCCTCCCCTCCAAGCCTAATTGACTTACTGAAGTTTAACAGGGGCTTTCACCTGGAGAGATCGCAATTATTCCCCCCATCCCCACATTCGTACCTGGGCTCTCCCCACGGGGGGCCTTTGTTCCCCCTAAATACAGCAGTGACACAAATGTCCTCAGCAGCAGGGGAACGCAGGGAAGTGGTAATTTTCAGCCCAACGCAATTAGCTGAGGGCTTTTCAGCCTTCCCAGTGAATGGTGGGGAGACTGTGGCATGTGGGAACGGTGAGCTGGGGCTGCTCTGTGCAGGCCAAACAAAAGAGGGCTATGAATTGCCAGGGTGAGCCAGGCCAGGGCCTGGATAAGACAGCCAGGGTGGGGCCTAGATGAGGGAGGGAAGGTGCTGCCATCCATGGTCATCTACCCAATATGTCTTTGGGCAGTGTCAGTGCCCCAAAGGCTTTCTGGTAGGTAGAAGCACTCAAGCCAGTTGACTTGTACTTGGCAACACAGCCCTACATTATGAAGCAAAGAACAGGGAAAGGATGGTGATGGAGCTCAAACAGGCTGGGAAGAGGGAGGTGGCTATGTGACAGAGTGACCATAGTGCTATTTCTGCTTAGCTTGCCCTGGGGCTGGAGCTCACACCATATTTGGGCCTTCATAAGCATCACAGAGTCAGGAAACTTCTTCAGAAAGAGATTTTCCTGGGAGTGCAAAGCCAGGGAGACTCAGAAAACCCCTTATACACTGAAACTTACCCCTGCCACCAGAGCAACCCCACCACCCAGCACTAAGCAAGGGCAAACTGAGCCCTCTTCTGACTGGTGGCATCAAGGCCAAGGAGGTACAGGGTGGGAGAAGCATGAGGTTTATCTGGGGTCAGAGTGACAGCATGCAAAGTTCAGAAGGAAGGTTCCACAGGGGGAAGCTACCACAGAGCCAGCAGGCTTCTGTCCCCTTATCACTAGCCCTAGCAAGCCTGAACGCTAGACACAGGAGAGAGAAACAGTTCTCCTTGAGAAAACATAATCATGAAAAACACAGATAGAAGGGGTGGTTAACAAATGAATTGTGCATAGGTGAGAGAGAGAATGAGGACTTGAGCCAAAGGGCAAGTGAAGAGGCCCAGAGCACTAGGCAGAAAAGGCCCAAGGCCAGCAGGCCTGGGTCCTGGCAAGGGTCAGAGCTAGGCACAACAGCTGTCCCTCAGTGCCAGCTTGGTGGCTCCCAGGCTGCCTAAACTTGGGCAAGTCCATAGCCTCCTAGGGCCTCATATTTCTTGTTTATAAAATGGAAACCAGTTATATTAGAACAATAGTTTTCAACTTTTTAAAAAACAACAGAACACTTTTTGACCTAGCATCTACACTAAATTTTATAAGGCTAGGCAGAGTTTGGGGACAAGTGAGCCAAACCTCAGCCCAGCTACCTCCAACCCCTCCCTCTTGCAAGTAGCCCTACCTGGAAACCCCCAAACCAGATACTCTCTAATACTATGAATGACATGATGACATAATAGCATCCAGGACTGGTAGAAAAGACAAACACACGGGGCTAAGGCTGTGGCTCAGCAGTAGCATGCTTGCCTGGCATATGTGAGGCACTGAGTTCAATTTTTAGCACCATGTATAAATAAGTAAAGGTCTATCTAACAACTAAGAAAAATTAAAAAGAAAAGAAAAAAGAAAAATTCATGGCACAGGCCACTGCTGCACAGCTCTGCCTCCCAGACTGCCTTCTGTCACACCAACAGAAATAGGATCAGGCCCCATCAAAACCTTAACACACACCATGGAGTCTCTGAGAGTCTAGATGAATAATACTCAAGAGCAGTTATGGCTGTGGGCAGCTGGAGCAGTTTGGTACATGATTTGTAGGTAGTAACCAGGTCACTTTTTGCCTATTTATCCAACATAAAAAAGACCTAGCCATGAAAACTATGGTAGTATGAAGTGGCACCCCCACCCTGCTCCTTCCCTGGCCTGGGCTTGCTGCTAGGAACTACAGTTTAACCCTCACCCCATCTCAAGCCCTAACAAGTGTGTTCTCTATAGAAGCATCTACAGAGCAAAGGGTCGACTAATCCCAACACCCATAGTTCAGAGAGGTGAAATGAGATCTTGCCCTCACACTCTGGCCATTCATGGAGCAGCCTCCTCCTTTCCAACAGTCTAGTCCAACAACCTAGAGGACAAGTAGGTCAGCAGGCCCATGGAGATTCATGAAACAGGCTGCTGGGAACAATTGGCTGGGTCCCCCATCACATGTGGCCTGGATTCTGCTTTCCATTCTTCTTGCCACCCCTGCATCAACATATATCCTGCCTATAAAGGACATTCTCTTCTCCTTAGCTACACTCGGGCTATCTGCAGGACAGACAGAAGATCCTGTTTTGGCACTGTCCACTCTTCTCACAGAACAAGGCTTGCCAGGGCAATTCCTGAGCTGGAGGCAGGCAAAGACAGGGCTTCATTCCTTCAGTAAGTACCTGAGTGCTCTCCAAGCCATCCCTGTGCTAGGTGCTCAGGTGTTCAAGAAAATGAAAATCCACACAGGCTTGCCTGTAAGCAGCTTCAGGCCCAGCCAGAAAATCAAGTCTTAAATTCATTTTTTTTAAAAAAAAAACTAGAACAGGGCTGGGATTGTGGCTCAGCGGTAGAGCGCTCGCCTAGCACGTGCGCGGCCCGGGTTCGATCCTCAGCACCACGTACAAATAAACCCATTGTGTACAACTAAAGCAAATAAATAAATATTAAAAAAAAAAAAAAAAAAAAAAAAACTAGAATCAATTCAAGACAGTCAACAAGTTCTGATCCCAAATGAGAGAGTTTAACATGGGACAGGGAAGCAGACAGCACAGCACAGAAGCTAAAGCGCATGAACTCTGGAGTCAGATGCCAAAGCTCTAACTCTGGGAACATCAGAGATGTGACTGGGAGCATGTTAACTAACTTCTCTCAGGCCTCAATTTTCTTCCTTGCAAACTGAGAATGATGACAGTACCTATCTGGGGCATAAAGTATTTGGCATAGTCCTTGGAGTTTAGTTGGCACTCCATAATTGCTGGTCAATCTCATCATTATCATCATCACTAGCTAGGCAATAGAGTGTCACTTTAGATTCTTGATCAAGGAAGTGGCTTAGTAAAGGGAGCCTATATTGTTTCTTTATTTTTTTTTTTAAATTTTTATTTTTTAGTTGTAGTAGGACACAATATCTTTATTTTATTTATTTTTATGTGGTGCTGAGGATCAAACTCAGGGCCTACGCACATGCTAGGCAAGAGCGCTACCATTGAGCCACAACCCCAGCCCTATTGTTTCTTTATTGAAACACCAAGAACTGGAGTTAAAAAGTGAGACCACTTCAGAAAGACACCATCAATGCTGATGACAGACATGACCAATCTCACCTGGTGAGGGACTCAGGAGATCCTGAGCCAAGCAGAGGCCTTAAGGGGCAAACTGGAATTTGAGCCCCTTCAGCCATCTCCCCCCACCACACTCCATACCACTAGCCTGCTGGCAGGAATGCAGGGCCCTGTGCCAGAAGACCCAGCTATGCAGGAGGCTAGGAGGCACAGGTGGTTCTCAGAGGAGATCCCTGGGCTCCAGAAAGCATTTCCCCAACAAGCACAACAAAGCTGGGGCTTGTTACTGGTCAAGGCGCCTTTGCTTGATTGGGCTGTGGCCCAGACTGTGAGGCAGCTGGGCTTGGGCAGGCTAGGGGATGCAGAGGTAGGAGGGGCAGTGGCCAGGCCTTTTGGCACCAGCCTCCTCCTTCCCTGGGTTTCTCACTTTGTTCAACATGCAACCTAAAGGAGGCTGGGGAAAGCACTTTTCACTCTCCAGCAAAGAAAGCCTCAGGAGAGGGAGACCAAGATGAAAGGTTTGGGGGTGTTAATATTTGGTTTTGGGATATTTCATTGATTTGAAAAAAGAATAAAAGGAAGTTGTTTTTGCAATCCAATTCATTTCAAACTCAGGACACAAAAAGCCAACAGTGATCCCACAGCATCTAGTACCCATTTCCCTTTTGGGAGATTTAAAGTCCCAAGAGAGCCAGAGTTGGTCCCAAGAGGCCCAGAAAGAAGTTCTCTATCACCTGGCAGGGGTATAGGTGGCTCAAGCATGGCTTCACTCTGCCCCACCACAAACCTCTAGGCCCTCAAGCTCCCCAAGACCAAACATACCCACATAGCATTGCCAGGCATGGACATGCAGGGCTTCCCAAGTAAAGGCTCAACACCCAGGGCTGCCAGATCTATATTCCAGTTGTTCCCTTTACTAGGCCACTTCCTTTAACTTATCTAGTCCCCTCTTATTCCTGCCTCTGTCAGCTCCTCTCCACTGGGCTCCAGAGTGCTGATGCCATGCCCTCTTTGGTGACTATCCCTTAGAGAAGACAACGGAAAAAGTATCTTCATTGAGTCTCTGAAGGAGAGGCTCTCGCATGGCAGTCAGGAGCTGCTGGGCCTGGAATTCAGTCAGTTCTAGTTTAGCTCAACCCATACACCACACCAACACTGGCCTTAGAATAAATTTTTTTTTTCCCTGGTGGCATATATTTTCTTTATTTCTGAAGTCACAAACCATAAAACTATGGGGTTTTCTCTTGGGAAAAATAGCAAGACACCAAAAAAATAATTTGATTAGAGGCTTCCTCTTTCCTACTAAGCCACTTGGGAGAGATACCCATTTTTCAGAAGAATGAAATGACAAATATGCAAACATGCTGGTGGTATGGGTTCCTGACATACTGGCCCCGTGACTCACCTTACTTTAAGCTTGGTGGGAGGCACCAGAGATGAAGGAACTGTCAGCCACCCTGACACACTTATGGGTGCATGGGCTAAGAGACAGGTGACAGATGCACATACACAGAGCTGAAAGGAGGTATAGGACTTGTGCCTACAAATTCAATAGCATTGCTGGTGCCTGTCAGTCAGCTAACTTTCATGGCTGCTAACTATTTCCTTTGATCACCTCTTCTCTGCTTTGGGAAAGCAGAAAAAGCACAGGGAAACCTTTTCTTCTCTGTGGGAGGAAGGAGAAAAGAGAAAAGGAAGACAGAAGTGAGCTGTCTCCTGCTGGTGCTTATTAAGCTTTTAAACTCCACATTCACCCAGTCACCAGGAATCTCCTGTCTGCTGAAGGAAGGGACTAGGACTCCATGAGGAGTGAGGCCTACCACCCTCAGGCAGATGCCCTGTGTACTTAAAGTCCTGATGTCTCAGGGAGGCTGAACCAAGTATAAGCTTGTAGTAAAAGCAAAGGATGGCTTGGGTGGAGAAAAGCAAAAACTCAGGCCTTTGATGAAGTCACAATAAATACCAATACGAAATGACTTGAGATTTTGTACCCTGCTCATGTGTACACTTGTGACAATACCTCTTCTCAGCTTTCCTAAAAACACTGGATATCTGATTGATTAGACAGAACCTCAACTAAGCAAATACTATGAACCTCTTTGAGCAAGCACACAGGATCAAAGTTTTCCAGGGGACTGATTGTACTTTGGACATGAGTCTTGCAGTGATGGCGGCAGCAGGAAACTAAGTCAGCACTGAAAAGCCAAGCTTATTATCTAAGTCAGACAATCCACCATGGATAGCCCAGATTGCCGTGCCTGGATCAAAGTTAATGTGCACTCAAGCAGACCCAGGGAAAGGCTACTCCAGCCCATTCCACCTTGACCCACAAGCAGAAGGTTCTGTGGATGCTGGGAAATGATAGCTTTGCCAGACCTTTGCATTCCATCTGCTCTCTACCATTCTGTCCTGTTAATACAGAAATTAGAAGAGTCAAATAAATGCTGGGAATGCGGGCTGGGGTTGTGGCTCAGCGGCAGAGCGCTCACCTCACACGTGCGCGGCCCAGGTTCGATCCTCAGCACCACGTAAACATAAAAATGCATTGCATTGTGTACAACTAAAGTAAATAAATAAATATTTAAAAAATGCTGGGAATGCAGCTCAGTGGTAGAGTGCTTGCATAGCATATAAAAGGCCCTGGATGATGATGAAAAAGAAGTAGTAGTAGTAGTAGTAGTAGTAGTAGTAGTAATATAGTAGTAGTAGTAGCAGTAGTAATAATAGTAGTAGTCATTGTCATCAAAACTGGGCATGGTAGCTCACGCCTACAATCCTGTTACTTGGAAGGCTGAGGCAGGAGGATTGCAAGTTTGAGGCTAACCAGCAAGAACCTTAGCAACCTAGTGAGAACCTGTCTCAAAAAATAAAAAGGGCTGGGAATATAGCTCAGTGGCGAAGCATCCCTGGGTTCAATCTCAAGTACAAAAAAAAAAAAAAAAAAAAGTCAAATATCAGGTCTCCTAGAAAGTCAGATTTTTTATTAACATTGTTCCCATCATTCCAGATTCCTTGATCTTGGTTTCAGAAGTGAGGTTCCCAACCCACCAGAACTTTTCCCATTCCATTTTTGTTGTCAAAGAATAAGGACTCAATTTCTTCCCAGAGGTCCATCTGTCCCTCTCCTCTACCTTGCTTCAAACTCTACTTTAAGTCACTGGTTGTATTGCAAAGTTACCAAGAGCAATTCCTGCTTCTTCCTCCACCCTAAATACAATTATACTTTCAAAAAGAAATGGAAAAGGAAAAAAAAAAAAAAAAAAACCAGCCCAGGAAATCCCCAAAGAGGCCCGCTGCTCTCTTCCTCATAATGAAGCTTAATAATGAAATGCCCTGCACTCCAATTAGTAAGAAATGCTCGTTTTCTCCAGCTGAACACCCCCCATAGATATATCTAATTTGTTTCCATGCTTGCATCTCTTCTCCATCGAGTTAGCATTTAGAAGTTGTAATGTGGCAGTGCCCTCCCAGTCGGGCACTGGCAGGACAGCCTGAGGGGGAGTAACAGTGCTTTGTCCAAACTTTGAGTTCCATGTTGACTATCCCTAACACTGCTAACACACAAGCTGTCTCTCTCAAGCTTTCTGTAAAATGAAAAAAAAGAAAGAGAGAAACAGCACTTGGAAAAATTAAAGTAAAAGAACAGTGCAAAGTGAAAAAGGAGGGGGTGGGTATTGCTGAGAATGCCTATTTATTGATGAAAGAAACTGGAATAGTGACCCAAATCAGGAGATCCTTCTTCTTGGTAGGTCCCTTTAGGACTAAGGTCCCTCAAAGGCCTTCAGACTCCAGCTTCGTTTTCCTTGTTGGACCTAGAAGCATAACTGGCACTAATGCCTGAGATAGTCTGAAGGGTGCCAACAGCAGCACAGAGGAGTTGCTGTGCTCGGTGAACCCTGGCAGATGCCTCCCCAGGGCCACCTCATCTCTGCCTTCTGATCCACATGGAAAGTGAAGACACAACCTTATTCTGAAAATCTGCTCCTTAAAGGAAGGTCCCCACACCCAGGGCCATGACAGATATTAGAAATATGGCCTGGGCATGGCTCAAAGAGCAGACCTCATCACTGATATCCAGTGCCTAGGAGGTTATGCTCTCCCAAAAAGCAGAACAGGCCACATCTGGGCTGAAGCTCCCCAGTGACCCATCTTTATCTTCTCTCCCCAGCAAGCCTTGGGTCTCACATAGGGTATTGCCCCGCTCCTGGCACCCACTTCTCCTCATTGGAAAAAATTCTTCCTGCTCAGCCATAGTAACCAGGGACGGTGCCCTCAATGCATGTGTGATTTCCTGAAACTCCCCTGTCACCCTGCCTCTTTCCTGCCTGGCCTATTGGCTCCTGCCCTTACAACTGCTGTGGTCTTGCAGCTGACTTGCATGCTCTCCCAGTACCCCTGCTGCCAGCCCCGCCTACCCAAACCCCTGCAAACAAGGCCCTGCCCTGCTCCCGGAGGCTCACAATCTGTGCTCCTGCCAGTCTCAGACACAAGGGGGGATTTACCTCGCTTCAAGCTGGCAGCCTACAGGGTAGAACTAACCACCCCCCTCAAGGGGTGGTGGGGTGCCAAACAAGCGTGTGCTGGAGCATCCCAAGGTGCTCTTGTTTTCTAGGCACCCTGCAGTGGTCTGTGACAGACGCATGGATGGGGGAATCCTTTGCCAGCCAGAGTTGGCATCTCACCCTACCTCTCAAATCTGCCACTAGCCTCCAGGGCTGAAGACCCTCCAAGAAGAAAAGGCCCTGCAAGACAAAGACCTGAGGCCCCCCAGCCTGGCCTCCCAGACCAACACAAGCCCGCATTAAAATCAACACTCCGTGAACACACAAAACTGACAGGGCAGAGGGGGAGCACACATCGGATACAAAGATTGAGCTCTCGGGAGACGCGGCCTGTTGGTCTCCCATGTTAGCTCCAAGTGACTAAGCGCAGGGTGGGAAATAACGCCACTGTGGCAGCGACAGCTACCGCCTGGGCTCTGGGTAAGGCAGCTTTTCACGGAAGATGCTTCTGCGCGGAAAAAAATGCAAGCATTGTGTGGGGACCATTAATGCGCCTCTGCACATTCCTTCGAGAAGCAGGAGCACACCAATCCCTGAGCCCCTGCTTTGGCCTCCAATGATTGCACAGGCCTGGAACACACTGCACATGCCACCTGGTCCTTCCCCCCAGGCCCCCAGCTCTGCGAGCGGTGGGAAGGGGCCCGCCAAACACCCTGGCTTCATTGTGCCCCAGAAAGAGGGGACTAATTACTCGCCTACACTCTGGAGCGCCCAGGGAGAAAACAGAGGCCAGTGGGGTGGAGAGGGTGGGAAATGGGGGGGGGGGGTTAGAAGGGAGAGAGAAAGCCACAGGATACATTTCAAAGTTTCTCTAGCAATTTGGAGGTGGGGCAAGAAAGCCCGGTCCTGATGTGAAATCATACAGAGGTCAGGGCTGGGTCTCCCACCCTTGTGAGAAAGTGGTGAATCGGGACGGTTTATCAAACGATCATTTTTTTTTCTTTTGAAACCAGGAGGCAGCAGCTTGGACAATTCTGCAGATGTGCTTGATGAGTTAGGGACAAAAATGGCCCTTCTCTGCCCCCCGCCTTCCCTCCCTCTATAAGGGCTCCCATCGGGGGTTGCTTCTCCCTCCACTGCCTCCCAGGCCCTCCCCTCCCTTCTTCAGTGGTCAGCTGAGACCCCCACCCACTGCTTGCTTTTGTACTCTTGGCCTTTGGACATACTGACAGGGGCCTTTATGAGACCCCAATCAAGACCCCCATGTCACAGGTACCTAGTAGAGACACCAGACCTTTTCAAACAAGGGACAACAAGGAAAATCGGCTGGCCCATTGTCTCTCCTCTGTGCTAAGTGAGATGAAAGGGGCCCGCAGCCCCCTCCCCACAGCCCGCCTGCCAATCACCTCTAGTTATTAAGGTCACAATGTGTAAATTCTTTTGACCTGCACCTAATCAAAGATTCACCGGCCCTTTCAAATCCGAATAGGGAGGAGGGGAGAGATTCCCTCCCATAAACCCAGCAAACTCTCCCTCAATAAAATTTCTCTCTCTGATTCCTTCTTTGCTTCCCATCTCCACCCCCTCGCTTCTCCTCACTCCGCCCTCCTCACCACTAGCTTCAAACACAAATGACTAGCCCTGTGAAATTACTATCCAAAAGAATCCAAGGAGGATTGGGAAAAAAAAAAAAAAAAAAAAAAAAAAAAGTCTCTTTTAAAAAAATATTTTCATACAGGAATAGTTGATCAAGCAAGCCCAGAACCTGGGCAGCCCACTGCTCCAATGCCAAATATCTTCAATGGCAACAAGGTTGGTGCTTCTTTCCTTGCTCCTAAACCAGCTTGCCCTGGACACCAAAATCCCTGGGGGAAACAACTGGTATCCAAGAACTCCCTCACTGTGTCACTGAACATCTCCAGCTCAGTTACTGATCCTCGAAACCTCCTCTGAGACTGAGTGGCTTTGTAGGATAAGGAGAAAAACTACCAAGCCCAAAACAGACAACCCTGGAGAAAAAATAAATAAATATGCATAAGGAAGAACAACAGAGAGCAAAAGAGCCAGGGGGAGAACTTGAGAAAGAGCAAACTTATTATTACAGTTTGAAAACAAAATGCTCAAATCATGCAAGGAAAACTAAATACTTGCATCAATATGTAGAGTCTGCATTTTTACCTATCTATGATATCTATTAATTAGAATAGGGAAGAGCCATAGCAAGCAAGGTAGAATTCAACTGATGTGAGTTGCCTAGAAAATCCTCATTTGTCCACCATCTTCTCTGGCCAGGTGCTGTACTCTTCCCTGGCTCCTAGTTCTCCTCGTGCTCTCTGATTTGTCCCTCTTGCCTCTTTGAATCTTCTTGTCTTGCTATCTTTCTTTCTCTCTACATTTTCCTTTGGTGCTAATCCCCATGTTATTTCTACTTTTGTCTCCATGTGAAGAAGGCCTTCTGTATCTTGGTCTGGTATCTGAGCCCCAGGACACCATTCCTGGCTATCTCTGGTCACCACCACTGGACTATCCCATAAAACAGAAATGGATCTGTTCAAACCAGCACCCTGTCTATCACCAGGCTCACAAAGGTCTCCAACTGGTCTTTCCCCTCCCCTTCTACATGCACTCAGGACAGCCTATTGATAGTTCACACTGTCCCTAAGATCCAGTCCCTTACTGCTGGCAAAGTGCACCACTGGAAAAATACCCAGCCTCAGTCTTTCCCCTCCAAAAAATCCTGTACACTATTGCCACATTAATCATTAAACTACTTCATTCTGGTCAGAAGCCATCCATGGTTCCCTATATTCCTCAGGATAGTCAAACTTGGCTCTTCAAAACCTTCCAAAACTGGGCCCCAAACTTTCCCTCCAGCCAGCCAAACTTGTCTGCCCTGAGCCCCAAACCTACCTTGAGCTTCCTCATCCCTTTTTATGTTTTTTGTCTCATGTCAGTTCCCTTGCCTGAAGTTACCTTCTGTAGTACACTAGGACATTGTACAAGACCCACTTCAAACTCTGTGTCACCCATGAAGCACCCCTTGATTTAACAAAACTACTGCTTTCTTCTGATTTCCTGAAGATAAATAACCCCAAGAGCAATGGGACTCCTACTACACATTCACCAGAACACCTTGCTGTTGAGTGCATGCACCCAACTATACTATAAGCTCCTAGATAGTGAAAACTACTTCGTGGGCTTCCTGCTCCCCATCTGACTATGCACATTTAATACATCTATAAGACAGGTACTCAGACAGATGAGTTACAAAGAAAAATGGTTCAGAATTTATACCATCTAATTTTTAAAATTCCAGTATTTTTGCTTATTTCTTTCCCCAAAAAGGGTTCCAAGCAAAAAACTATGTTTAATGGAGTATAAGTAAAAGCAAGGAAGGGTCTTCTAGAGTGACAAGAATATTCTAGGGCTGGGATTGTGGCTCAGCGGTGGAGCACTTGCCTAGTGCATGGGTGACCCGGGTTCGATCTTCAGCACCACGTACAAATAAAACGCATTGAATAAAAAAACGCATTGTGTACAACTAAAGCAAATAAATAAAAATATTTTTAAAAAAAGAATATTCTAGAACTGTATTATGGTGATGGCTGCACAACTCTATAAATTTGCTAAAAATCAGAAAAATGTACACTTAAATTATACATTTAAATGGCTCAATTTTATGGTATGCAAATTATACTTCAATAAAGCTATTTAAAATAAAAAAGTAAAGGTAGGTCAGTGTATCCTTAATTTAAATAATTATGTGAGGAAAAAAGAAGTCCTTCCAAAATTGCCTGATATTGAAATAAATATTTATATGTTATTTATGTTCTTTCTAATTATGAAACAGGCTGATTATTAAAAAATTAAATATGAAAAAAGTAAAATTAAAAAAACTAAATGCCAACAAAAATCTACCACTTAAGAAATATCCCTGCGGTGATATTTAAATTAACTATCATACTATTTTGTGACCTTCTTTCATTCCACAATCTGTTATGACATCTTTTAGGGTCAATAAATATATGTCTGTTTCATCTTTTTAAAAACTACACATATTCTATTGAGTGAATGTAGGGTAAACATTTAATGAGGCTCATTAATAGTTATTGGTGTGTTCCTGCTGGAAATCTTTACACATATATCTTACATACTTGTCTGGTTATTGCCTTAGGTTAAATTCCTAGAAGTGGAATTTATGTGTCAAAAGTTTTTCACATTCCTATTTTGATACACTCTGCCAATCTAATATAATTTTAAAACTCTCTGACTTTTCTATCCTTATTCTTGGGCTTGTCCTTACCAGCCTGCAAAGATAGATTTTTGTGGCCACAGATTTCTAACAAGTAGAAGATTCTTTTGAATAATCTATGTGTTTTTTTTTTTTTTTTCTATTAAGTTTTTTAAAATTCCCAACCCTAGCTTACCCTGGAAGTGTCAAGCCAGCAAAAAAAATAAATAAATAAATAAAACTTCAGACTCATTAACCCACATGTTCCTCTCTTTGCCAAATGTAACAAGTCTCACCCTCCTGCCCAGCTGATGCTCTTCTTGGGTCAGTTACTATAGGACCCCTTCTAATCACTCAGTTATCTCTTTCCTCTTTATCAGATAAGGAGAAAAGAGACACAGACTGGGCCAGAATGGCTAATGCTATAGGGGCAACAAGGCAGAAAATAGCAGGAGAAGGAGAAATACCCTGCAAGAACAGAGTCCTCAGAAGGAAAGACAGGGCCATGTGCTTTGTGCTGGCAACTCTCTGTGGCACTAGAGGTCATGGTACAATAAGCCAGGGGTAAGAAGTCTGTGCCAGCAATGGCAATTAAATCTAGGCAGAAACCTATTAGAGGACTGTGCTTCTGATATGCCAGAGTTTGGCCAGGCATCATGAGCATGACTTAGGACAAGTCTCAAGCTAATTTCTCTTTCAAAATTCCTTAATGGGGCTGGGCCTATAGCTCAGTGGTAGGTGCTTGTCTCCCATGCATGAGGCTCTGGGTTCAATACCCAGTGCTGCAGGGGAAAAAAGGAAAATAATTCCTTAATTCATGAAGAAGGATGAGTGGGACACTTGTGGTAGCCACAGGCAGAAAGTGGTACATGTCACTTTATCCCTTGTATATCAGCCTTTCCTTCAGCCAATGCATGCCATGTGTAAAATGAAGCAGCAAATAAAAGAGGCAAAAAGGACTCTATAGTTAAGCAGTGGTCTCTACTAATGGGACACATGTATACTTGGAAAGTTCACCCTCCACAAAGCCTTCAGGTCCTTCTTCATGTCTCCCTGACTAGCTCAGCAGCTAGAAAGAAGCCAGTCTGGATCTTCTCACCTGATCTCTTACTATGCCAACACAAGGCCAATGGGGGCCACCCCTGACATCCTTACCTCCAGCATAACCAAAGCATCCAGAAGCAAAAAAGACATAAACGTATGCAGCCTGAAAGCAAAAAGTCATGGATGGAGAAGCATAGGGAATCAAGAGAGGAAAAGGGCCTACTAGCTTCACAGTCTGCTTATCAAGCATACCCACTGGTGTTACAAGGACCAGAAAAGATTCCTGGCTTTAACACCTTCTCAAAGCAGGCAAGCTCCTGCCTTTGAGATGCATGCTCTTCAGCCTGCACATGGTAACTCTAATCCCCAGCATCAATGTACATATTTTCTAAAGCACACTGACTCTAGATGGGGCTGCTGTGAATATAGAAATACTACACCATGGCCACCATAGTCATTGTTCTAAAAGCTGGATTATGACACTGCTGTAGAAAGGAGCAGAGGAGAAAACAGCAGGGCAAGCTGAGCAGGTCCAGAGATAGGCCTGAACATGAGTAGATGGACAACATGAGGGAAAATCACAGCAAATTTTGATTTTAAATTATTTTACTCTGCTAAAAGATTTGCTCTCATTACTTCAAATTTTCTCCTGCAAATTAAGACACCATTGATACTCTTTCAATGTTAGCACATCACGACTGGCATCCTACCTGTCCCCTCTATACTTTTTGGTGCCCATTCATGTTTTGAATTTGTATTGCAAACCATGAAAAAGGAAAGCTTCTGCAAAAAGCAATTTCCTGGGCCAGCAGCTCCTGGACTAATATTCCCTTTGCAATTACCATGGCTTCTACTTTCATATACTCACTCACCTCCCTCCTCCCTCTGCTCCTCCCGCCCTTGTCAGCACCTCACATAGGCTTGAGTCAAACCTCTCTGATGGAGTGCTACAGTCCAGATCACAACTGCCCCCTATGAAAATGTCTTGCCCAGAAAGTGGAGCAAGAAAAAGCTTAGAAAAGTGGCAAGGATCTTGGGTAATCAGCCTGCTAGGATACCCCAGAGGCATAGGGGTTTCATCTTCAAAAACAGGCACCTTACACAAGACAGGAAAGAAAACCCTTACTCCCCAAAGCTCATAATCTGAAACTTCTAGAGAATCTTGTTCAAGAAACTGCTATACCTGTCTGGCACAGTGGCACTTGCCTATAATTCCAGTGACTCAGGAAGCTGAGGCAGGAGATGAAAAGTTCAAAGCAAGCCTCAGCAATTTAGCAAGGCCCTAAGCAACTTAGTGAGACCCTGTCTCAAGAAAAAAACAAAATATAAAAAGGGATGAGGATGTAGCTTGGTGGTAAAGTACTTCTGGATTTAATCCAAAGGAAGAAAGGAAAGAAGAAAGAGAAACTGCTATTAGAAGCACAGGGATTAGCAGACATCCAGCCCATACAAAGATCTTGTAGTATGGGTCTGAAGGAAGAACCCAATACATTAATTGGTTTACTGATGCATAAATGAATTATTTGTCATATTGCATAGAAATTCTAGTAAGCACAGCAAAATTCAGAATCAACACAAAATTCTGTGATTCACAGCATCTTTATATATAGTCAGTTGCCCATATCAATGGTACCAGCATATTCCACTGCTGATGACACATATGGATGCCTTTTCCTTCTTGATAGTATAAGGAAAATGTTCCAACTCTTGTGTCCTAAGTCCCAACTGCCAAAGGGAACTATATAGTAATGATACTCACTGAGGCTCACTAACATGGGAAAATTGTCATAGGTGGCAGAATTCCTATTCTTGGGCCTTGAACCTATGGCCAAGTAGAGCTATGTGTTCCTGTCCTGAACTCAGAATAGGAAGAAATACAACTGGCACCATGGACTGGCACCTGGAAATCCCAGAGACTGGGACACTGAAAAATGAAAAGTGGGGGTAGAGGTTGGGCGTTTTCAAAAAGAAATTTGATTTGAAATAAAAACAAGGAAGCTAAGATTTGACTCCAAACCAAAATGTTGAAATTTGCCAAAAATAGCCTGAGAGCCACCACCTAACTGCTGGAGGATAGGGTGACCTTCCACCTCCTACATAATTCACTCCCTTCAAACATACAATCTGCTACTCATCTAGCCATAGTCTCAGTATTGCCCTTTTCATTTATTCCAACTACAAACCCCACCCTAGTCCCCAGTCTACTTACAAGAGTAAGCTTCATTGGCTTAAAAAACTAAAATAACAGATTTTCATGAAGATTCCTCTTTTGATTGATCTGAATGTTACAGCTAACAGGTGGGGAAATCTTCTCAAACATGTGAGTATTATCATGACAAGGCCACTGGAACGGATCAGTGCCATTAAGTCAGACAGGGCTAGAAGCTTCCGCTTCACCATCAGGTTCCTCTTTAGCCTTGACAGATCAAACTCTAAGCCGAAGCAGGCTACAGAGATCAGTTCAGTCTCCGAGCCAAAGGTCTTCACAGTGAGGGACCAAAGCTGCCCTGGCGGGGCCTCTGCCGGCTGTGTCCCAGATTAATCACCACCAGGCGGGGCCTGCACACCAGCCTGCAATCTGAGCCCAAGTGGCACCTGCAGAGGGGTTGCCCCAGCATTTCCCTCACTCCTCTTGGGCAGGACCCCAAAGCATGAGGGTGTCCACCTGTTGATGAGGTTACCTGGGACAGGAAGGCAAGATACCACCTTCAACCACCTTCAACCCAGCAGATAAGTCATGGATGGTTTGGGTAGTTTAGTGAAGCAAAGAGGAAATATGTGGTGACTAGGCAGTGAAGTCAAGGACCCAAAAGAAAGAAAGTCCTTAGCCTCTGAATGGAAAGAGAAAGGTTCTACTGCCATTCTCATCACTGAAAAGAATAAATGTAGGTACAGACCAGCAATGGGTGAATGAAGGCCCAAGAGGGTATGAACTCAGGAGCTGCCTCCTGTGTATGGTCCACATTCTCGTCATCAACAGATCAACAGAATGTTGATGGGAAGGAAAAAGAACAGAGCTGGCATGACTCTTCAATATATCCCCAAATACTGCCAGATATTCCATGTGAAAGAAAGCCTGAAAAACAAATTCACTCCTTTAGGGTATGGAGAAGATTGCTCTAAATACCAAGATCCAGAAGGTTTCCTTGAATGATCTACGTCAGTAAGCTGTTTCCAGCACAGGTATTGGTGGGAGCTAGTGATTAAGTGAAGTATGTATACCTACATCTATCTATATAAGAACATATTTTTTAGGACCAAAGAACTCTACTGTATTATAAATTCTTTCCAGATGGTAATCCCTTTTGCTACTTTCCCAAGAGTATAGTAAGAGGAAGTATTTATGAAGCTAAAAAATAATAGTAATCAATAGAAAGAAGATTAAGCATGGAGTCCTGTATCTTAGAACAATCGGTCCCAGACCCTAACTTGCTATGAAGAGAAACTATGGGGGTAGATGGACTGCACCCTTCCCACCTGGCCATTGCCCAAGGGAAGGAAGGGTGGGAGGGTCAGAGTTGGATCAAAGTGTATCCCTTAAAGGGCAGAGAAAAGCATAGGTCAGAGAAGAGGAGAAGGAACCCGCAAGCACCTTCATTTAAGGAGTAACACCCCCATCCTGACTGTCACAGATTGTACCTCCAGAGCTTCATCCCCAGAACTTCCTTTGAACCTCCGGCTACAACCCAGAGTTAGGACAGAGTAGTGGCTACAATTACACACTTGCTTGGAGAGAGGGGGTAGGTGCTGCATGTGACAGGCCATGAAAGGTCCCTGCCTATAAAACAGCCTGGAAAACAAACCCTTAATTTAAATGTTAATGAAAGTGCTGTGGCGACATCAGAGGCTTCCTGGCTGCTTAGAGGGCTGCTCAGAGAACAGCTACACCAGCCACAGAATTTATGGCTCCACTTCACCCTCCCGCCTCTTTCTCTGCCTCATCACACACTGAAGTTTAAAGAGTTTAAAAAAAAAAAAAAGAAAGAAAGAAAGAAAAAGGGGGAAAAAACTCTAATTTTAACATTAAATTAGCTCCATGCTTCCACTTTGGGATGTGAATGCTAAATTATCTGTCAGCAGAACAGTGATCAAAGGTGGAAACAGGCACACAGCACATACAACCTAGGACAGTCAGCAGCAGACAAGGCAGGAAAATTCACTTCTCTTCCCAATGAGACAAATGAAGAGTAGAGAAACAGGGCTATAGGCAGCAGGAGGAAGAGACTGATCCCTCCACAGCTAATTTTTAATTGACACAGATTTGCACATATTTATGGGGTACAGTACAATACTTTCATACCTGCATAGAACGTGTACTAATCAAACCTGAGTAATTAGCATTTCTGTCTCCCCAAACATTTATAGAGACCTTTGGAATATTATTTTCTATTTATTTTGAAATATATCATAAATCACTGCAGACTATAGACACCCTGCTGTGTTGTAAAACACCAAAACAGATTCCTCCTATCTGTGTCCCTCCAGCTCTCTTGAGCCCCATTCTGAGAACTTTCCACGTTGTGTTATTGGCCTGCCTCTCCCCTCAGACAGTACTATCTACACAATGTTTTGTTCCCCTGTAACAGTAGGACTAATGGCAATGCTAAGCAGTATATGGAAAGAAAAAGAGATGGAGGAGCAGAGAGGGAGGAAGGAGGGAATAGAGAAGGCAAGTAGACAGAGAAAAAAAGAGAGAATCAGAATTCCAATACTGAGACTAAAGAATGGAAATGGCTTCCTGCTATCAGGGCCAGAGTCTCAATGCATCAACTCTGTACTTACTCATGATACCTGGCCCTCTGCTTCTGTTTCTATTTGTAGTGTTTTATGTAAGTTAGTGCTCTCTCTCTCTCTCCCTCTCTCTCATCCTCTCTCTCTCTCTGATGAATATTAAGAGTATTAATTATTGTGCATTTTTTTAACTTGTGCATTTTCCTTTTTTTTTTTAATTGTTTTAAATTTAATTGTTTAAGTTAGCTCTTAAAAAGTGAGCCATAGCCAGGTGTGGTGGCTTACTCCTATAATCCCAGCACTTGGGAGACTGAGGCAGGAGGATAGAGTTCAAAGCCAGCCTCAGCAATGGCGAGGCACTTAGAAACTCAGTGAGACCCTGTCTCTAATAAAATACCAAAAAAAAAAAAAAAAAAAAGGGCTGGGGATGTGGCCCAGTGGTGGAGTGCTCCTGAGTTCAACCCCCAGTACCCACCCCCCCAAAAAAGAAACGTGAGCCATGCTGGCCAGTGAAGAAGCTGCTCCCACAAATGGGTTCTAGGTCAACCAGGATTGGGGGTGGTGCTGGTCTCAGGCCAGCAGCCCAGCACGTGAGCCTCTCTATTCCCATCCTGCCCTGGATAATGGCTGAAATAAAGGGTCTTGAGAAATTGAAACCCACCCCTATGGTGTTTGGGACATGCTTCTGATGAATATGATGTCTGAGAGGCTTGGGTTTCATAGGCAATGAATACTAGGGTGAAGTGCATTGAACTGAGACTTAGCAGGACCTAACTCTAGTTCAATGGCACCCCATACTTATGCCTTTCCAGGATTAGCTCATTTCAGTCTGGACCAGTGGGCCATCTACCACTATCCAGAGCTTCCATCTTCCTTCAGGTGTCATGATGCCCCTTCCAGCTATGCCAGCCCCTGGCCCCTCGATGGGGTCTTTGTGCCTTTGACTCTCTCATCCAGGGACACCACATGCAGGATGCTCCCTACCATTCTCTGCTGTGTGGTAAAGGGGGACACCAAGCCACTCCTTCTCTAGTTCTTTAGGTCTCCTTTCCACTGCAGGCCCCAGGAGAGGCTTCCCCTCTGTCCCAATCTTGGAGAGGGAGAACACAGGGATTCCTGAGATAGTCATGGTCCACACATGTCACCAGGAGGACCAGCTACAAGGTGAAGAGCTAGAAAGTCACTCATCCATCTTTCTCCATGTTATCAAGGCTAAGGATTCCCTTCATACCAACTGTCCATTGCCACCCAGAAAAAAGAAAACTTAGAGACACAATCTTTATTTTTTATTCTTTTTCCTCTAAAAGCACTGAGTGAGTAATGAAGGCTGGGGTCAGAGGATTGCTGCACCACTGAAAACAAGAGAAATCACACTGAAGGCTGGCTGCCTGTTTTTCCAGTCCTTTACACCTCACTGTCAGAGCACACTCCATATGCAATTACCTTTTAGTAAAGAAAGATGCATTTCAGCAGACTGGTGGGGAGTGTCTACCACACACAGCACACAGTAAACCCTGTCGCACCTGGAACAAATAGCCTGCTCTCCCAGAATCCCTACCCCTACTGAACAGTGCACAGTTACTGCTTTCCTTCCAGACTCGCCCTCACCTCTGGGGGAAATGAAGCAAGAAGGGGCAGCTCCTTCATTGAAATCCCCCAGAGGCCACAACTCACTTTACAAATTTGAATCGGTACATTTCATGGAGACTTGGACTAATCCCCCCCAAAACAAACAGGCCACCACAGTGAGCAAAGTTACACAAGATTATATTGTGTATTTAATAACGCAGCTAAGTCAAGTTTCTCTACACCTATACCACACATATATTTCCCTGATGACAGAAGCAGGAGAGGAGGGATTAAAACCCAAGAGTCCTGGGAAGTCTTCCTGACCACACTCACCAACACGACAGAAGCACTGTTCGCAGATGGGAAGAGGGCTCTGTAGAGTGCCTTTTTTTCCTTGTGGGGCAATAGACATGGTGTCTACAGAAGAAGGCAGAGCTATGCACTCTTCTCCCTTCCCCTCCCAGACAATCAGGGCACGGGGGTCTACAGATTCATTTCACATAGGGACCCTGTTGCTGGATAGAGGGGTCTGAAATCTGAGGGTCTATGCATGCATGCATTCCCAGAATGGTGCAATCATTCACAGCCACCTGAGTAGGTCCAGCCTCTCCTACACACTGCCTTCCCCGATTACTCCCTAGCTTAGCTCTGGCCTTCAAGAAGAAAGGATGTTTCCATGGAGCTTTCAAGGGCCACACCTACCATCCTAGAGGCTGGGAAGTAAGGCACAGCAATGATCCAGAGGCCTGCCTTGTGGCTCCCCTCAGCACATAGAATAAGCAACAGGCTAAAGATGGCACAGACTGCAGCCTCTTCTGTCCCACCCTGCATATGTCCCTACAGTGATATTCTCTGGGCCTCATTTTACCCCTCTGTTCAAAACATAATAACACCTTCCTCCCCCAATCAGAAATGGCCTAAGTTTAAGGCAATTAGTCTAGACTAGCAAGTATCATAATGATATATCATCTTATTCCCATCACTGAGTAAGATCCTGGGGTGGCCGCCAAATAGCAAGTATTCAGAAAAGACAGGGAGTGAGGGGAAAAGGGAATAAGAAAGGAAGAGATGGGAAGTACAAAGGAATGAAGTTAAGTCCTCAACAGTTCTGCATCCCCTTGCTCTTGAGTATTTATTTACTAACTTTACTCCACTAGAAATAATTTTTAAATGACGATCAAACATATTATACATTTTTAAAAATCTGCTTTTCTGTTTTACTCATAGGAAAGTCCTCAGAATTCAATGTGCCTGCAAGTGGTTGTACACCTGGGACCAGTTGGGCTGGACATATTCCTGCCCCACAACTACATTCAGACAGACCCTTCCACCCCAGGCACACTCTGCCATCTCAACCATCCTTCTTTCACTCATCTGACAGCTTGGGTTGGATTTCCTCTATAAGAAGTGGGCCTCATTCATAAGGCATGAATCTTGAAAACAGGCTTATTAGTGTCAGAACAATAAGAGGGGTAGTAGGCAGGCACAAGGGATATAGAGGAAAAGGTCTTTGCCTGACATCATCTTCAGAACCTACTGTTTTCTTTCTGCATTTTCTGAGTATCTAAACACAGCTCTGAACACTTAAGAGGTATTAAATATCATCCCCACAGCTGTTTACAAATCAAGAATTCAAGGCCACCAAAGAAAAGGACACTTGGACACAGAACAGAACACCTGCTTTCTCCTGGTTGATAGCACCTCTTAAGCCAGAGGCTTTTGAGATTCCATGTATCCTAAAAGTGACTAAGTATACACATAAGAAGTAGAAAAGCCCCTGCATCAAAGATAGGTAAAGTGAATAGGTCTGACGAAGTGTTTTAAGTAGAGAAAGAAATTAATCAAGGAAAGAGCTGGGCTAAATGTCTTCTGAATGCCAAGGTTCCTTGTAACTATACAAGGAAATAATGAAAAATTGGCAGGTAAAAGGGGAAGACCTGCTCTGAAGAACAGCTGCTGCCCACATCTCCTCATGTTCTTCATTAGGGGTCCAGGGTCACATCACATTAGTGATATCAGAACCACAATCAACAGGAATGGTGGCAAAGAGGGGAACAGAAGGCAAGGACACACAAGGAAAAAAGAAGAGAGAAGAGAGGTTTCTACTGAGTCTCTTCTGGAGCAGCGTAACTCCCTGTGAGTCTGGAGAAGACCAGGGAAGCCCACATAATATACATGAGAGCACCTGAAGTCACTAAGCAAATGTTACACCAGATAAGAGTGGATTCTTTTCAGAGTCTTTTCATATACAATCTTTCAGGTCATCTTCACAGTAATCTAACAAGGTCTGTAAAGAAAAGAGTATTCACGCTCTTAATAGATGAGGAAGTGAAGGCTAGAAGGGAATGACTCACCTAGGCCACCCTGCAAGCAGGGGGAAAAGCAGAGCTCCCAGACTGCTCTAAACAACAGACTCTGAGGCTTAGAGTCAGTGCCTCCCAAGATTAAAGAAATGGGTGAGTTTGTTGAAAGGATCAAAGTCATGAACACAATAAGAAGAAATGAATCTAATAACAAAGTATAAAGATCCTAACCCAGTATATTCTCTGGATAAGAGAAAAGGGAGCAAAGATAATATCAGCACATACCCTGGTCATCTAGTGTAAAGACAGAACCCCAAATGCAAACTATTTTAAAAAGAGTTCAAGATATCATCTGTGGAACCAAGGGAAAAGCCATCTCAAAACTGTAGGTCAGGGCTGGGGTTGTGGCTCAGCGGTAGAGCACTTGCCTAGCATGTGTAAGACATTGAGTTCGATCCTCAGCACCACATAAAAATAAATAAAGGTATTGTGTACACCTAAAACCAAATATATATACATATATAAAACTGTAGGTCAGAACCAGGCACCATGGTGCACACCTGTAACCCCAGCAATTTAGGAGGCTGAGGCAGGAGGATCGCGAGTTCAAACCTAGCCTCAGCAACTTAGCAAGGCCCTGAGCAAATCAGCAAGACCCTATCTCTAATAAAATATTAAAAAAAAAAAAAAAAAAAAAAAAGGGCTGGAGATGTGGCTGAGTGGTTAAGCGCCCCTGGATTCAATCCATAGTACCAAAAAACCAAACAAACAAACAAACAAACAAACAAACAACCTGGGTCAGCAGCCAAACAGCTAACTGGGAGCAAAAGAACCATCCAGGGCCAAAAAGATTCTGAAGCAGATAGGGAAGAAAACATAAGCCCAGATCTTCACTAAAAATGAAGTGCAGCAAGGACTTAGTTGAGGGTCTGCATAAAGCAGATGACTAGGAACTGTCAGCTTCAGGGAATGGCAGCAGTTATACAGTAGTAGGAACATCATAGAGCTAGATCCTTCCCCAAAGCCAGTTTCCAAGTTGTGCCCCAAAACCCAAACTCAGTTTATTGTGATTTCAAATGCTTCTTGAGATCTCTTTTATTGGCACCATCTGCAATGGGTGTTGTGCTCTCTTCTATTAAGAGGTAGCCTAATACATTCCAGAGGAGGTGGCTGAAGTAGAGGACTCTGAGGTTGGGGGAATAGAGGACAGTCTGTCTATGCTCTCTGGCCTCAATCCACATGTAGGAAATGCATGGACCTGAAACACTTCCTCCACCACCCACTCACCCTGGTTTTCTGAAGCCAACAGAAGTCCATAGGCAACTACTAAGCAAAGTCTCTAGCATACCTGTCACCTCCCATATACTGTCCTGTCTTCTTTTAGTCCTTACATATATCTAGCCCATAGAGGCCTGCACCTGGCTAATGGACTTTAAGAAAGGCAGTATGAGGGAGAAACAGAGGAGGAGACAAAGCTCGATGGCTCCATTTTCCACCTCCGCTCCCACACACTTAGCTTCTCCACTCCCCACTAGTCTTCCTTCCCTCTTTCCTAGGATTGCTGGAATGATTTGTTCTGAACAGCGACAGGTTTATAGGTTAGCCGACACCTCTGCTCTGTGGAATTTTAATTAACTTCTCCCATCGTCAATATGCTAAGGAATGGGGTCTCCATTTTCTGGGGTCAGCAATGTGTTTCAGGTCCTGCTATATCAGCCGTCAAATTGAAGAATTAATGACGTGGCTAATCGGCTCTAATTCTTAGGAAGAAAAAAGTTTGAAAGGGAGTTGTAGAAGGGAGCAGGAGGAGGGGTGCAGGCTCTATGATGTGAGGAGAAAGAGGTTGAAAGGGGCTGAGGAATGGGGGGAATAACTCGCTCATAAAACAAGTGACTGACTGAACCCAGTACTGGAGGGTGACAGTCCTCCAGCTTCCCCAATTGCATTCAGGTGCGGAGTGAAGGATGAAGATGAGGAAGACCCTGTGGAATTACTGTGATTTAAAAGGTACAGGAGAGAGGCAGTGTACCCTGCTGGGGAGGACAGAGGCCCTGACTTAGTTCAAGAGATCTGAGAAAGCAGAAGTCAAGCTGGGCATAGTGGTGCACACCTGTAATCCCAGCAACTCCGGAGGCTGAGGCAAGAATATTGCAAATTTGAGTCCAGTTTTAGTAACTTAGTAAGGTCCTAAACAACTTAGCAAGACCCTATCTCAAAATAAAAACGGGCTGGGGATTTAACTCAATGGTAAAGCGCTCCTGGGTTCAATCCCCAGTACTGGCGGGGTAACAAGAAAACCAGAAGTCAGGGCACAAAGCTCACTTGTTTAAAGGGTAGGGTAAAACCATCATAAAAAATGTTACACTTCTGCTACATTGTCAGTTTCTGTTTCTTCACATCTATGTCTTTGGGTGAGGGCCCAGCAAGATACAGGCCCCAAGCCTCTCCTGACAACTCAAGCCTACAAGGGATAAGCCAGAGGACATTTTCCAGAAGGAACAAAGCAGAAATGTGAGTCATGACAGCAGACTAGCTGCTGCTGCCACCTGCCAGGGATGCTAAGAGGCCTTTGCTTTGGAGGAATCCCAGAGGGCATCTGCTCTGGAAAGAACACCCCTGGTTACAGCTGGACTCTTAATTACATTCCACTATGGTATTTTTTCCTTAATATTTCTGAGGTTAGGTGCTTAGAAAATTAGCTAAGATATTAGTTGAGATAACCTTATCTCAACCCCATGAATATATGAAAGGGTTTAAAGACCTCAAGTCTCTGGAGAATTAAAAAAATCTCCAAGAAAGTGGCTCAAAGCAACCTAGAATGCACAGTTGGAAGATTTTCTAGCTCATCTGACCTAATAAAGCAAAAGCATTATTATATGAAAAAATTATATCAAAAAATGTCCCCTTACCTGAGCAACGGGCTGATAGCAATGGACCAGACTCTGTCTTCAGTCTGGATGGTATGTAAGCACTGTCCCAGTCGGCCTGAGGCCAAAGGCCATACCTGGAAACAGGAGAGGAGATGTTCTCATTGGCATTGTCTGGGATTAAAGGAGAGACAAGGTATAGCAGGTGGGGGTGACTGTGCATAGGGTGGTGGGGAAATGGAGAATCCTTTCTGTCCTGTACACAGAGTTCAGGGTATCAGCAGGGGGGCCTCTCCAACCTCTAGCTTACCTACCACCCAGACAGATTCTAACTCCCAGTTCTAACCACCCTCTTTTACTTCTGCCTAAGAACCTTCACATACCAGCCAACTTTATACCAGGGAATTAGAAGTTCCACATTCCTCAGCTGAGATTTGACTAGAAAGGGGTAGGCAGACAAGACTTGCCTCTCTTAGCAATGCCACCCCCACACCCCCAATGTTTGTGATATTCTTTTCTCCTATCTCTCACCAAAAATTTACTTTGGGCAAGTAGGAGAGGAAGGAAGATCAAGATGCGGTAAGGAGAGACGTGAATAGTTAGAAGAGTAAAAAGAAAACTGCAAGGGAAGGAGAGAATGGAAGAAGAGAGTCTTCAAAGCAGGAAGGTGGTATGTTGTTGTTTGTTCATAATGCCCAGGATCCAGTGCTATTCATGTCAGCAGGGCATTTAGCACCTAGTGTCACCAAAAGTAGCAGAAAAGCTCAGCTCTCTTAAGCTTCCATATCTCCTACAGGTTAAAAATATTGCTTGGAGCACATTATCTGGTCCCTATCAGTCAGGAATGTACATTAGCAGCCACTCTGGGCTTAACTCTAATCGACACTCACAGAGCCCTCTCAGCAGCCAATGCATTTAGAAATCTCCCCCCTCACCTCTCCCTACCCAAGATGACACACACAGGAACATAAGCCTCTAACCAAACAGAAAGGAAACCTCAAATGTACAGGGCTGTCCCCAGACAGCAGCCACAGAGGGGATCCCAAGGCAGCCAGATGGATCAATGACCTCTCAAGGTCCCTGCAGTGCTATAAGAGGAACACACCCAATGCAGGCAGGACCTTAGATGGAAGAACTTCAAGGAAACATTCCTTCAGTTTAAGGCGTAGGTGATGGAGTGGGGGTGGTTCTGCTTTAGGGTCACATGATATCTCTTCCCTATAAAAGGAGAAAGTGTTTCTTAGACTTTCTGTGTGTGATGGGGGTTGGGGGTGGGGTGATAGTATAACTTTTCCCAACACTGGGTTAAGAAAACAAATTTAACAAGAAGATCCTAAATGAGGAGGGGGGAAAAAAACCAAAAACAAATAAACAAACAAAAAGGTAAATACCACAATTTTCCCTGGAATGCCAGGATTCCAGCTTACTCTTTGGGCTTTATCAGTCCCTTTGACAATAACTAGATGTACTTCTGAGTTCCTCCTTTAGACTGCTCCATCTTGGAAGATATCTTTAACTTTTCCCTGCTATTAAACACCCTGGGAGGCAAGTTCCCATTTGTGGGGGTGAGCACTAAGGACTCTAATTTGCAAAATCTCTGGGGATAGCCTAGGCCTAAATCCACTAGTGCCCTCCACAGAGAGGATTGGTGGATTCCTAGATTCTGTGAACCACAGAACAAGTTTCCTAGTCTCTGGGAGTGGCTCAGGAAGCATGCTGCTAATTCCAAACATGATTTTGGGAAAGTGACCCTCCCAGCCTGCCACAGCAGCACAGCATCCTTCAGCAAACATGAGTATCCTGGTACCTGAGGGACAAGGAGCTGACACAGTATGCTGGTCATATCTTCACCCTCAATGGCCAAATTCAAAACAGTCCCAACCTGGAAAAGACTCAGGGTGAATGGACATTTATACAGCCCTTTTAAAAAGCAGATTAGGGGTAGCAAGAATGACCAAAGTTGCCGGGCACAGGGGTACACACCTATAATCCCAGAGGCTTGGGAGGTTGAGGCAGGAGGATTGCGAATTCAAAGCCAACCTCAGCAAAAACAAGGCACTAAGCAACTCAGTGAGACCTTGTCTCTAAATAAAAAATAAAATAGGGCTGGGCGTGTGGCTCAGTGGTCAAGTGCCCCTGAGTTCAATCCCGGTACCCCCACCCCCCAAAAAAAGAATGACCAAAGTCTTTCTTTTTTTTAGTTGTAGTTGGACACAATACCTTTATTTTATTTATTTATTTTTACGTGGTGCTGAGGATTGAACCCAGGGCCACGCAGGTGCTAGGCGAGCACTGTACTGCTCAGTCCCAGCCCCATAACCAAAGTCTTTTTTTTTTTTTTTTTTTTTTTGTGGTACCAGGGATTGAACTCAGGGGCACTCGACCACTGGGTCACATCCCCAGCCCTTTTTTCTATTTTATTTAGAGACAGGGTCTCGCTGAGTTGCTAAGTGCCTCGCCATTGCTGAGGCTGGCTTTGAACTCGCGATCCTCCTGCCTCAGCCTCCCAAAGTGCTGGGATTACAGGCGTGCGCCACCGCGCCCGGCTCCATAACCAAAGTCTTTTGACTCAGGAATTCTAATGCTGAGAATCTATCCTAAGAAAATAATCCTAAAACAAAGAAAAATCTAAATGGTAAAATATTCCCTGCAGTCTGTGATTGTAGAAAAAGCATGTACAGACTTTAGAATCTAACCAATCTGGGTTTGAACCCTAGTTGTTACTTATTATATTTGATCTTAGGGATGTTTCATAACTTTTTAGCCTCAGTTTCTTCATGTATCAAATGTAAATTTATCCCTCAGGATGTAGTGTGGAAAAGTGAAGATAAGCATAAATCACCTCTCACCGTATTTGACATGTATCAGGCATTCAGAAAAGCTGATACTTATTACAAGGTCCTTGGATCCACGAAAAAAAATTGGTGCAAACATTCACCCACTAGAAAAAAATGGCAAGTAAATGATGGTATGTCCATGTTAAAGCCATTAAAGAAAACATTAATAATTTGTAATAATAATGAAAACCCCACCAGGCACAGTGGTGCATGCCTGTAATCCCAGAGGCACAGGAGACTGAGACAGAATAATCACGAGTTCAAAGCCAGCCTCAGCAGTGGCAAAGCGCTAAGCAACTCAATGAGACCCTGTCTCTAGATAAAACACAAAATAGGGCTGGGACTGTGGTTCAGTGATCAAGTGCCCCTGAGTTCAATCCCTAGTACCAAAAAAAAAAAAAAAAAAAAAAAAAAAAAAAAAAAAAATAGAAAAAGAAAGAAAACGAAAACACTTATAAATTAGAGTAGATACAGGAAAGAGGGGATAGTACTAGGGATTGAAATGGAGCACATTATGTTATATGTATTTATGAATGTGTCAAAATAAGCCCAATTATATATAATTCTAATGTATTAATAAAAAATAGAGTAAATACAGCAGAGCATGGTGGGTATCCAAAATATATTATGAACAGAATTATGTGGGGAAAAATTTACCCTAAAGGATAAAATGAGAAAAATGAACCAATACCTTGTTGCAATCTACATCATTAGAAATTAAGCAAACCTATGCTTTGGAAAATGACTAAAATCAGATTTAAAAAACCAGATCAAGTGCTCCCTCCTTCTTAAAGTTCCCCCTTCTTAGCCAGTGTGCTCTCTCCTTCCTCTGAACTTTCAGGCCCTTCCTAAGAGCCTTGTACTTCATAATCCTGGCCGCTTCCCATCAGTTTCAGGGTCAACTGTACATGTTTGAGCACAGAGGCTGCATCTTCCTCACCTTTGAAGATCTTGGGTGCCTCATGCACGAAGTATCACATACAGTACACACTCATAAGAATGAATCAAACAATAGAAAAATAAAAGAGGAAATGGAAGGATGATCAGTATCAGCCCAGGCCACAAAAAACGTAGGCTACAATTCGTTGACATCTTAGGACAAAACTGGCCCTGCTAAAGCAATCCAAATTTAGTCAAAGAAAATCCAAAACTGGGAAAAAAGCAAGGAAGAAGGCTCTCTGGGCAGTTCCTAGCTCAGAAATCTTGAAAAGAGAATGTTTCTGTCTCCTTCACCCCATAAGACAAATTTCTCTTTCCCAAAAGACAGTGTATATTTGGGGAACTCCCCCCCCCAAAAAAAAAAATCTATAGTGGTTTATAGGCAAACATCACGTGTAAATTCCTATGTAGGTTTAGGTATATTACAAGCCTGAAGAAGCAGCGATAGAATTGCAGATGCCACTGAAAAGAAATGGAGAGTTAAATACAGATAAATTTGGGCCAGGAAAAGGAAGGTGGCTGAATGTAAAGACAACAATAAAAAGGAGGAAAGCCCAAGCAGCATCCAGAAAGCCAGAAAAGATGAATTGGCTGGGAAAGCACTTGGGAACCCCCAAAGAGCCTTTATCCAGGAGATAAAGAAGAATGAGAGAAGAGAATTCTGTCAGTGACCCATAAGACATTTTGAAAAGGAAAAGAGTAAACTGTGTTGCAACTTTAAGAGAAGAAAGTACCTATTTTAAATATTTTTAAAAATCTAAGCCACTGGGCTGGGGTTATGGCTCAGTGGTAGAGCGCTAGCCTAACATGTGCAAGGCCCTAGGTTCGATCCTCAGCACCACATAAAAAGAAATAAATAAAATAAAGGTATTGTGTACAACTACAGCTAAAAAATAAATATTTTTTAAAAATCTAAGTCACTAAATAGGACTGATTTAGTACTTAAATATGAAGTGAAGCCAGGCGTGGTGGCGCACACCTGTAATCCCAGCACTTGGGAGGCTGAGGCAGGAGGATTGTGAGTTCAAAGCCAGCCTCAGCAATGGTGAGGCACTAAGCAACTCAGTGAGACCCTGTCTCTAATAAAATACAAAAAAGGGCTGGGGATGTGGCCCAGTGGTCAAGTGCCCCTGAGTTCAATCCCTGGTACCAAAAAAAAAAAAAAAAAAAAAAATGAAGTGAACCCAATAACCCACATGAAGTTGATATCATTCTCCAAAAGTAAGTAGTTCATACCCTCAGATTGCTTCATGTGGTCACAAAGCTCAGTTTTATACTGCTCTGGGTGTCAGACCACAGAGAATAGAAGAGATATCATTAGAAAGAAGGAACTGGAAGAAGCCTGCAGCCATGACAGGAGGATGCCAGAATGAGACAGAAATATCTAGGTCACATATGCCACAAAATGTTTCTATACAAATTTACTTTTGAGCAGTACGGCGAGTTAAGGCCAATATCTTTGCAAAAAAAAAAAAAAAAAAAGTTATAAATACAGTGACCAATCAGAAATATGAAATAAGTATGAGACAGGGAAGAAGCAAATGACAGGAAAATCAGTTTCCCTATTGCTTCAAAACATTTGTGGGATTTTCCCCAGGTTTCCTGTGGTGATGTGCATTCTTTCTGACTAAATATAAAAAGTAAGGCAAAATGCAGCAAAGATAGGGAACATATTTAGCTCTTCTTTTTACATAAATTAGCAACACAAAGAAGTAAACACCAGAGGGTATACAGAATCAGAAACGTTACTGAGTAAAAACTGCAACTTCCCTCTCCATGTATGACTTAGTGGCCCATTTGCTGACACCAGCAAACATTTTGCTCCTGTTAGCACTATGGAGCCTCTAGATGCTATAAAATAGACAAGCAAGATACTCCTGGGCCTCCTGCACCACCAACTTAATCATCAGCAAAGTTTCTACAGCAGCCTCAAAGAACCCGGCCTGTTTCCTGGCTAGGGCTGTTGGACATGGGCATGGAGAACTTTTCTGTCTCATGAGTGGAAGTCTATCTGACCCAGATATGGATGAGCTGAGTCCATAAAGCAAGGGTCACACTGTTCATCAGCCTCATTCTTTTATGCATTGGCGGATGGCTGTGGACCAGGCATTTTGGCAATGACGCAACAAACAACGCCCTTCTCTCATCTCCACTGCTTACTGACCACATTACTCTCCAGAGAAGCAGTAAAAACACATTTTAATTATCAGCCGGATTGCTTATAAACAAGGTGGTGAAAAATTAACCTCCCTAAATAGAGAGCAAGCAAAAGAAGGAAGATTTTAAAATAAAATATTGGTGTTAGAACTCAACCCACAAACTTGAGGAAACTCAGCTCAGAGAGGAAAAGCTGGCCAGGCCCTCTGTTTTTGAGTTCACGCCACATTTCAAGTGAGTGGCAAGCTTCCCAGCCACTGTCCACTCCTTTCCTAGTCCAGCTGGCAGGGACACAGCCTGGCATGGCAAGCTGTGCACCAGAGGCACATAAGTGAGTTCTTTATTGTGTTGTTTCTCCCCTGCCCCCATCCAGTGCTCTCAGCCAATCCTGGACTCAAGGCTCTATCCACCCTCTCCCACCCCACTCCCTATAGACAAGAGGGAATAACAGTACATAAGGGGGAGACCACCTCACCTTGGCCGTCCTGTCCCTGGAGCCACTCACAATGATGCCCCCTTTGCAGTCCACACAATTCACCTCCTGTTCATGAGCCGAGTACTTGACAGTGAAGGTGCTGTGAATCTTATGGACACCAATCTTCCCATCTCTAGAAGAGAAATAAGGAGCACATCCACAAGAGCCAATTATTCTCTCCATAGGAAGAGAATAAATCTACAAAAACAGCCCAAGTCTCCAGTGACTCCAAATTTGCTAAGTGTCAGGCAATTTGGTCTAAAAGGTGCTAAGCTTCTAGGTACCTTTACATATTCAGCACACTTGGGGCTGAACAGAACTAAGACTTAAAATAAATTTCGTCCTGGCAGGTATCAAAACCAGCTTCACTCTGCATTAAAGGCTCTTCCTGTTTTCCTTCTCCAGCTAACCCTATTAACTGCTTTTGGTAAATCTCTGCTTTAAATGGAAAAAAACCACCAGCCCTTCTAGTATCCCTTCTTGTCCCTTTGGAGTTGCGGTGGGGAAGTCAGAAGCAGACACAAGTTCCCCAAAGAACACTACAGAAGAGGGTAGAAGGAGAAACCTGCAGCACTTACCCTCCTGCACTGATAATATGTGAGTTGGCTAGCACAAAGTGACAAACATCCTCATCATGCCCAGCGAAGACTCCCAAGGGCCGACGATTCAAGCTGGCACCATCTGGGCGGAACTTGTAGGCCAGGATGAAATTAGCTTGGGATATGTACAGAGAATCCTCCTCTAGCTGCATCCAGGGCATCTGACTATAGAGATGGAAGAGAACATTTAAGGCTCATCAAGATACAGCAAGAAAATCTGAATCCCCAATTTTTTAAGAGACCAATCCAACCTACCAAGGACAGCTTGCAAGGCTAACAGTTCATACCTTAATCCCCATTTCAAAACTTCACAGCCCTTGGCTACCCATAGAAAACCAGAGTGAGTTTTGTGGTGACCTAACATTTGGACATTTTTTTTTCTTCTTTGTAGCACTGAGGATCAAACCCGGGGCCTACACATGCTAGGCAAATACTCTACCAGCCCTTTTTGGACTTTCTAAAAGAGTCATAATTGCAAGACCAGCTAAATCTCTCTTTTAATTGGAGAATGCTTAATATTTGAATTATTGGCAACCTGGATTTCTCATGCATAAGCAGAGCTTATAGGATTAAAAGCTTGGGGCTGGGGTTGTAGCTCAGTGGCATAGCACTTGCCTAGCATGTGTGAGGCACTGGGTTTGATCCTTAGCACCACATATAAATTTTAAAAAATAAGAAAGAATGAAAGAAAGGAAGGGATGGAGGAAGGAAGGAAGGAAGGAAGGAAGGAAGGAACATCAACAATTAAAAAATATTAAATAAGAAAAATATTAAAAGGTTGAGGAGTAGGTAGAGTCAAAAGATCTTCCAGATAGGTCAAGTAACTTTCATCCTGCATCCTTACTGATGTCTAAGTGCTAAATTTCAAGGTTCTAAGACTCCCACATATGCCCCTTTCCCAATAGGTGAGTTAGGGTGTTATGGAAAAAGGAGAAGAGTGAGCCCTAAGAAGCCCCAGTGAAAGCAAAATTTATAAGTGAAAGGAATAAAGCCATTCAGGAAAGGATGCTGATGTACTGATACACGTTTGATCCTCCGAGGGATATCTACATTGCTAAATTGAAGGATAAGTGTGGTGATGGAGAGACAGCTCCAGAGTTCTGCTACAGTTCAGGGGCTACAGAGAAAGTCAGTTCTCAAAGCAACTGATAAAAGAAATACACAAATAGCTAGAGTTCCTTTCCAATCTGTAGGAGGAAGAAAGGTTAGAAGCCACAGGCCAGTCTCACAGCAGAGTGAGCCTTAAGAAAAAAAGAAGAGTCTGCCAGATATTAAGTTTTCTGGTGAGAACTAAGGCCCTTGCCAAGGTAGATATCCCACCTGTCCTATCCTACCTTGAGGTCCTAGAGCTACCAGGTCCCAAGAAAAGCACAGGGACAGCTGAGTCATCCCCATGTACAGACACCATCTCCCACTGCCAAGCCTGTCTGAGCAAACTGGGCTGTTTCTTACCCAGGTTCCTTAAAACAAGCGTCATGGGAATGTGGAAAAGTTCTGCAAATTGACTTGACGGGCCATTAAATGCAGCTTGGACTTTGTAGTAACTGAGTTTCTGCTCATGAGGATTTTACAAGGGTGTGCATATATTACATGGAACATGTGTAGACTGTGTATAAATGCTTGCATTCTCATTCATTATGCACATTCCTCTTCAATATCCTTTGCATGAGTGTGTGGCCCACTCAAGTAGGCAGCGAACAGAGGGGGCTGGAATTCATGCGCTTTAGAGCCATCTGGAAAACAGCATTTGCCTAGGACAAGAAACCAGGTTCATGCCAGGTGAACAGTGAAGAATCCAGGGCAGCCTGGTAACTATCCTATGTGTTTATTTGCCAAATGGCTGGAAACTAGCCCAAAAAGACAACGTCAGGGATAAAAACCTTGACAGAGAAATAAACTCTACTCTCTGGGGGTTTCTTTTTGTTGTTGTTTTGTTTTATTTTATTTTTCAGTACTGGAAATGGAACCCAGGGGAGCTCTACCACTGAGCTACATCCCCAGTCTTTTTTCTTTTTTGAGACAGGATCTCACTAAATTGCTAAGGTTGACTTTGAAGTTGAGATCCTCCTGCAGCAGACTCCAGAATCACTAGGATTACAGGCATGTGCTTGCTACCATACCCAGCATATTCTCTGGTATTAAGTATGGTTGGAGTAGGGAGAGTCAAAAGACACAAGTGGGAAGCAAAGGATAAGTCCTGCATTTCCCATAGCTTTTTGACCATCACCACTAACATATAAGTCACAGCTGATGCCAGTGAAACCAGTGGATACCAAGCAAGGGAGAGGATTACCAGATACCAAAGCCTGCCTGCATCTATCAGCAGAGGGAAAGGTCAGTCCAGAATGAGGACTCATGCCTTTTCCTACCCATTGACACCAATCAACAAGCACTTTTTTGGCAGGCAATCAAATAATAACTATAAAATAATTTAGTACTGACAGAACATAAAATTTGTGACATTAGCAGTGGCACAGCCACCATCTATATTTTCTGGCACTTTTCTAAGTTCTACCTCCTGTAATATATATACATCCAATCATTTAGATACCATTTTACCTTTTTATAATACAGAGGAGATGGATCTAGAGATGTAGCTCTGTGGCAGAGCACTTGCCTGGGATGCACAAGGCCCAGGGTTTGATTCCTACACTTAAAATTAAATTAAATTAAATTAAAAAGTGTAGGAGAGGGGCTGGGGTTGTGGCTCAGTGGTAGAGCGCTTGCCTAGCACGTGCACAGCCCGGGTTCGATCCTCAGCACCACGTAAAAACACATTGTGTACAAGTAAAGCAAATAAATAAATAAAAAGTGTAGGAGAATGCTAAAGGAAGCCAAGAGTGAAGAAGTAATTCCCCAAAATTAAAGATTTAAAGAAAATAATTGTAAAACAAGATAGATTAGAGCACTGGCTTCATTTATGCCTTTTGATGAAGTAATTTAACAGAGGTTCCTTCTGAGTGGTAGAATTAGAGGTAATTTTTATTTTATTTTTTATACTTTTTCAATTATTTTTCAAACTTCTACAATAAACATTTATTTTTATAAAAATATGGCATTTGTGAACAAAGTACTTTTTTATAATCCTTTTTTAAATGTGAAAACAAGTTGTCCTTTTGCTGCACCAATTGTGGTATTTAAAGGATCACCAGTACCAACACACCCAAGATAGCTCCCATAACACTAGGATCCAGCTTTTCAGTTTTCATTATGCTCTTTGGTCCCAGGAAGATTTTAAATAGTGAAAGGCTACTTGCCTGCACCTCCACTTCAGCAGAATCCCCTCCCGGCAGCGCCCCAGCCTCCAGTTCTGGGACACCTTCACCCGTTCCTTCACTGGGACATTGCTCATTCTATGTACAAATAAAACAGAGAATCCAGTCACTGCAAATCATTGTCTAGAAGAGAAAATTCTATGGGCTTACTGAATCAAGACTTGGGAACGCCCAGAATATAACAAAATGTAAGTGGAGGGATTAGGAGACTAGGAAGGCATAACTCTCCTCTCTCCATACTTAGATAACCAAGAAAGCCAAGAAGAAAAGCCTACCTTTTAAACTACTAAAAACATCTATCGTGATGCCAAAGCAATCTATTAAAGAACAGATGAGGGCTGGAGTTGTGGCTCAGCAGTAGAGCGCTCGCCTAGCACATGCGCGGCCCTGGGTTCAATCCTCAGCACCAGGTAAAAATAAATAAATAAAATAAAGTTATTGTGTCCAACTACAATTAAAAAATAAATATTTTTAAAAAATACCCACAGGTTGCATGTTTAAAAAAAACAAAAGAACAGATGATAAATAATGTTGGAATTCCTCAATATCCATACTGGGGGAAAAAAAAGAACCATGACTCCTACCTCACACCAAATACTAAAAACAAAATAGATCATAGATCATAAACCTAAACATAAAATCTAAAACTATGAAGCTATAACATGAGCAAGTTTTCTTAGGACACAGAAAGCAATAACAAAAGAAAAATTGAATACATTAGACTTTATCAAAATTAAAAATTTGTGCTCACTAAAACAAATACACAAACTACAGTCTGGGAGAAAAGATTCATAAAATGTTTATCTGAAAAAGCACTTGTATCCAGATGAAGAAATCCTCTCTGTATATTTTTATGTATATTTTGAAAGCCAATAAGGGTGTTTCCTACATTGGTGGTAGATGGTACAACCATTTGGGGAAAAGATCTAGCAGTTTATTATAAATCTAAACATATGAACTAGTAATTATCCAGGAGAAATAAAAACATATGTCCACAAAAAGACTTACAGATGTTCACAGGAATTTTAGTCATATTGGCTAAAAGCTGTAAATAGCCCAGCAATCCACCAAGAGAACAGATAAATACACCGGGGTATGTTCACATATGGAATACTACTCAGCAGCAACAAAGGAAAGAAGTACTGACATACATAGTAATGCAAATGAGTCACAAAATACATTATAATGAATGAAAGAAACCTCACACAGAGTTCATATTGTATGATTTTATTTATGTGAATTTAAGGAAAGGGTTAACTAACCTATAATGAAAATAATCAGAACAACGATTACCACCAGAATAGCAAAAGGGGCTAACTGGGAAGGAACATGTGGAAACTTTTCCATATCTTGAAGGGTTTTGGGTTATACAGGTGTGTACGCGTTCATCAAAATTGCATCGCCAGGAGGAGCAGTGGAGCACACCTGTAATCCCAGCGGCTTGGGAAGCTGAGGCAGGAGGATTACGTGTTCAAAGGCAGCCTCAGCAATGGAGAGGCACTTAGCAATTCAGTGAGACCCTGTCTCTAATAAAATACAAAAAAGGGCTGGGGATGTGGCCCAGTGGTTAAGTGCCCCTGAGTTCAATCCCGGGTACCAAAAAAAAAAAAAAGTTCAAAGCCAGCCTCAATAACTGCGAGGCACTAAACAACTCAGTGAGACCCTGTCTCTAAAAATAAAATACAAAATAGGGATGGGGATGTGGCTTTGTGGTTGAGTGCCCCTGAATTTAATCCCAGGTACCAAAATAACACAAAAAAATGCATCAGGGCTGGAGTTGTAGCTAAGTGGTAGAGTGCTCGTCTTGTATTTGTGAGGCACTAGATTGAATCCTCAGCACCACATAAAAAGAAAATAAACATACTATATCCATCTACAACCAAAAAAATTTTTTTAAAAAGCTGCATCAAATAATCTATTTAAAATTTGAGCACTCATTTTACTCAAATATAACTTCACTGTATATGAATTTTTCTTTAAAAAAAAAAAAAAAGCCATAAACTGGGCTGGGGTTGTGGCTCAGAGGCAGAGTACCTACCTAGCATGCAGGAGGCATTGGGTTTGATCCTCAGCACCACATAAAAATAAAAATAAAGGTATTGTGTCCACCTACAACTGAAAAATAAATATTAAAAAAACATAATCTAATATACTCTAGTAAATGATATGTATGCATGCTAAAGTGTTTAGGGGTAAAGTGTACTGGTATCTGCAACTTACTTTGAAATGCATAATTAAGCAAATATAGTCAAATAATTATAGAATCTAAGTGGTAAGTATATGATGTTCTTGTACAATTCATTTTTTTCAACATGTTTAAATTTTTTCATTCAAAAAATATTGGATAGGAAATATAGTTTGTTTTTTGTTTGTCTTTGGATGAGGAAGGTAATAGCAGTAAGAGATAAGGGGGGGCTGGGGTTGTGGCTCAGCAGTAGAGCACTTGCCTAGCACGTGCACGGCCCGGGTTCGATCCTCAGCACCACATAAAAACAAATGCATTGCATTGTGTACAACTAAAGCAAATAAATAAATATTTAAAAAAAAAGAGAGATAAGGGTGCATACCAGCAATAGGAATGGCATAGGTGGGGTGGGTAATAGGAAAAAAAAAAAAAAAAAAAAAAACTCAAAGCCTCTTTGAGAATACACCTTTGGATAGAATTTTGAAATCAGGGGCAATAATTTGAAAATTCCATTTCAGGACACCACATCTCTCCTGTCTCCTTGGCTTGTTCCACTGGACAATGCAAGGTACACTGATTGGGACACATAGTAATAAATGCTATGTCTGCCTCAAAATTCAGTGGCCAAAGAGAGAGACACACATTTCTCCTAACCTCTATTTATATATTCATATTTATCATGCTTTACTAAAAGCCAGCAAGGATGTCTTGCTTTCAAGATTCTAATGGATGTACATTAGAAAGGATGGTTTTGACAGGCAGAAAGATACTAATCCATTTCTAGACCAACAATACTCTCTGCCTTCTTTCATTTATTTATATAGACTAATTATTTTGGTTAATAATGAACACAGGATTTTTTTTTTTTTTTTTTTTTTTTTTTTTTTGGTACCGGGGATTGAACTCAGGGGCACTCGACCACTGGGCCACACCCCAGCCCTTTTTTGTATTTTATTAGAGACAGGGTCTCACTGAGTTGCTAAGTGCCTCACCATGGCTGAGGCTGGCTTTGAACTCGCGATCCTCCTGCCTCGGCCTCCCAAGTGCTGGGATTACAAGCGTGCGCCACCGCGCCCAGCCTGAACACAGGATTTTTTTAAAAAAGAAAATAACACATATATGGTATGAAAGGTTAACAATGAAAAAGCAAGCCACTCTCCTAACACCTGGCCAAGATTCTCCCTTCTTTCTAGAGGCAACTACACACTGTAGGTGCATATATATTGGAATGCATGTATTCCTACATCTATCCCATTTTAATTAAAATAAAAACAGTAGTCAACTATCCTACTCATGGCTTTCTTCATTTAACAATATATCATGGGAGTCATTCTACAGCAATACATTTAGATCTATCTCATTTTAACAGTTGCACAAAATTCCATTGTGATTCAATCATAATTTATTTCATCAGCCACGTACTTATTGATATTTAAACCATTTCCAGACTTCTGCCATTACAAACTATGTTGCAATAAATACCTTTGTATCTTTATTTATTTGTAGAGAAAAAAATTAGAAATGGCATTGAATGGGTCAGAGGAAACTGTACATTTTTTATTCTGGTAGATGCTGACAAATTGTCATCCAAAACAAGACAAATCAACTTTCACTTTAGTTGAATTAGGATACTTAGTATATTGTTTAAAATTACACAAACTTCCCATGTATTCTTCATTCTGCTTCCCCTAATGTTAAGGTTTTTTTTAGTTGTAGATAGACATAATACCTTTATTGATTGATTGATTGATTTTTATGTGGTTCTAAGGATCGAACCTAGTGCCTCACAAGTGCTAGGCAAGTGCTCTACCATTGAACTACAACTCCAGCCCTAATGTTAACATCTTATATAACTATTTGCACATTTGTCAAAATTAAGAAATTAGCACTATACATGACTGAAGCATTTAACAAAATTGGATTTTATTCAGAGTTCACCAATTTCTTCACTAATGTCTTTTTCTGTTCCAGGATCCAATTTAGGATTCCACATTGTATTTAGTCACCATGTTTCCTTAGTCTCTTCTGGCCTAAAACAGTTTCCAGTCTTTCCTTATTTTTCATGATATTCACACTTTTTTTATACTAATTCTTTTTTGGGGGGGAGGGGTACCAGGAATTGAACTCAGGGGCACGCAACCACCGAACCGCCATATGTTTTATTTTATTTAGAGACAGGGTCTCACTGAGTTGCTTAGCACCTCGCTATTGCTGGGGCTGGCTTTGAACTCTCAATCCTCCTGCCTCAGCATCCTGAACCACTGGGGTTACAGGCTTTTCTATATTTAAATTTTTCTACAATGTACTATTAAAAAAGAAAAATAGTCCTTAAAATAATAGGGGTGGGGGCTGGGGTTATAGCTCAGTGATAGTAGCACTTGCCTAGCACATGAGGCACTAGGTTCGATCCTCAGCACCACATAAAAATAAATAAAGGTATTATGTCCATCTATAGTTAAAAATACAAATAATAATAACAATAATAATAGGGGGTAGCTCAGTAGTAACATGCTTAGCATGTAAGACATCCTGGGCTCAATCCCCAACAAAAAAACAACAACAATAACAATAAATACTATTGATAAAACTGGATATTTATCACCAAGTGTGGACGCACACACCTATAATCTCAGTCACTCAGGAGGATTCCAAGTTTGAGGCTAGCAACTTAGCAAGACCTGTCTCAAAATAGAATAAAAAGGGCTAGGGATGTAGTCCAATGGTAGAGCACTCTTGGGTTCAAGGGTTCAATCCTAGTACCACAAAAATAAAGAAATAAATAGTGGGCATTTCAATCAAGAAAACTGATTTAGATTCCTATCTCATATTATAATGTAATAAATTCAAAACAATGAAAGTCAATTTAAAAGAGTTTAACTAGACAAAAATGAAATATATATACACTCCAAAAAAAGCAGAGGCCATTTCCTGTTTACACAACTAACAGAAATGTATCAACTATAAAGCACTCAAGTTTGGTTCTATTAAATTTTTAAATACTGCACAGAGAGGGGAAAAACTACGAAAACAAAAGCAACAGTGTAAGGGAAAAATAATATTACAGATGTAAGTTTTATCTCTAAAACTCTCATGAGCTGATAAAAATGTATCAAGAAAACGCCCTGTCTCCAGTACCAGTCATCCATGTCTAGCAGAGGCTTTAGAATAGTCACGTGGTGTTCACCTAACAAAATGCTGGGGGAAACATCCCATAACACTAGTTTACAGATATGCACCTTAAAACAATTATTAAAGTACAGACTCATGTCAAATAGGTGTAAAGACTCGACTACCTTCTGGTGTTATAAAAGGTTTAGGTTTAGGTTTGGTTACATATCACTCATGGTACATTTAACTGGTACCATCTTTGAGAAAAGAATTCTAAGATAAAAGTCATTAATGATAGCTTCTGATCTAGCATTCTGACTTTGAGCACTATTTCACAAAGAAATAATTCAAAATAAAAAATACATTTTTGCAAAGATATTTATAGCTGCAGTAATATATTAGACCCTAAATCTGGAAAGAGCCCAAAAGCCTGTCTGTGGAGAACAACATTCTAATGCAATGGAATATATTGCCACTAGAACAACAAATATGAAAAACGCAAAACATTTTGGAAACAACTACTGTGTAGCAACTAATGGTAATTTTAAAACTAAATCAAATTTATAAAGGTAGAAGTGAGGAGACACTATATAAAATTATGTCTCAATAAATAACAAGGTCAGAAGATGTAAACAAATGGTGCTTTAGGATAATAATTGTTGACAGTTATATCGATTAAAGTTACAGATAAAGCACAGAAGGTAGGCTCAAGAAACTGGAATCTGTATCCCACTTGTGTGTTACACACCTCCAGGTAACTAACTTCTCTAATTGTCCATTTCACCTATGAAATGAAGATAATATTTCACACAATTGTGGGTGTTTTAAAGATGATACCTAAAACAGAGTAAAGGTATTAATTACTTCAAAAGAGGTTAATTATTTTTACATAAATACAAATAAATATTATAGTTAATATCCACTAATGGTATCATCACAAAAGTTGAGCTAATAAACATTTTTCCTCCAATTAACTTAGTTGTAACTTTCAGAAATTATTCCTTTTGTAGCAAACATTTCGTCTTTTAGGTTGAATAGTTAGGACTGGGCATACACATGTTAAAGCAAATCTTTCACTGAATTCTCCCAATGAATAAATGTGGTCCCTGGTTTCACTTTACTAGAGAACAATCTACATTGCCAGATGGAGAGAGAACCTAGGACAGAAAAAGAAAATTGACAGAACTGACCTCTTACTGAAAAAGAATAGACTGCCCTGCCAACTCTTATCTGCAAATCCCTCCTGAAGGTAAAAAGAAAGGTTGTTTATAGTTGCTCCTCTTCTCTTGAGTTAGGTCTAAATGAACGGGTGAAGATGATGAAATTAAAAATGAAATATTCTGGATCATAGCAGGAAGACAGCAAGGGAGAAAGAATTCACATATTTCTTGAATTCAGATAAGGACATTTCTCTCATCTCGCTGGTCACTTAACTGCCATTTGGTGACACTTTACTAAGGGTCAAAGCACTCCCTGAGGGCTTGATCACAGCAGCAAGAAACTTTCAAAGTTGAACTTCTATTAGAAGCTGCTACCAAACAGCAGGTGCAGGCATCCTCTCCCAAGGCGAATGCTATAATCAAATGCTTGGCTTTAGTCCCTCAAATCAAATTTTGACTTAAGAAAAAATCAATCCATTTGGCTTTGACTTGAGAAAGAATTATTCCACTTGACTTTTGACTTGGTTAAAAGCACTTAACAAATCAGCTTTATCATTCTTTGTTCAGTTGTCTTTGATGGTTAGTTTCCCTAGCTATTAATCAAGTTCCATTTATATTTCGATTGGCTTTAGCACCTGAAAAATCAGGAGGAATTAAAAAAAGAAAATCTGTTTTCTCTGAAAACAGGTATCTCTCACCTCGCAGGGACCTGTCATTGTCCAAAGGGAGAAAAAGGCAGCAAAAGAAAGTCCCTGAGAGGATGACAGCAGGTGCCCCTTGGAATTTTGTAAAGACCCTTGACCCCACCCTTGAATGGCCCCTGGCTAGCCATTTCCTCCATACAGTTACTGACGTGAAGTGAGGGTGCTCCCCTCAAAAATATGATTAGTGCCCTGTAAATAAATGCCAGAGAAATCTCTAACCTGGCTGTGGGCCTGGCTGAAGTTACATTTTCTCAGCCCTCTTTCTCTTGCATCAGGCTCCTTTTTTCTCTGAGCCTCTTCCTTTTCTGCTTTCCAGCACATAGTCACCATTAAGAGTTTGACTGCATTCCTAGGTGCCTGGCCTATTTTAAACAATAATAATACAACATACATCCACAGTAAGTTATCTGGCCCCTTAAAATCTTAGCAAGTGAGTCCAGAGAAACAGAAATCAATCCAGGCAATTATTTAGAATGTCTTTCCTTTCCCCTCACCTCACTCATACCCCAAAACCAAAAGCAAATAAATAAACTTAGTCTGAAGAATAGTGGCTAGGAGAAGCAGGGAGAAACTTGGATATATCAAAGAGGTCTTAAATCTAGTTAGTAATCTCTAAAATCAGAAAACTCCTGGAAGCCGGGCACAGTGGCACATGCCTGTAATCCCAGCACTTGGGAGGCTGAGGCAGGAGGATCGCAAGTTCAAAGCCAGCCTCAGAAATGGCGAGGCACAGGGGAGGGGGCAAGGGGATAGGAATAATAGCAGACTGAGTTATCCATGATTACCCTAAATACATGTGTAAAGACACAATTGTTATAAAAATCTTTATACAAAACCAGCAACTTGAAAAATTATGCTCTTTATATGTAATATGAAATGTACTCTGCAAACATGTATAACAAATTAGAATTTTTAAAAATCTAAAAAAAAAAGAACTAAAAGAGACAGAAATTAACCGCAAAAAAAAAAAAAAAAAAAAAAAGAAAAAAGAAAAAAAGAAAGAAATGGCGAAGCACTTAGCAACTCAGTGAGACCCTGTCTCTAATAAAATACAAAAAAGGGCTGGAGATATGGCACAGTAGTCGAGTGCCCCTGAGTTCAATCCCCAGTATCAAAAAAAAAAAAAAAAACCCAACTCCTGAACACAGATCAGTTTCCTTCCCTGCCCCATCTTTTTAAAATTTTATTTATTTATTTTTGGTACCAGGGATGTCTGAATCCAGGGGCACTCAACCATTGAGCCATATCCTAAGCCTTTTTTTTTTTTTTTTTTTTTTTTTTTTTGAGACAAGTCCTCACTAAGTTGCTCAGGACCTTGTTAAATTGCTGAGGCTGGCTTTGAACTTGCAATCCTCCTGCCTCAGCCTCCTTAGCCACTGGGATTTCAGGCATGCACTACCACACCTGGCTCCCTGCTTTATCTTGAAACTTGATTCTCCTTGTTGCCACCAATGCTGTCTAATAGTATGACTGGCATGACTGTCATAAGCCTAACTGCCTGCCAACTTGGAACTCAGGGAAGGAAGTACAAGTGTAGAACAAGACCACATCAGAGAGCACTGGTCTAAGCAAAATGATTCTTGGGGGCTTGAGATTTAAACAGCTTTTATTTTCTCCTTAATTTCCACTCTCTCCAGAAATCCGATTTCTCCCCATATTGCTTATACCTGCCAGTTCTACCAATACTGAGAATTTGGCTTTCATGTACAAGTATTTAAGCAGTCCAAGATGAGAAACTTGTGACTCTTCATTTACATTTTTTTTATTTTAGTTGTACACAATGCAATGCATTTTATGTTTACGTGGTGCTGAGGATCGAACCCGGGCCGCGCACGTGCGAGGCGAGCACTCTGCCGCTGAGCCACAACCCCCAGCCCCTCTTCATTTACATTTGTACTAGACTAAATCCCCCAACAGACTCAGAAGTCTGTTGTAATTAAGTCTAATTAAATTTCAAATAATTAATAGTGTTAAATTGTTAGCCATTCTGCTAAGGAACAGGAAATAGTCATAATATCCAGGGAGAAATGAGATTGTAGGGAACATGTAGGGGAGAGGGCCATGCACAGGAGGACATGAAGCTGATTGGGCCGACCCATACCTCCCTTGAAAGGCCCCCAAATGTCAACATTCTTTATCCACCAACCTTATGTTCCATGTACCACACTATGCAACTGACTCCAGCCAAGCCTCTTCTCTATATTCTCCTGTACCCACACGTTCACTTATATGGCCAGCACCAGCCTATTTCTTTTTTTTTTTTTTTTTTTTTTTTTTTTTTGGTACCGGGGATTGAACTCAGGGGCACTTGACCACTGGGCCACATCCCCAGACCTTTTTTGTATTTTTATTAGAGACAGGGTCTCACTGAGTTACTAAGTGCCTCGCCATTGCTGAGGCTGGCTTTGAACTCGCAATCCTCCTGCCTCAGCCTCCCAAAGTGCTGGGATTACAGGCGTGCGCCACCACGCCCGGCTACCAGCCTATTTCTATCCCTGACAGTGCTTGCTATCCTCCTCTGGGAATTAGTCAAATTCACTCATTCTTCGAGATCAAGCTAAAGCCTCTACTTCCGTGACTCCTCCAAACATTCCTCTCCATGTCATCTAAACTCTTAGAAAACTAAGCATTGCTAGCTTTTCAAGCTATACATCTTTTTTGTCCAATTTAGTCATAAACTCCATAGGATTAAAAATTACACAATTTGGTACTTCTTTAAAGTGGCTTTTAATAAGCATTCTGTCGAAGAGTGATAAATTCTCTGTGCCACCAGATTTTAAACAATTTATAGAATTGATTTTTTTTCATTCAATGATACCTACTAGGGGCTGGGGTTGTGACTCAGCGGTAGAGCACTGGCCTAGCACATGCGCGGCCCAGGTTCAATCCTCAGCACCACGTAAAAATACATGCATTGTGTACAACTAAAAGCAAATAAATAAATATTTTGTAAAAAATGATACATACTATTATGGGAATTTCTGACAGACACTAAGACACAATGTGACCCATGATACAATTTGCTGCAAATAAGAAGATTGCATGTTCAGAGGAACACGTATGAACTTTGCCCCAAATATATAAGAGAATAAGGTCAGGACAGTAAACAGTTCTATTCAATAGTAACACACTAGAAGGAGAACAAGTAAACTGTGTAAATAATCACATACAAAATTTAAAATTTTCTGAAACTTGCTCTTTTTAAAAAAAAGGACTTTCACCTTTAATCTTTTAATGTATTATCAAAAATTCTAACATCATTAGTAGAGAGACCATATGAGTAGAGAAAGGGGACCAAGAGGGAGGGAATGGGGAAGTACTGAAGAATGAAATCTACAAAACTATGAATATACACAATGAATCCCACTTATATATAATATATAGTGCACTAATTAAAATATATTAATAATCCAGGCACGTGGTACATGCCTGCAATCCCAGTGACAACTCAGGAGGCTGAGGGCAGGAGGATCACAAGTTCAAGTCCAGCTTCAGCAACTTAGTGAGGCCCTCAGCAACTTAGCAAGACGCTGTCTCAAAATAAAAAATAAAAAGGACTAGGGATGTAGCTCAGTGGTAAAGTACTCTTGGGTTCAATCCCCAGTACTACTACTAGTACTAATGATAATAATAATAATAGAAAGGAGATCTGTAGAATAGAATAAGTGGATCAAGAGAAGGGAAAAGGGGAGTGCAGGAGCCCTGTTTGGGGAGATGGCTAAGATTGTGGTTGACTACGGGCCATGGAGATGTTGGCATTGCCGCCCTCCGTAGTCTCATGGGACTTGGCCTGGGATCTCGAGAGACTTGAGCCGAGATTGCTGATCGGGTCTGCGCCATTTGGTGTGTTGGTTTTGGTGGTGTGTGTGGTGCGTGTTAAAGTTGTTGTTAGAGCCAGAGAGAAAAGTTATCAGAATAAAAAGCCTATTTCCAGTTCGCCTCTGAACTTCTTTCCACGGCTTCGTTGCTCAAAGCAGCCATCGCTTCAGGAGGCAACAGGGGAGAGAAAGGAAAGGTACTGGGAAATGAGATTGATCAAATTATGTTATGTGCATGTATAAATATGAGGTAATGAATCCCATAATAAATCATACCACCTATGTACAATTATAATGCACCAAAAAATAAAATTCCAACATCATACAAGTTTGTCTTAGAAATAAAAAGTGAGAACCATGGCCCTAGCAGAACAGGTATTTTGATAAATATTGCTTAGGAACTGCTTAAGCAAGAGTTCTCCAAAGAATGGATTTCGCCAGTCACAGTGGCACATGCTTGTAATCCCAGTGGCTAGGGAGGCTGAGGCAGGAGGATTGTGAGTTCAAAGCCACCCTCAGCAAAGAGCAAGGTGCTAAGCAACTCAGTGAGACCCTGTCTCTAAATAAAATACAAAATAGGGCTGGGGGTGTGGCTTAGTGGTCAAGTGCCCCTGAGTGTTCAATCTCCGGTACTCCCCACCCCCTCCCAAAATAAAAGAATCTCCCTTTGGCAAGTCACACTTCCAAAAATACCAATAGCTCTAAAGGCTTGCCCTAAAAAGGTATACTGTAATACACCACATCTTCAAGAATTAAACTAAGGAGCCAGGTATGGTGGCACTCGCCTGTAATTCCAGCAAATGGGGAACTGAGGCAGGAGGATTGCAAGTTCGAGGTCAGCCTAGACAATTTAATAAAATCTTTTTTCAAAATTAAATTAACTAATTAATTAAAAAGGAGGGATATTTAGCTCAGTGGTAGAGAGACCCTAGATTTAATCCCAAGTACTGTCCAAAACAAACAAACAAAAAATTCAACCAAAGCCTCCAAATTCTTTGCTAGAGAGGCTCAGGGAAAGAATCTAAGCACATAAAGTCTCTTAGTAAGGGATCCACATGCCAGTTTCAGAAGAACTGGGTAAAACCCTGGACCTTGGGGCTGGGGTTGTGGCTCAGTGGCAGAGCGCTCACCTCACAGGTGCACGGCCTGGGTTCGATCCTCAGTACCACGTAAACATAAATGCATTGCACTGTGTACAACTAAAGTAAATAAATAAATATTTTTTAAAAAAACTGGACCTTTATATCTATGAGTTTAAGATTTAGAGTTGGGCCATGTTCACATTCTTTTCCTCCTGCTATTGACCAGGGATTAATCTGCAAGCCCTTTACCAGTGTGTATGTTCTGCCAGATGTTAAGTGATAGTAAACAAGGGAAATTTTGTGATCAAAACATTGTGGGCTGGGCATGGTGGCACACACCTGTAATTCCAGCAGCTCAGGAGGCTGAGGGAAGAGGGTAACAAATTCAAAGCCAACCTCAGCAAAAGCAAGGTGCTAAACAATTCAGTGAGACCCTGTCTCTAAATAAAATACAAAATAGGTCTGGGTATGTGGCTCAGTGGTTGAGTGCCCCTGAGTTCAATCCCCAGTACCCCCCACCAAAGAAATGACATTGTGGACAATGCTGGCTGAAACAAAATACAGATCCCTCCACCATGGGACTTCTCGGTGCCTTTAATTTACCAATGGGTAAATATACCAATGGGTACTATGATCCCCAGAAGAGGGGATGTGGTGCAGCATTTTCCACATTCATTTGGTTACAGAATTAATTTTTTTAAGAATCCCACAATTAGCCGGGCGCGGTGGCGCACGCCTGTAATCCCAGCACTTTGGGAGGCTGAGGCAGGAGGATCGTGAGTTCAAAGCCAGCCTCAGCAATGGCGAGGCACTTAGCAACTCAGTGAGACCCTGTCTCTAATAAAATACAAAGAAAGGGCTGGGGATGTGGCCCAGTGGTCGAGTGCCCCTGAGTTCAATCCCTGGTACCAAAAAAAAAAAAAAGAATCCCACAATAGGGCTGGGGTTGTGGCTCAGCAGTAGAGCGCTTGCCTAGCGCATGCGAGGCCCTGGATTAGGTCCTCAGCACCACATAAAAATAAATAAATAAAATAAAGGTGTTGTCTCCAACTACAACTAAAAAAATTAAAAAAAAAAAAAAAAAAACAAGAATCCCACAATATAACTCTCAGAAAGGCTGATTTAGCACTTTCTGAGAATAAACAATAGCAAGAAAGATGCCACTATTTTTTTTCTGTGAACAGGCCCTCTTCTGAGTCATGAATTAGGCACCCAGATGTAGACTTTGTTCTCTTACCTTCAAAATGACTTTTCCCTGGACTCCCCATCTGAAATGTGAAGAATAATTACACTGTTTCGCTTCCCAGGGTTTTTTTTTTTTTTTTTTAATTGTTTTTAATCTTGAAACTGTGTTCCATATTAATCACCAAAACAGGTTCTGATCCCAAGTGGCCAAATTTCAAAATCCCTGGTGTCCTCCAGCCTGAATGAAGGGATGGAGAGAATATGAACCAGATGCCACCCAGCCAGTTTTCACATCTCCAGTTTCTAGGCCACTATCATAAAGTCAAACTGCAGCCAAGATGAGGGATGGATGAGAGCTTCTCCCAACAATGCACTTCTGGAGGAAGCCCCCTCCGAACACACACCACCCATGTCTGAATCTTGATTCATCTTTACAATGTGGACTTTCTAAAGAAAATTTCGAAGAAATGGGAGGTCAAGGTTAGAACTACAGGGAAGAAGAAAAAGTACTCAAAGACTACTTCCCCTTTCTCTAAAGAGAAGAACTCATTATAGTTAGTGAGCAAGGGAAATATCATTTCTTTCAGTGAAAACAGCTTTCCAGGAAAAGTATCTCAACATATATACTATAAAACAATTTAATTTCCCTGTCCCATCACCTGCCACCCCATCCCCATCCCCCCAAAAAACCCACAGATTGTGGATTTCCTCTCATTCTTGGCAGAGTTACCAGAAGAAAAATATAATACCCCCTTCGGACTGCTCCCAACAGCTGCTGGAACAAGAGGGGGGAGTTGGGGGTATCCCTCCAAAGCAGCCTCTAAAGATGACCATTCCCTCTTCTAAACCATGTAGCCAGTGAGCATAAGACTTCTCTTTCTGTGCTTTCTTAAAGCAAGGGGAGACCACAAAATAACAGTGTCTCCAGTTCAAAATACTTATCTCCAGCCCATTTGTTCTTGGTTTGACTCAAGCTGAAGCTTCTTCCTGTACATTCCATTTCTTCCTTTCCTTTATTTCTTTGCCAGACTGGCATTTTTTTATTTGTTTATTTAATCCACCAATTTCCAAGTTAGGCTTCTTATCAAATTCCTGTTCAATGTTAAGTTCTTTCTCTGAACATCTATCCCAATATCACACACCTGTGCACACACAAGTCCCCTTCAGGGCAAGAGACTTGAAAGACAAAAGTCTAGGAATACATTCAGGACTGACTCCTTGTACCCCTTTATCCCTTACCCAGTATCATCATACACTACTGCTTTTCAACTGTCTAGAAAAGCCCATCACCAAGCAAGAGGGAGACATCCAGTGAGCCTTCAGCCTCTCATCTGAGACCACCAACAAAGAAGTTCACGAATGTCAACTGGGGGCAGAGGCAATATCTCTCTCTGCAGAGGCGAAACTGGATAGAACCTCCAGCATTATTCTCCAAAGGTGACGGCTGGGGTTGAGTGAAGACCGTGAAAACTGTACAAGAGCCAGGGGGAGAAAATATAATGTAAGGAATTATTTGGAATCAGGGGTGGGAGAAGGTGGAGGGATGAACTGGCTGACCCCAAATGTCTTTTCCATCTCTAACTCCTATGATTCTTTGACCTCCAATTTTGTGCTACGGACAAGGAATGGAAAGTCAACAGACATGGTGATGTTTTGAAAGAGCCTGGCAGTCTGCTCTTGTCATTTAGTAGCCTTTGCATGTATTTTTTAAGGTGTCTCTAAGCCCTGTCTTCATTTCACAGTTGTCACCTTTCTCAGCAATTTGAGCTCATGTCAAATACCAAAAAAAAAAAGGGGGGGGGGGTGAAAAAGAAAGAATGTGTTGGCAATTAATTGTGGGCTAAAGAGGAGCAGACACAAGGGCCCATTGGGTGGCCCAGACTTCCAGGGAGGGCAGTGTGGACACTTTGGAGAAAATGAAGAACTGACATAAATTAAGATAAGGCAGCCAACCCTCTAGTAAGAGGTCAATTCTTTCTCCAGAGTGTCACATTCAATTTTAGATACAACTTGAGTATTTACATGATTTGGGATTCATACACATATTAATTGGCATGCCATCTTGCTTCTGTTAGTTACAATTGGCATTCCATCTGAATCCCTTTCAAATCTGAGCAAAATCATAGAATGGAAAGGACTTTTCCTCTTTGTATTCTCAACCTCGTCTGATGGTTGACACACCTGAGAAAAATTCTGAAAAATCTTTCTGTGTAATGGGGTGGTGGTGTCAGCTTTCACTGAAAATTAAAAACCCAATTTTCTCCTCCCATTTTCCTCTTCATCTTAATTTTCAAAATTTACCAGAACCTGGCCTCAAGAAGAGTCTATCTGAATTTCTCACTGTTCCATGATTAGGAATCAGGACTAGAAACTAATCCAAGGCTAGGTCAACACACAGTTAAGGTTAATTTGTTACACAAAGGTAATTCTTGTCTAATTAAACACTCAAAAAATTATGTTGAAAAAAAAATGTATGCCTACTCAGTAACCTTTTTGTGAGCTGAATTTCAGCAGCTCAAGCACAATCTTTACCTAAGGTGAGCATTCTAAACACAGAAAACTAAAGTATGGAGTACTGAAATACTTTCAGAGATCCCTTTCCAATATGAATTCATACTGTAGATTGTGAAGACTTTGGGTTTTTCCATGTTTCTGCCTTGAAAACTAAGAATATCCACCACCACCACCAAATTTTACTGTACTGCAAAGGACACAGGTGGCTTTATATTCCTGCTGTCTTGGAGAAGGTGCTTCCATTCTTTGTTTCCACTAGAAGGTAATGACTGTACTGACCATTTCCTGCTTCCACAGGTGTATTGTTTTATTTATTTTGAGCATGTAAACTGAACCCTACCTTTTATTAACTCCCAGAGCCATTAAAAATAAAATCTTTCCAAAATGGCTTAAGACAATATATCCATATATGAAACCTTTCAATGATCTAGAGAACAAGTTACTCTCCCTGGTTAAGTCAGGAAAGGGAAAGAGAAAGCCTAAGCTACTTTGAGTTGCTAATTGTAGTTTGAAAAATACAGTTTAGGTCTTATGCGAAAACCAGTCATCAATGGCTTCTCCATTCAGAGTTAAGAAAAGAAACATTATGCTTTCTGGGTGCCCCCCCACCAAAAGCTCTTAGGTGCAATCATTTAAAAACAAACAAACACACTCTGCTTATCTGTGTCTATCTTACCACTCTGGATGTTAATCATCAGTGAAATAGATACCCCTGGTCCCCAGCCTCAAAGAGCTCCAAGGCCATAGGACCCCGCAGGAGGAATGAGTGTGCGTGCCAGGGCAAACACCTCAGAAGCCTCCCTCCCCAAACACCTATTTTTAATTCCAGGCAAATCTATCACAGGCAAATGCAAGAGAGCACCCAGGTACTTCTCAAAGAGTATTTAAAATAGAATTGCTGTCTGAAAATTTGTAGCACTTAATTAGGGAAGAAGGAGATCAAGTAAGTTTTCTTTAACACAGGAATGGTAAAATATTTTTCTTAATATATACATACCCTTACATATGCACAGATATACTCTTTCATTTTGCAGTATCAGAATTTGCAGACAGCACCTCTGCTCTTCACTGGTCATACCCTCTACTTCTTGCATTCAACCTGTATTTTATACTGACAGAGTTGAATTCCACTGTTTTGTTCCTGTACAATGAAGTAGGCTAGTTTTACTTCTATTCTTTGGGGATAACTTAAAAGATTGTTGTATGAAACATTGCCTTTTTATTATTATATTCAAGATCTTTCTATTCCCTCAGGCTTCATAAAACCTTCAAACAAAACTGATTTTAAATCAGATGACTCACTCATATCTGTATCCCCTTTTAAAAAAAAAAGAGTTCAGGATACCTATTAGTGTTCACTGTTTGGGCAAGAGGCCTAAAGGGAAGCAAATTATTTGTTTGTGGTTTTAAAGTGGCCCATATGCCTTCAAGCACAAGTATAAGACCATTAACAAATCACAAGGAACCAAAGCAGTTCATCTTACTCAACAAAGCTATGATCAGTTAGAAAAGCCAAACTGAACAGGACTTGCCCTGGGCCGGAAGGTCAGTAAACCTTAGCATTTTGTGTTCCTGAGAATCAAGAGGCTCTTATGCAGTGAGCACAGGCACTATGCCCACAGATTGGGCTGTTATGTTTGTGAAAACATTTAGGGCAGGTGAGAGAAACTAAGTGGGGGGTGGAGGAGATTTTTAGACAGCACCTCCAAATCATAACCATCTCCACTTTTGCCATATACAGACTGACTATAGGAGAAGCCAAACAAATAAAAAGTTCTGTTTTACAACACTTTATTGAGTGCCTATTCTGTGAACATGATGCTGGCCAGCACATGATATTAAAGCCTCATTTTCCTGGACAATGTTATTCCCATTCCTTATAGATGATAAAACTCAGAGCCAATGAGGTTATGTGGTTTCTGATAAAAAATCAGGTTTTGTGCTGTAATAAAAACACCTTACATCTTCATCTTTGGGCAGTGAATTAGCCCAAAGCATGAACAGCAGCCCTGTACTATCCATGTAGTCATACTCTTGCTATACTTTGGGCCCAGGTTCTATGATGTCCTAAGAGAAATGGGGTACAAGCCTTCTCTCTCCAGGGATGACAATCACCTTTTTTAGTGGTTTATTAAGTCTCTGCAGCTGTCCAGAAGCAGACCACACTGGCAAACACTCTTTCCACCTGCTGTAACACACATAATTTCTCCCCTCAATCCAGAAAAATGAGCAGTGACCCTGCTCTTTATCAAATGCTGTGGCAAAACAACTTCCCTGGAAGGCAGGTGATATCTCATGCTAGGACACAGGCAAGAAATCCAAACACACATGTCTGAAAACCAGTAAAGCCATAAGGAGATCTGGCAGTCTCAAAGTACTTTTACACTATAAACTTTTTTTTCTTTTTCTTTTTCACTATAAACTTGTTTTCATTTTCATTTTCATTTTGTTATTATTCCCACTATCAGAACATAGACTTATTCCTACTAAGTCTCTTTTAGAACATTTGAAAGGGAAAGAAAAATAAACACCGATTCTTTCCTTCATTCATTCAGTCTCTGTAAGGAGCAACAGAAAGCCAAATTTTGCCTTGGTTGATTAGCTTGGGTTACAGTCATTTTAACCAAATTCTCTTATAGGTCAACTGATAATATCCTTTGAAGAGTTGCTCTGATAAGAAAGGAAGAGAAAAAAAAAAAAAAAAAACAACTACTATTTTTGACAAGATGGCACTCCCCCCCCAAAAAAAAATAAAAAACCCAAAGAATTATTATCATCAACAAAATCATAATAGAACAGAAAGAGTTAAGCAAAATGATCAAGTTCAAAATTTACAAAATTTATAGTAATCCTGTATATCATTCATACTCTGCTGGAAACATACTGAAAAAGAGATGGCATTTGGAACAAAAATCAAATGTATAAGATATTTAGAAGCACAAGAATAACAACAGATATGCAAGAACTTTATAGTGCAAACCCACAAAAATACATAAAAAGGCACAGATTTTTTTTTTTTTGGGGGGGGGGCGTTGGGGAATCAAGTAGATGTGGAAATGTGATACATACATAAATTCAAAAAGTACAATCAGGGGCTGGGGTTGTGGCTCAGTGGTAAAGTGCTTGCCTAGCAAGTGTGAGGCACTGGGTTCGATTCTGAGCACCACATATAAATAAATAAAGGTCCATAAACAACTAATAAAATATTTTTTAAAAAAAGTAAAATCAAATTCTAACAGATATTAGACTCCATCAAAAAAGCAACAATATTTAAAATGGTGGAAATGGAAAAATATATCAGAGCAAAACAGAATTCAGATATAAATCAAATATGCATGCATATCTGTATATGTGGACACATATACAAACTTAATATATGCCAAGGTAAATTTTCCAAAACAGAGAGAGGAAATTTAACAAAATATGCAGTGATAACTAAACAACCATTTAGAAAAAAAAAAAAAAAAATAGTGAGCTGAATTCACTTCTTGCACCAAAACAAATGTTAACTACTTAAAAATCAAGTTAAAAGAAATCCAGTGGGAAATCAAAGAGATTTATCAGGTCTGTGGAGAATTATGAATTTTCAGTTTTTTTGGGGGGGGAAAAAAGAGAAAAAAATCATAATGGCAGATTCTAATAAAGTATAAAACTTCTCTAAGACAAAACCAGTGAAGTTAAAAGAATTGAGTGGAAAAAAATTTTTGCACCAAAGATGACAGACTAGAGTTTAACATTTGTGATCCACAAAGACTCCAAATTTATAAGAAAAACATCAAGGCCCCAATAATAAATTGGCAAAGAGTTAGAAGAGATAATCCCACATGTGAAACAGACAGGTGCTTGCCAGTGATTAAGAGATACAAAATATCAACTGGACATACCACCATATAAACACTGAGGTAGCAAAGATTGTTTAAAATTCTCACACGAAATTGGTTCATTCATTTTGTTTGTTTGTTGGTTAGTTGGTATACTGTAACTTGGTCCAACGACTTTGCAAGCCATAATCTTCGATCCAATAACACCTGAGCTTTTACCCTAAGAAACCAATTAAAAAGACAAATGTATGGTATGGTGTGTGACATCTCAATAAAGGTGTTACCCAATAATGCATTAAATTATTCATTATGCACCCATTCTGTTAGGATCAGTAAGACAGCGACTATGGGGGAGGTGCAACTGAAGAAATTTAAATGGAAATGGTTGATTGTTTTTAAAAACTTTCTTTAACATTATTCAGCTATAATTGAATAGAGTGAGTGCAATCTGAAAGGTTTTACTCCAATTCCATACACTTTCCCCCCTTTCTATATAACAGTTTAACTGTTTAGTAAAGTTTTCATTTACAGGTCTCATATCCTACTCAAAACAGGCCAAACCACAATACCTAGGACAAGCCTAGACCTAATCCAGCCTCCTGCCTCAAGCAGGCACCCTTTTTTGGGTCCTTCTGCCTGTATCAAGTCATAAATTATGTTGACAATGGGACTAAGTGCTTTCTTTTAGGATCTGAGTCTGTTTCTTCATATTTCATTTTATCTGAACCTAACTACAACCTTTATAAGAAAGCAGGGCAGATGAATATCCACAAAAACATTTTGATAGAACACTTAGTGAACCTGGGTCCTCGACCTGGACTGGAGAAATCCAAAGCGTGACAGGTCCCAGGTGCTCTGGGCTGAGGAACCCGGGCAGTCAAAGGTCTGCGAAAAGCCACAATTAAAAGCTGACGGGAGTGCTTAAGATGGGTAATTGCGAAGAGCCGCCCCATGGGGAGGGTGCTGATTGAGGGATGCTCTTGGGGGCTTCCTCAACTGGGGACCTTGGACAGGAGAGGTACTGGATCCCCGAGGGTGCTCGGGGAGGGGTCTCGGCGGAGGCCGGATCTGGGCCTCGGAATTCGGGGTGCGACACAGCCCCGGGCCGACCAGGCCGCGGCGCCCCGCCCTTTCCCGGGATGCTGGCCGGCCCGGGGCGGGGAGCGGGCGGCGAGCGGACGCTTACAGGTCGGTGCCGAGCCGCGTGAAGCCGGAGTTGAGCGAGGCCCGGGCTATCCGGCGCCAGAGCAGGTCGCAGCTGGTGAAGCGCCGCAGCCAGCGGCACACCTGCGCCAGGCGGCCGAGGGCCCGCATGTCCAGGTAGGAGCAGATGAGCAGCAGCAGCTCCTCGGGCAGGCGCCAGAGCGCGGGCCCCGCAGCCGGCCGGGCAGCCGGCTCCCGAGCCGCCGCTTCCTCCTCGGCTGCCGCCGCCATGGCCGCCCCTGTCTCTGCGATGCCGCCCCAAGCCTGACCGTCTTGTCCCTGTGCTTTCCCCGGCCTGGCATCCTCACGCCGCCCAGTCCTGACTCTCCGTTCCTCCTCTTTCCAATCATGTCTTCCTTGTGCCTCCTTCCCGGCCCCTGTGCTCCCCTCATCTCCCTTCTCGATGCTTCTCGCCCCTTCCTCCACGCTTCCGCCTCCCTCTGAGTCCTGTCCCGGGCCTGCCCCAGCTTCTGCCTCTACCCCCGACCCCGCTGCCTCCTGCTCCTTCTGCAGCCGCGGCTTCCCTTCCGCCCCGCTTCCTCTTCCGCCTTGCCCTGCGCCCGCTTTTCCCTTCCCCTTCCTTCTCTTCCCCCGCACGACCCTCGCTTCCTGCAGTTCCCTCGTCTCCCCGCCCTCGCCCTCGTCTGGCCCGCTGTTCCCGGGGATCCCCGAGCGGCCCTGGCTGCCCATGAGCGGCCGCGGGGCCGGCCCGACGCGGAGCCGAGTCCGAGCCACCGCTGCCGCCCCGGGAGGAGGCGACACCATGTCGGACCGGGTCACATGGGGCGGCGCGGGCTGAGGCCTAGGCCCGCCCCTCACACCTGCGGCGGTGGAGTCACTTCGGGGTGCGGGCCTGGGCGCTGACATCCCCATCCCCAGGGCCTCCCGGAGCGCTTGGTGGAAGCACTTGCATTCAGTCATCAAGCTTGTTAAGAGGCTTGCTGAAAGGCCCCATCCCATCTAAGGCCACAAGGGGAGCCCCCGCCTACAGGAAGCATCAAGTTGGAGCCCCTGCCCTCAAGCAGCGCATAGTTGGGTGGCCTTCCCCTCGCAGAACCTTTCTCTTTCCCACGTGATACTTCTTTCTGCAGGCCACATACCAGAGCCCCAGGAAACTACAGCCCTAGAATTTGACATGTTCCATTGCCATTGCTGGAGTTCTCACATAGGATGTGAACCAACGTCCTGACAGTGAATTTGTATCATTAGACACATTTTGAGAGGTTGCAATCTACTAACTCCGGATTCCATAACTCCCCAATCATGTATCAGGAAAAGGCAAAGCTAGGGCTTCTTATTAGTCACCACCTAATGCAAGTTGATCCTCCAAGGTCACTCAGGATCCCATTCCTGTATCACCATGGCATCAGTCTGAAGAGAGAACTACTGAGGCCTAGTTCTAAACCTGTGCTGTCCAAAGAAGTCTTCCTTGATCACACATGGCTATTGAGCATTTGAAATGTGGCTAGTCCAAATTGAAGTGTGCTCTAAGCATATGAAATACACACCAGATTTTGAAGACTTTATACAAGAAAAAGAACATCAATAATAGCATCAATAATTTTATATTGATTACATATTAAAATGTTAATATTTTAGATATATTGCGCAGAATACAATATATTTTAATGTAAATACTAGAAGATTTAAAATTATACATATGACTTGCATTTGTGGCCCAAGTTATTGTTTTTTTTTATTGTTTTTTTTTTTGTTTTTTTTTTTTTTTTTCTGAGTTATTTTTCTATGAGGTAGCACTGGGTTACATAGTAAGATTTGGAAGAAGGGAGGAAGATGCCTCTCCTGTCTGTGTATCTTGTACCCCAAAGCAATATGGGAAGGACTGAAGAATTTTCTTTTGTATTTACCTACATATTAATACCCATTTTCAGAGAGCAGGAATGAGTGAGAAATCAATTCTGAAAATGATTCATCTAGCATGGCCAAAGAGAGACGAGGGGAAGCTGCAGCATTGTATTACAGAAGAATCATGTAACAAGGTCAGACCGGAATCTGGCTTTGCCTTACTTTGACTTACTTTTTGATCTTAGCAAAACAACAACAAAAAACCCACCTATCTTGGCCTTTTAGTGTTCTTAGTCTATAGTAGAGATAATACCTCTGCCTTACTTTCGAAGGATAAATGAGATGATCCCTGTAAAATGCTTTGAACTCCTTGAAGAAAATTCTCAATAACAGTTACAGGTCAAATCCTGTTACACACACACACACACACACACACACACAAATTTTAAAAGGCTTTACAAGAAAATTATTTCTAAACTCTAAGCAGTGGTTTATTAAAAGCAATATTTACTGCATTTTGGTATAACCAAAGAATTTAGAGCATCTTTTAAAGATCATTACAAAGAAATTGACTTATTCTTAGGTATCAGACTGGTCAAAGGCTACTTAAATAGGAACACTGCAAATTGAGAAGAAGTATTCATCAATTCAAAGTTTTTTAAATCTTGCTACATTTGTGTACTGTGAGGCACTTTGGAAGGAAGACAGAAATTAACATAACATATGGTTCTTGTGTTTTGTGTTCATATTTGTGTTGACGTATTTGTAACTTATTACTTTTTTTACTTTTTTAACCCCTTATTTGCACATGGTAAGGCTGAGTAGTTCATCCACATTGATTACACCTAGTTTTTAGTGGAGACTTGAAACCACAAAACAAAATTATTTAATTAACCCAATATAAATTGTCAGGATTAAAATCAACAATCAAACAAATATAATTTACCCTTTATTTTATATTACCTTTATTGCTGGAGAAATTAAACCATCGTTTTAAAATATCCAATCACTGTGCTATACCCAAGCTACAGATCAGGTGAACTAGTTAGGCTAGAATTCATAGTTTAATGATCTCTAAAATGAGTCAAAAGTCCTGCCAGGCACAGTGGTGCACATTTGTTATCCCAGTGATTTGGAAGGCTAAGTCAGGAGGATTACAAGTTCAAGGCCAGCCTTGGCAACTTAGTGAGGCCCTGTCTCAAAATAAAAAATACAAAGGCCTGAGGATGTGACTCAGTGGTAAAGCACCCCTGGGTTCAGTTCCCGGTACCAAAAAAAAAAAAAAAAAGTAAATCAATGTACTCACTACACAGGAAGAAAGGCAAAGTCAAAATGGAAAATTGGCAAATATTTTATTATTTGGAGGTGCTATGTGTCCCAAACATTTTTAAAAAACAAAAACAAGCCAGGCGTGGTGGTACATGCCCATAATCCCAATGGCTCAAGATTGGCTGAGGCAAGAGGATTGTGAGTTCAAAGCCAGCCTTGGCAACTTAGAGAGACCCTGTCTCAAAATAAAATATAAATAGGGCTGGGGATGTGGATCAGTGTTTAAGCATCCCTGGGTTCTTGAATTCTAAAAATTAGAATATAATGCTTAATAAAAACTTATAAATGACTGTGGAAGTCTACCTTAAAGAGGACTTTTTAGGTACAGATATATAAAGTCCTTTATGTTACTGTGTCTATATAAGTGATATTCGTAGTGGTGATTGTTGACATGATGGGATGTGAATATCCCCATCCCTTTTTGGGGGGAAGGGGATACCAGGGATTGAACTCAGGGACACTTGACCTCTGAACCACATCCCCAGCCCTTTTTTGTATTTTATTAAAGACAGGGTCTCGCTGAGTTACTTAGGGCCTTGCTAAGTTGCTGAGGCTGCCTTTGAACTCATGATCCTCTTGTCTCAGCCTTCGGAGCCTGGTGTGTGCCACCACACTCAGCCCCCATCCCTTTTTAAAAAAATATTTATTTATTTATTAGTTGTACATAATGCCTTTATTTATATTTATGTGATGCTGAGGATCGAACCTGGGCCGCGCACGTACTCTACCTCTGAGCCACAACCCCAGCCCCCCAGCCCCTTTTTTTTTTTTTTTAATATTTATTTATTTACTTTAGTTGTACACAATGCAATGTATTTATGTTTACGTGGTGCTGATGAGGATCGAACCCGGGCCGCGCACGTGCGAGGCGGGCGCTCTGCCGCTGAGCCACAACCCCAGCCCCCTCAAATCTTATTTATACTATTTTAAAAAAAAGAAAAAGAGTCTAAAAAGTTTTCATAAAGTATCTACCAGTAGATATTTTACATTCTGAAATTTGCTTAGAAATGCCACCAAGATCAGCCGGGCGCGGTGGCGCACGCCTGTAATCCCAGCACTTTGGGAGGCTGAGGCAGGAGGATCGCGAGTTCAAAGCCAGCCTCAGCAATGGCGAGGCACTTAGCAACTCAGTGAGACCCTGTCTCTAATAAAATACGAAAAAGGGCTGGGGATGTGGCCCAGTGGTCTAGTGCCGCTGAGTTCAATCCCCGGTACCAAAAAAAAAAAAAAAAAAAAAAAAAAAAGAAATGCCACCAAGATCTGCTGTTTTTATATGAATCCACCATCTTTGTCAAATTCAAAGATAAAAATTGTTCATATGAAACTTTTTCAAGCAAGCATTGAATAAAAATAGTTACTTTCCAGCCCAGTAGTGTTCAGCTGTAACCCTAGCCACTTGGGAGGATCTCAAGTTCAAGGCCAACCTTAGCCTTAGCAATTTAGCAAGACCCTCCCTGTCTCAAAATAAAAATTAAAAAGGACTGGGGATATATGTAGCTCAGTGGTAAAGTGCCCCTAAGTTCAATCCCCCAATGCAAAAACAAACTCTTTGTAAATAATAATAATAATAATAATAATAATAATAATCTTTTTTAAAGCTACTTTATGCAAAAAAAACTGGAAGGAAATGACAAAATGCTATGTTGATGATTAGCAGTGGAATTATGGGTAATTCTATTTGCTCTTGCTTTATATGTTTTCTGTATTTCTAAGTTTCAATAACCATTTTTAAGGAAAAAACTTAAAAGATGTTCATAACTAATCATAAGAAATAATTGAGTTAAGCTAGTCCTTTTTTGTTTTTGTTTTTTCTTTTGATGCTGGGGATTAAACCCAGGTTTTTGTGCATGTTAAGCATGTACTCTACCACTGAGCTACACCCCCAGCCTTCTCCCATGCAGACGAATTACAAATAATTTATATAGATTCTTCACATTTGAGGAGGTGGAACATAACTCCCCATTTCTCTTTGAGAACTGCATATGGTGACATCCTCCCAAAAATACAATATGGAAAGGGGAGGGGCAACTTTACAGTGGAGAAATCCTGACAAGCACTGCTTCAGCCAGATATCAAGGTCAACATCAACAGTGATGAGTCATGTTGATGGTAGGTACTTTCCTATAATGTGATAAAAATGTCACTTTGGCTCTATAGCCTTCCTCCCCAGAACCCATGTTAATAGAGAAAAAATTTGAATTACGAAAAAATTTTAAAGTCTAATAATGAGAAATATTGTACAAATTCCAAAAGAGGAATAATTCTATAAAATAGCTGACCTGTACTCCTCAAAAATGTCAAGATTACCAAAAACAAGAAGTCTGAGAAAGGGCTGGGGTTGTGGCTCAGTGGTAGAGCGTTCACCTAGCACGCATGCAGCCCAGGTTCGATCCTCAGCACCACGAAAAAATAAACGCATTGTGTACAACTAAAGGAAATAAATAAATATTTTTTTAAAATTTATTAAAAAAAAAAAAAGAAGTCTGAGAAAATGTCACGGCCCTTAGGAGCCAAAGGAGACTTAATAGACTACATGTGATGTGATATACTATCCTGCCTCGGGGGTGGATGGGGAGGGGAACACAGACACGTTAGATAAAAACTAAAGAAGTGTAACAAATATACCATAGTAACATAAGGGGCCTTGATAGGGGTATATAAGAATTGTATGTGCCGTCTTCACAATTTTTCTGTAAATCTAAATCTGTTCTAAAAATTGAAGTCTTTTTGGTTTTGTTTTTGTTTTTGTTTTGGCAGGAGGGTGACCAGGGATTAAACTCAGGGACACTCAACCACTGGGCCACATCCCTACCCTGAGTTGCTTAGTGCCTCGATTTGCTGAGGCCGGCACTAAAAACTGAAGTTTTTATAAAGCCCATTTTAGTCTTTTCTAACCACAGAGAAGTCTTTGCAAAAACTGATTCATGAAAGCAGCATGTCTCCTGAGTCGTACAAATTCATGATATTATGAAACCCTATCCTGTTACCTCACATGCAGAATTAAAAAGTAAAAATGATGTCTCATAAGTCATCTTTAATAAACTATGTATCTCTAATTAAGATTTCTAATTGTCTAGGACTGGAGGTGTAGTTCAATGGTAAAGCTTCACATGCACAATTCCCTGGGTTTGATTCCCAGCACTGCAAAAAAAAATAATAATAATAATAATAATAATAATAATAATAATAATAAATTCTAGTCATCTAGTTTAACAGTCTTTTAGAAAAGTTCATTTTTCAAAGGGTCAGAAAACATCATTGTGAGACACTGTCCTGACTTTACAACTGTGAGAAAACAGACTTTTCCAATCATTAATTTTATATAAATTATATACATGTATGTATTTATATATTATGTATATACACTTATATGTATATAAAAGTTAAGGACAATATGTCAATAATGAACAGAAGAGCAAGTAAGAGAGGACACAGGAAATATAAAATGTAACTTTGTTGGGGAAAAGAGCCAAAACAGATTTCTGGGAGATTTGCCAGTTCAGTAATGCTTTTATACACTGATGCAGTTAGTCTGCAAGAGCTGCCTTTGTGTCAATAGGTGTGATTCAAAGAGGCCTTATTGGTTTTTTTGTTTTTTGTTTATTTATTTATTTTTTTGTTCTGTTTTGGTACTGGGGATTTAACCCACAGGCGTTTTTACCACTGAGCTATGTACCCATCCCTTTTTATATTTTATTTTGACATCAGGTCTCACTAAGTTGCTTAGGGCCTTGCTAAGTTGTGCAGGTTGGCCTGGAACTTATAATCCTTCTGCCTCAGCCTCTCAAAGTTGCTGGAATTACAGGTATGTACCATGGTGCCTGAATTCGCAGAAGTTTTGAACAATCCATCAGAATTAGGAATTATAGGGGCTGGGATTGTGGCTTAGCGGTAGAGCGCTCGCCTAGCACGTGGGCGACCCAGGTTCGATCCTCAGCACCATGTACAAATAAAACGCATTGTGTACAACTAAAAGCAAATAAATAAAAATATTTAAAAAAAAAAGAATTAGGAATTATATAAATTGTCATGTGTCATCAGATTTTGTGATTTTTGTGATCTCTGCCTGTTGGAAGACTGAGCCATTTGGCAAAAATAATGGAAGATGTAATACTTGAGAGAACTATAAAAATCATGTGAAATTTTCCTGGTCGTTGGTGATTTCTTAACGTGCTATCAGATTCTGGTTCTTTTTTAATGGACCAATAAACAAAGGATCAATAAAGTCAGTCAATTACCACATATGGACAAATGTGATCTTATCAGTCCTTTTCCAATAAATGAGTAAGATAAATTCTAAGAAAAGATTGATTTTTCAGAATCTTTAGTTCTTCCAGAAGAAAGTGCCAGGTTAAATATAAAATTCTTATTTCTGATTCTATAAATAAATAAATAAATATATTTATTTATGTGGCACTCAACCACTGGGCCACATTCTTAGCCCTTTTTTTGTATTTTATTAGAGATGGGGTCTCACTGAGTTGTTAAGTATCTCGCCATTGCTGAGGCTGGCTTTGGACTCACAATCCTCCTGCCTCAGCCTCCCAACTGCTGGGATCACAGGTATGCGCCACCACACCCAGCTTCTATAAATATTATTAATGATATTTAACAATGCCTAACTACAAGTAAAATTTTTTTTCATTTAATACATTTATTACACTGAATGAAACCACAAGATATCATTTATTGATCTTGTCTTAGGTTTCAAGTCCTGTTAAAAATGTGAGAAACAGCCAGGAATGGTGGCACATGCCTATAATCCCAGAGGCTCAGGAGGCTGATGCAGGAGGATTACAAGTTCGAAACCAGCTTTAGCAACTTAGTGAGGACCTAAGCAACTTAGCAAGACCCTGTCTCAAAATAAAAACGGATGGGGATATGGCTCAGTACCCCTGGGTTCAATCTCTAGGACAAAAAAAAAAAAAAAAAAAAAAAGTGAAAAACACAAAGGACAACTTTTTTGAAGTATCATTTAGTTACATTTTCTTCAACAGATGGTAGACTATGTTCAGTTACTAAATATAAACACAGTTTGTATGTCAATGAAATAAGAATAGGTCTAATTTAAAATTTTTCATTGTTTTTTACCTTAAAAACAACTGGGTGGTGGCACACACACCTGTAATCCCAGCTACTTGAGAGGCTGAGGCACGAGGATCACAAATTCAAGGCCAGCCTGGGCAATTTAACAAGACCCCCCGTCTCAAAATAAAAAAGGGTTGGGGATGTAGCTCAGTGGTAGAGCACTTGCCGAACACATGCAAGGTCCTGGGTTCATTCTTCACTACAGTGTGTGTGTGTGTGTGTGTGTGTGTGTGTGTGTGTACATGCATACATATACATATATGTACTTTTATATGTATAATTAAATATACAAACATATGTGTATACACATATATATACACATACAAATTAAAAAGCAGTTATGGTCTTTGAACCAAAATATAATGTTATCTTTTGAGAAACTGTGTGGCTGCTTCTAAAATATTATATAGTCTAGTAATATGTCTTTCCCCTTTCCTATAGCAGCTGTTTCAAACACAAATAGAGGGATGAATGAGAAAAATGCCCTGTTAGAAATGCACCATGGAGCCGGGCACGGTGGCACACGCCTGTAATCCCAGCACTTTGGGAGACTGAGGCAGGAGGATCGCGAGTTCAAAGACAGCCTCAGCAATGGCGAGGCACTTAGCAACTCAGTGAGACCCTGTCTCTAAATAAAATACAACAAAGGTTTGGGGATGTGACCCAGTGGTCAAGTGCTCCTGAGTTCAATCCCTGATACCACAAAAAAAGAAAAAAGAAAAAAAAAAGAAAAGAAAAAAAAAGAAATGCATCATGGAGAGAAAACCAGGAACTCAGGTTTGGTAGATTGACCTGGAAACAAGGAGTGCTCTTCTTCCTCTAGCAGTGTGATCACTAGTAAGATCACTAGTAAGAGAAGTTTCTAAACATATGGAGTTTAGCAAGACCACCTGCTCCTCCCAGGACAATGGCCATGGGACCACCAACTCTGTTGCTTCCAGTCAACCCCAGATCTCCTTCCCAACAGATGATAGGCTCTCTGTTAGAAGATTCTCCCAGCCAAAGAGTGAGAAAAGAAACACTGAACTTCACATCTGTTACAGAAGCTCAAAAGTTAGGAATCAAATGGATAAATCAAAACTCTGAAACTAGGGCTGGGGTTGTGGCTCAGCGGTAGAGCACTCACCTAGCACGTGTGCAGCCCGGGTTCGATCCTCAGCACCACATAAACATAAATGCATTGCATTGTGTACAACTAAAGCAAATAAATATTTAAAAACAAAAACAAAAACAAACAAACAAACAAAAACCTCTGAAACTGAAGTCCATCTCTGATAATAGAATAAAAAAATTACCACATAGGTATCAACCCTGGTGAGACAGAGTTCAAATCCTCAGTTGGCAAGGGTATGGTCCTCTGAATACTATTGAGCCACCAAAAGTAAAGAGGAACTTTGGAGATTTAATCTATAGTCTGTCAAGATCTTCATCTCTTGTATTGCTCAACAATAGAAGAACCACTAGCATCAAGCCCCACAGCTACCAAACCTTCCAAAATAGTTGTCAGAAATTCTGATTTCCCTGATTTGAGTGTTTAACCATGTGTAAGATAGCATGTTCAATCAGCGTTTAATCACAGGTGTTTAAAGCAATAATATTTAAATAATATTTTGTAGGGTTTAGAAAATTAAAGTTAATATCAGCTGTTAGGAGGAACTTCTCCATTGTCCTGTGTTAACTCACACAGGAAATCCATGAACAGAATTTTAAATGTTTGAGCAGTTACATCGTGACACAGTTTAGGTGGGATCCACAAGGAGACTGAGAGAAAGTAATTGAAAGTCTTGGCATCATACAACTTTCATAGTGATGATTAAAAAAAAAACAAACAAACTATAAACATCACTTTCAGTAACTTAAAAAAATTCAAATTCCTAGAAAATAAAATAAGACAATTTTAGAGCCTGCAGTGTTACATTTTTAAATCTCTTATTCAAAAGTACCCAAGACAGGGTCTGGGGTTGTGGTTCAGTGGTAAAGCACTTGCCTAGCATGCGTGAGGCACTGGGTTTGTTCCCCGGCACCACATAAAAATAAAAACAGGGTTGGGGTTGTGGCTCAGCGGTGGAGCGCTTGCTTAGCACGTGCGTGGCCCGGGTTCGATCCTCAGCACCACGTAAACATAAATGCATTGCATTGTGTACAACTAAAGCAAATAAATAAATATTTTTAAAAAATAAAAACAAATAAAATAAAGGTATTTTATCTACAAATTAAAATTTATTTATTTATTTATTTATTTATTTGGTACCGAGGATTGTACTCAGGGGCACTCAGCCACTGGGCCATATCCCCAGACCTTTGTTGTATTTTATTAGAGACAGGGTCTCACTGAGTTGCTAAGTGCCTCGCCATTGCTGAGGCTGGCTTTGAACTCCTGATCCTCCTGCCTCAGCCTCCCAAGTGCTGGGATTACAGGCGTGCGCCACCGCACCTGGCCAAAAAAAAAAAAAAAAAGATTTTTTTAAAAGTACCCAAGACAGAGTCACAGAAATGACCTGAGAAGAAACAGGCCATTGTCAGAGTATAAACATGTTTGGAGCAAATGTCTTCCAAGCTGTTTAAATCATGGAAAATCCATAAAATAGAATAATAAGCAGCTGTTAAAACAAATGAGAAAGCTGAGCCCAGTGGTGCTGCTAACTCAGGAGGCTGAGGCAGGAGGATCAAGAGTTCAAAGCCAGCCTGGGCAAATTAGTGAGACTCTATCTCAAAATAAAAATAAAAAAGGTCTGGGATGGGGCTGGGGTTGTGGCTCAGTGGTAGAGTGCTTGCCTGGCACATGTGGGGCACTGAGTTCAATCCTCAGCACCACAAATAAATAAATAAATAAAATAGAGGTATTGTGTCCATCTACAACCAAAAAAAAATAAAAAAGGTCTGGGATGTAGTTCAGTGGCAGACTACTACTAGGTTCAATCCCCAGTAGTGCCAAAAACAGAAACAAAACAAAAAAGGAAGATCATATGCATCTTTACAGAAGGAGCTCTAATATACATTGAGTGAAAAGAAGCAAAGTGCGGAAGAGTGTGTATAATCTATTGTAAAGGGGAAAAAACTGCATTTGTGTGCTTTGACTTGTGTACACTGAGTATCTCTGAAAAGATACACAAAAACCTAGTATCAGTGTGTCCCTCTGAGGGGAATCAGGTAAATGGGGGACAGTTTCTTTTTACTATATACCATTTTATTCCTACACCTTTTGAATTTATAGCTTTTAACTATTCATTTGTATTACCAATCAAAAAATAAGTTTTAGTGGGTACAGTGGTGCACAACTATAATCCCAGCTGAGGAGACTGAGATAGAAGGATCACAAGTTCAAAGCCAGTCTCAGCAACTTAGTGAGGCCCTAAGCAACTCAGTGAGACCCTATCTCTAAATAAAAGTACCAAAAAGGGGTGGGGATGTGGCTCAGTGGTTAAGCACACCTGGGTTCAATCCCAAGTACCAAAGTAAATAAATAAATAAATAAATAAGTTTTATCTCTAAAAAGAGAACTCTAAAAAATGAAAGGGCTTTTTTCAAACATGTTTGGGGTAAATGAATAAGCCATAGTGAAAAAAACCACCATTGCTTTGCAATGGAGAACTGTTGGTAGAAGGAAAAAAAATAAAATTCATCCCCTTTCACTTAAATAAGCAATAAGATGTTAGGAAAAAGAATTAAACTGGGGGGAAAGTACTACAACTCAACTAAAAATTATAAAAAGAGAAAATTTCATTTTGGGAACAGTTTCATAATGTTGCAATATCACAGTGAAATATACAAATAAATTTTTAAGGAAGCCTATCAGATCTAAAAATCAGTAAAATTATTTCAACACACACACACACACACACACACACACACACACACACACAAAGTAGCCTACGAGACTATTAAGATAATTCAGAACTTTTATGGCTATTTCTTTCTTAGGGGTCATTCTTAGCATTTTTACTGCCCTAAATTTACCTCTTCAAGTCACAGCAATGCGGATTGAGCTTTTTTTCTTTTTTAGTTTTGTTTCCAACCAAATCTTTTGTACATTTCTGGAATTTAAGCCACCTCAGTTACTGCTACTTATCTATAACACCATTGCTTTGAGGGATTAAAGCAGGTTTTTTTGTAATACACTTAGATCAAGAGTTATCTGAGTTGAGAAGAATATCCTGTTTGAGTTGGGGATGGGGAATCTTTTTTATTTTTTATTTTTATTTTTATTTTTTTGATCTTGAGTTGTTTTGATTTCCCCTGAGAGCAGTAATCTTCAGCAAGTGATATTTTTAAAAAGCCCCAAACACACCACAAAACATTCCAAGTGATTTTAACTCCTGAATGAGGTTGGGCTACCTGAGTGATTCTCTCTCTTCTCTTCTTTGGCAGAAAGGATTAGAAACCTCCACAGAACTTGCTCTCTATTAAAGTGGAGTGCTGTGCATTCATTGGCAAGAGGTGAATTGTTTTCAGATTACATGCGAAAGAGTGTGTGTGTGTTTCTTTCCCACATCAAAGACTTGGATGGAAGCAGTTCTGAGTATTGCCAGGGATGCAAGAATTGGTGCTAAAGTGATTAACAAAATTGCTTTTCTGCAAAAGAAGCACAAAACATTACCTAGGGATTAGAGGAGGAGAGGGCAAGATTAAAGGTGATGTTGAATTTTGGGTAGAATATCTTATCCATCTTTTTCAAATCATGGTTCAAGGATTCTGTGGCCCCTCCTTAAGGAAACCTGAACAAATCAAAGCCCGGCTTTCTCAAATTTTGTACATAGGGGCACTGACAAGGTAAAATTAAAGCTACTAGCATAAGCAGCACTCGCTAAGTGACCTTTGTATCTTTATCTTACTTTTCAAATACATTTTCAATGTATGTTAATCAGCACACGCCAACGACTCCATTGATCAAAATCTCTTTCCTTTGTAATTGGTTTGTGTGTCCACCTGTTGAGTTTAAATGATAGTGTTTTATAGAATTTCTGGGGTTATTGTTCTGTTTCAGTAAATCTTGACTAGATTAGTCCAGCATCCCTTTTTAAATATCTTTCACAGGCAAAACCTTCATCTAGCCTAAATGTTAAAAAAGCCAGAAGGCCAGAGATGTAGCTCAGTGGTAGAGAACTTGCTGGATGTGCACTGAGGCTCAAGTTCAATCCCTACTATGAAGTTACGGGTGTAGAGCTTATATCCTAAACAGTTAAGCAATCTCAAACAGCAAACCTCACTATTCCTAGTTTAAGAAATTATATTAAGGGGTATCTCTGAAATGCATCATAACATTCTTGTCACTCTGAATGTTTCCAATCTCTTTCAAAAAACAAACTAAGTTCCTTGCCTCTTCCATGAAGTCCTCCTGACTTCAGACTCCCAATCAGACAGGTAGAAACATGTAAGTACATATAACATTCTTCTGTGAATGAACTTTTTCTCATTGTTCTTTTCCTTAAAATATTGCCCCCCCACCTCCCCACCCTGGGGCTGGGGTTGTGGCTCAGCGGTAGAGTGCGCTTGCCTAGCACATGCGCAGCCCAGGTTCGATCCTCAGCACCACGTAAAAATAAATGCATTGTGTACAACTAAAACAAATAAACATATATATTTTTTAAAACACATATATTAAATATATATATATATATATGTATATATATATATTGCCCCCCCCAAAAAAAGGAAAAAGGAAAAAGAAAGAAAATGTATGTGTGGATAGGTGGAAAAAACATTAAGTAAAATAAGCAAAAAGATTTAGAGTAATATATATGGAATGATACCTTTTATGACAAAAAGTTAATGTGAAATAACATCATAATTCTTTTTTTATAAACATTTTTTAGTTGCAGGTGGACATAATACCTTTATTTTATTTATGTGCTGCTGAGGATCGAACCCAGGGCCTTACACATGTGAGATGAGAGCTCTACCACTGAGCCATAGCCCCAGCCCCTCATAATTCTTTTTTAAAAATGTTTTTATTAGTGATTGGTGGACCTTTATTTATTTGTTTATATGTGGTGCTGAGAATCAAACCCAGTGCCTCACACATGCTAGGCAAGCGCTGTACCACTGAGTCACAACCCGAGCCCCCAAGATCATAATTCTTTGAGGACCAGGTATGTATACTAAATTACACAAATAGAAGCCAGTATTACATATGTCAATTTCAGGATAGTGGCTGCCTCTGGGAAAAGGGGTGGGAAATGCAATTTGGGTAATGGTGGACGGAAATTTTAGTTCCATCTAAAATTTTTAATTGGGGGGGGGGGGGGGGGGAACAAGAACAAAAATAAAACAAAGCAAAACAAAAAAACCTCATTAACCTAAGATGATTCACTTAAGGCACAGGAGATGTGAAGTGTCATTGAAATTCTTGTCTAAAAAACTCAATAGAAGTTTCAGATCTCATCTTTGTTCCCATAAACTCTTCTTTATTGTTCTTTCACTTAACCTGTAGATTTTTTTTTTGTCAGACCCTAGTTATGTCTCATTTTCTTTAAACAACAGTAAAATCTGTTTCAAAGTGATTAAATCATTCAGAAAAGTCGTTACCTCCTCTTTTCTCCACAATAAAATTTACTAAGTTAATGGACTGTGGGATGGAACTTTATCTCTGTGTGTGTTCTATAAAGAACGAGATCCACTCTCAGCCCTCCATCAAAAGAATAAATAGATGAATAAATAAATAAGCACGCAGTTTGCCCGCCGCCGCGCACCACGCCGCAGTCCGTGGGCGTTTTCATTTTGAAACGTTGTTTCTCGAGGTTGCCTATTTGACTTCTTCGCTTTCAGGAGCTTGTCGAGAACAATCATTTTTTATCTGTCTTTCCCTCGGGGTCCCGTAAGGTCACTGGACATAAGATAGCTGTGAAATTTGACATTGTTCCAATTTAAATGCTTCACTCCAGCAAGTGCAAGACTGCGGCCACTTGGGTGTGGGGCTTGGGCGGCCAGGCGGGCTCTGAGACCCGCCAGCCCTCCAGGCTTCAAAGCCTGCCATCCTTGATCTCACTAAAGAATGTTTTTGAATTCTATGTCCATCTAGTGGTTGCCTGCAAAGATCTACTTGGCTTTTTCTTTCTTCCTTTTCTTTCACACTTGATCAGTGAGATTCTGTTTGTGATGGGGGTTTTGCCCCCCTTGGTCTTTAATTCTTTCACAGGTGGTTTCAAAGTGTCTATCCTCAGCCACTGCTTTCTATAAACAAGCAGGAATTCGGAGCTACAGTTACCGATGCTCTCCTCGCAGGGCCCTTCTGCTCTCACTTTGAAAATAGACTGTTTTGTGGACAGTAAAGTACAGTTCCTTTTCACAGATGAGATTAGAGGCTTGAGGGGAGTCTGAAGGGAGGGGAGTGTTTTTTCTTTTTTCTTTTCTTTTTTTTTTTTTTTTAACTGGAAAGCCTTTGTGTTGTAACTCATGTTAGCAAATGCAAGAACTTTACTTATTTTACACTCAGTTGCACCTTTGGTTAAGGATGACATGGCTCCATGTAGAAGGTGATGGGAAATTGATGATTTCCTCATTGATTCCATCTCCAGCATCCCAAGTGTATGGGTGAGAGTTGAAGATCAGGTGGCAAGAGGAGCTAATGGGGATGCATATCCAAGAGCTGGAATTAGATAAATTCTAGCCAAGGAGTCTTATATGCCATGGGGTTCAGTTATCTATCTCCTCCCTTTCTATGGGCTGAAAAATCTCACCAGGTCTTGGTTCCTTTATTTGAGGTTTTAGCGGGAGTGGGATTCAACCTCTTGTCTTTCAGTTCTCATGTATCCTGAAAGTTCATGAGAGTTGATGAATTTACACTGCTCCGAATCTTGTGGGAGAAAAAAAAAATACTAGATGGAGACCAAGTGTGATCATTTAGTCCCCAATGCATCAACAGCATTAAGGCACTATTTGTGTTTGGGGCCACCTTGGTCTCTAGGAAAATGGCAGTAAGCTCTGAGTTAGTGCCTAAAGTCACTACCTTTGTTCTACTTCAAATTAAAACAAATATTTTTAATATTTAAAAATAACTTTTCTGGACTGGGGATGTAGTTCAGTGGTAGAGCACATGCCTAGCATGCACAGGGCCCTGGGTTCAATTGTAACACATTTCAATAGAATCAATGTAAAAAAACATAAATGATTGGTATTCCTGCTGCATTATTTATAATAGCAAAAAACTACAAGCCACCTAAATGTTCATCAGTGGAGAATTGGCTAAATAAATGATAATGTATCCCTTTATGAAATAATATATAATCCCTTTTTAAAGTGAAATAATTAGGTGGGTGTAATAGCACAACACACCTGTAATCCCGGCTACTTGGGACGCTGAAGCAGAAGGATTACAAGTCCAAGGCCAACCTGGGAAATTTAACAAGACCCTATCTCAAAATAATTTTTTTTTAAATGCTAGGGATGTAGCTCAGTGGTAAACTATTTGCTGGGTATGTGTGAGACCCTGGGTTCAATCCCCAGTGTTGACAAAAAGTACAAAAAAATTTTTTTTTTTTTTTTTTTTTTTTTTTTTTTTTTTTTTTTTGTGGTACCAAGGATTGAACTCAGGGGCACTCGACCACTGGGTCACATCCCCAGCCCCCCCCCGCCTTTTTTTTTTTTTTTTTTGTATTTTATTTTGAGACAGGGTCTCACTGAGTTGCTAAGTGCCTCGCCATTGCTGAGGCTGTCTTTGAACTCACGATCCTCCTGCCTCAGCCTCCCAAAGTGCTGGGATTACAGGCATGCGCCACCACGCCCAGCTAGTACAGTAATTTAAAAGAGAACATAAAACTGTAACATAGTGACACAGAAACATATCTAAGAAATATTGTTAGGTGAAACAAATATATGAAAAAAATATTATGAAAATAATATGTATAGCCAGGTTGGGGGTAGCATACAGCTGTAATCCCAGCAATTCAGGAGGCTGAGGCAAGAGAATCACAAGTTCAAGGACAGCCTCAGCAACTTAGTGAGACCCTGCCCCAAAATAAAAAGGAAAAAGGACGGGGGATGTAGCTTAGAGGTAGAACACCCCTAAGTACAATTCATAGTACCACACACACACACACAAATGATATGTACAAAATAATCCTATAGAGCTTTAGTGGGTTCAGGTATAAATATATTATACAAGGATTGAGGGAGGTGATATAAGGAACTTTAATTTTATAATTAATGTTTTACTTTTGTACAAGGAGAATGTATTTATATAATTCTCATTTAATTAAAATACAATTTTAAATGATTTTTTTTTTTTTTTTTGTACTGGAAATTGAACTCAGGAGTGTTTGCTTTATCGCTAAGCTACATCCCCAGTATTTTTTCTTTTTCTTTTTTTTTTTTTTTTTGTGGTACCGGGGATTGAACTCAGGGGCACTCGACCACTGGGTCACATCTCCAGCCCTTTTTTGTATTTTATTAGAGACAGGGTCTCACTGAGTTGCTAAGTGCCTCGCCATTGCTGAGGCTGGCTTTGAACTCGCGATCCTCCTGCCTCAGCCTCCCAAAGTGCTGGGATTACAGGCGTGCGCCACCGCGCCTGGCTTTTTCATTTTTTATTTTGAGACAAGGTCTTGCCAAGTTGCTTAGGGTCTCGCTAAGTTGCTGAGGCTTGCCTCTAGTTTGCAGTCTTCCTGCGTTAGCCTCCCTCCTGTAATTCACTAGAATTACAGGGCACATCACTGTGCCTAGTTAAGTGATTTTTAAAAAACCAAATAAAATGCCGGGCACGGTGGCGCACACCTGTAATCCCAGCACTTGGGAGGCTGAGACACGAGGATCGTGAGTTCAAAGCCGGCCTCAGCAATGGCGAGGCACTTAGCAACTCAGTGAGACTCTGTCTCTAATAAAATACAAAAAAGGGCTGGGGATGTGGACCAGTGAGTGGTTGAGTGCCCCTGAGTTCAATCCCTGGTAAATAAATAAATAAATAAATAAAATAAAATAAAATAAAAGATAACTAAAAGGAAAAAATAAACACCTATAATCTACTACACAGCCTTCCGTATTGCATATATGATTTTTTTGTGTGTGTGTTTTTAATTGACGAGTAAAAGTTTTGTATATATTTATGGTGTGCAACATGTTTTTATAAATGTACACTTCACAGAATGGCTAAATCAAGCTATTTAACATATGTATAATTGCATGTACTGTGTGTGTGTGTGTCTGTGTTAACAACACTTAGAATATGCTCTCTTAGCAGTTTTTAAGTAGATAATATGTTTTTAACCACAGTTACCATAATGTAAAATAAGTCTCTTGCACTTATTCCTCCTAACTGAAATTTTGTATCCTTTGTGCAATATCTACCCAATCCCCCCAATCCCTCACCCTCTGTTAACAACCATTTTACTCTGAGTTCAACATTTTTAGATTCTACATATAGGTGAGATCATGCAGTATTTCCTTTCTGTACCTGGTTTATTTCACTTAATATGAACTTCCAGGTTCTCATCCATATTGTCACAAATGACAGAATTTTCTTCCTTTTGTCTGAAAAATATTCCACTATGAAAATACATCACATTTTCTTTATCCATTCATCAGTTGATGGACACTTAGGTTGATTCCATATCTTGGCTATTGTGAATATTGCTGCAATGGACTTGGGGATGCAGATATCTCTGAAACATAACAGATTTTATATTTTTTGGATAGATACCCAAATGATTGGATTTCTGAATCATGGCAGTTTTATTTTTAATTTTTTTAAATATTTATTTATTTGCTTTAGTTGTACACAGTGTGTTTATTTACATGGTGCTGAGGATCGAACCCGGGCCGCCCACGTGCGAGGCGAGCGCTCTGCCGCTGAGCCACAACCCCAGCCCCTATTTTTAATTTTTTGAGGACCCTCCATACTGTTTTCCATAATGGATTTACTAATTTATATTCCCTTATCCAAATCCTCACCAGGACTTATCTTTCAACTTTTTTAAAAATATCCTCTTTAGTTGTTGATGGACCTTTATTTATTTATATGCAGTGCTGAGAATCGAACCCAGTGTCCCACACATGTGAGGCAAGAACTCTGCACCTGAGCCATAACTCCAGCCCCAATCTTTCAACTTTTTGATAATGGTCATTCTGACAAGTTGTGAGGTGATATCTAATTGTGGTTTTAATAATTTTCCCTGATGATTAGTGATGTTAAGCATTTTTTTCATATACCTATTGGCCAAATTGAGAAATATCCATTTAGGCCTTTTGCTTATTTATTTATTCATTCATTCATTCATTCATACTAGGGAACTTTGCCACTGAGCCACATCCTCAGCCCTTTTATTTTTCATTTTGAGACAGGGTCTCACTAAGTTGCTGAGGCTATCCTTGAACTTGCAATCCTCTGCCTTAGCCTCCCAAATTGCTGGGATTACAGGTGTGGACCACTATGTCCAGCTTCTTTTGCCCATTTTTAAAAAATACTTATTTATTTATTTCATTTTATGTTTTTTAGTTGTACACAATGTCTTTATTTGTACGTGGTGCTGAGGATCAAACCCGGGCCACGCACGTGCTAGGCAAGTGCTCTACCGCTGAGCCACAACCCCAGCCCCTTTTGCCCATTTTTAAAAAAATATTTATTTATTTACTTTAGTTGTACACAATGCAATGCATTTATGTTTACGTGGTGCTGAGGATCGAACCCGGGCCGCGCACGTGCGAGGCGAGCGCTCTGCCGCTGAGCCACAACCCCTGGCCTTGCCCATTTTTTAATTGAGTTATTTACTCTCTCACTATTGAGTTATTTGAATTTCTTATATATTTTGGATATTAGCCTTTTATCAGGTGTGTGGTTTGCAAATATAGCCTCCCAATCTGTAGGTTGTCTCATCTCATTATTCTGTTGATTATTCCCTTTGCTTTTTTTTTTTTTTTTTTTTTTGGTACTGGGGATTGAACTCAGGTGCACTCAACCACTGGGCCACATCCCCAGCCCTTTTTTGTATTTTATTAGAGACAATGTCTCACTGAGTTGCTAAGTGCCTCGCCATTGCTGAGGCTGGCTTTGAACCCACAATCCTCCTGCGTCAGCCTCCCAAACCACTGGGATTACAGCCGTATGCCACCGTGCCAGGCTCTGTTTTGTTTGGGTACTAAGGACTGAATCCAGGGGTACTTTACCACTGAGTTACATCCCCAGCCCTCTTTACTTTTTGTTCTGAGACAGGGTCTTTCAAAGTTGCTTAGGGTCTCGCTAAATTGCTGAGACTGGCTTTGAACTTGTGATCCTCCTGCCTCAGCCTCAGAAGTCACTGGGATCACAAGTGTGTGCCACCATGCCCAGCTCCCCTGCATCTTCTAGTAGTCTTATAGTTTTAGTACTTACATATGTGTAAGTCTTTAAAGTATTTTCAGTTGATTATTGTGTATAATATTATATGAGGTTCTAATTTCATTCTTCTGTGTATTGATAACCAGTTTTCTCAGAACCATTTATTTAAGAGACCATTCTTTTCTCATTGTATGTTCTTAGCATCTTTGTCAAACATCAATTATAGGACTGGGGATGTAACTCAGCTCTAGAGTACTTGCCTAGCATGTATGAGACCTTTGGTTCAATATCTATTACCAGAAAAAAAAAATCAATTGGTTATAAACATGTTGATTTATTTCTGAGCTCTTCATTCCATGTGTCTGTTTTTATGGTGACACCATGTTATTTTGATTACTATAGCTTAACAGTAGATTTTAAAATTATAGTGTGATGTTTGTTCTTTATGCTCAAGATTGCTTTGGTTATTCATAGTCTTCTGCAGTTTTATATGAAATTTGGGGATTATTTTTTCTATTTCTGTGAAAATTTTCATTGGAATTTTGATAGGGATTACCTTGAACCTATAGATCACTTTAGGTAATCTGGACATTTTAACAATATCAATTTTTCCAATTCATGAATGAATCTCTTTTCAATTATTTGTATCTTCTTCAATTTCTTTCACCCCAGTGTTTTATTGTTTTTAGTATACTACATATAGCTTAAAATTATTTTTATGGTGGTAAAATATGTATAACATAAAATTTACCATTCTAACCATTTTTAACTGTACAATTCAGTAGAACTAAGTACATTATATTATTATACAACAATCATTACTAGTCATCTCTGAAACTTTTTCATCTTTCCAAGTTGAAATTCTATACCCATTGAGTAATAATTCCCCATCCCTTCTTCCCCTCAGCTGTGGGACCTTTATCTTCATTTTTTTTTTTTTTTTTTTTTTTGGTACCAGGGATGGAACTCAGGGGCACTTGACCACTGGGCTACATCCCCAGCCTTTTTTTTTTTTTTTTTTTTTTTTTTGTATTTTATTTAGAGACAGGGTCTCACTGAGTTGCTAAGTGCTTCACCATTGCTGAGGCTGGCTCTGAACTCGTGATCCTCCTGCCTCAGCCTCCCAAGTGCTGGGATTACAGGCATGCACCACCACGCCCAGCCCTTTGTTCTCCTTTCTATATCTAATTATATGAATATTCCAGGTATCTCATTTGAGTGGAATCCTACAATATTTGTCCTTTTGTGTCTGGTTTATTTCACTTAGCAAAATGTCTTAAGATTTATCCATGTTGTGGCATGTATCTGAAATCATTCCTTTTAAAGGCTGAATGATACTCTATTGTATGTACACACCACATTTTGCTTATCCATTTATCTCTCAATGGACATTTGGGGTTGTTTTCCCCCTTTGGCTATTGTGAAAAATTCTGCTAATGAACACCAATGTATAAATAGCTGTTTAAGTTCTTTTTAAAATTCCCCCTTTGGCTATTGTGAAAAATTCTGCTAATGAACACCAATGTATAAATAGCTGTTTAAGTTCTTTTTAAAAAAAACTTTTTTTAAGCCAGGCATGGTGGCACACACGCCTGTAATCCCAGCACTTGGGAGTCTGAGACAGGAGGATCGTGAGTTCAAAGCCAGCCTCAGCAATGGTGAGACACTTAGCAACTCAGTGAGACCCTTTCTCTAATAATACAAAAAAGGGCTGGGGATGTGGCCCAGTGATCGAGTGCCCCTGAGTTCAATCCCCAGTACAAAAAAAAAAAAAAAAAAATTTAGTTGTAGATGGACACAATACCTTTATTTTTATTTATTTGTTTGTTTGTTTTAGGGGGTAACAGAGATTAAACTCAGGGGCACTTAACCACTGAGCCATATCCCCAGCCCTATTTTGTATTTTATTTAGAGACAGGGTCTCACTGAGTTACTTAGTGCCTTGCTTTTGTTGAGGCTGGCTCTGAACTGGTGATCCTCCTGCCTCAGCCTCCCCAGCTGCTGGGATTTCAGGCATGCACCACCATACCTGGCACTTTTATTTTTACTTATTTTTATGTGGTGCTGAGATCAAACTCAGTGCCTCATACATGCCAGGTAAGCCCTCTACTGCTGAGCTACACCCCAGCCCTGCTGTTCAAGTTCTTGCTCTCAGATCCTGTGTATATATACTCAGAAGAAAGGTTGCTGGATCATACGGGAATTATATTTTTAATATTCTTAGAAACGACCATACTGTTAGACACAGCCGGTGCACAATTTTACATTCTTACTAGCAATGTACAGGGTTTCCATCTTCTCCATATCTGGGTCAATACTTATTTTCTGTTGGAAACATAACATCCTAATGGATGCGAAGTGGTTATACACTTTTAAAAATTAAAAATTGCTTCAATTGTAGTATAGTATAACTTTAATATTTTTTCTGTCATTAAACATTCTTCAACAATATAATTTTAATGACCAGGTAAAACATTCCACTGGATAAAATGTGCCATGATTTACTCAGTCAGCTCTCTGTTATTGAAAACTTAGGTATTTCCAATTTTTTGGCATTATAAAGAGTACTACATATTAATATTCTTGACTTTGCTTTAAATTTGTGCATAAATTCCTAACAGCAATATTACTCTATCATAGAGAATAAACATTTTTCAAACTTTGAAATCAATTCCATTTTAAAATGCAGCTAGGGTGATGGAAGGCTGAAAGAATTGCTACTGATGCTACACACTTAGGACTCCCAAGCCAACTGCTATTTAATCAGTTGAGAAATTCCCACACACAATGTAAAGAGTGGGCATTGTCTGTTAGTCCTCCAACAATTTGTCTTTCACCATTGACCTACATGGAAACCTTCAGTTTGAGAGAAGAATGTAGGAGCCTCTTAATAGAAGGCTTGAGTCAGCAGCACTCGGGTGCTGACTAGTCTGTGTAAATGCACTTTCATCCCTGTGGTTCACCTCTGGACCTGGGACCAACATAAGTCCCTCTCCTTTTGCCCACTACTGAAATATGATGCTATATCTGGGGATGGAAGTTGCAGAAGTATTTCAGGGTACCCAGGAATAACACCATTGAGAAACTGAAAAATAAATTCAAGAGTAGGAAACATCCAGGAATAAATGACAAGGTGCTGTCTTTCTCTCTCTTGAGCTTCCTATCTGTTGGTATAGTCCATGTCTCCAGAGAGCCTTAGATCTGGGAATTTTGGACAAACTTCAATCATACCTCTCCATCACTCAGTGATCATTAGCCAGCCTGGGGTTCCTGGTCAGTCCAAACCCTTTCGCCCACCACTCAATATTCTGGTTCCCCTACCCTCTTATCATTCTCATTGCCCTACCATGAAATTTTCCATTCCATCCAAACTGACCTATTTCCTACATTCTGAACAACTAGCATATATTGTGAAAATACCTTGAGACTTGAAATCAGACAATCTGAATTTGAATGCTGAGTCTGCTATTGCCGTATTAGGTGAGCATGGGCAAAATCTGTAATCTTACTGAGCCTCAGTTTCCTCATCTGTAAAATAGGGATAACAAAGGCTAATTCACTCTATTATTGTATATATGTTAACTAATTATATGTGTGTGTGTGCGTGTGTGTGTTAAACTAGATAGCAGTATGACGTTTGCATAATGCAGAGCATATAGTGAATATTTGACAGATAACAGGAAGTTCTCGTTGGTCCCAGCCTTTGAGTCTTTGCTCCTACCTATTCTCTTTCTGAAAATTTCTTCATCTTCATCCTCTCCATCATCAAAGCAAACTCACGTATTACCCTGTCTGAAAGAAAGTCTTTCCCTGCAAATCCTAAGCATTCCCACTAGACTATTAATTGAGCATTTGTCTATACTATCTAATATTGGTCATGCTTTTTACTGTGTTTTTGTCTTCTCCAGGTAGCCTGTCAAAGGATGGAAACCATATCTACTACTTCTTCACCTACCCATTTCCCCTTTGATGTCAAGAATGCTTTACAAGCCAGGCGCGGTGGCGCACGCCTGTAATCCCAGCACTTTGGGAGGCTGAGTCAGGAGGATCGCGAGTTCAAAGCCAGCCTCAGCAATGGCGAGGCACTTAGCAACTCAGTGAGACCCTGTCTCTAATAAAACACAAAAAAAAGGGCTGGGGATGTGGCCCAGTGGTCTAGTGCTGCTGAGTTCAATCCCCAGTACCAAAAAAAAAAAAAAAAAAAGAATGCTTTACATATAGTAGGTGCTAAATAGATATTTGTGACTGGCCCTTTTCAGTCCTCCTGTACCTCATGACCTGCTTGTATTAGTAGGTCCATGTCAGTTCTTCTAGATGAACTCTCTCCTGGAATAGTCTTCATTGAGTCTGATACCAATTTTGTCCCAACAATAATTACAACCTATGTATAGCACTTCCTAGATTATAATAAGGTAAACAGAATAGATAACATCATCATCATCATCATCATCTATTTCTCAGAGAATCAGATAAATGAAGTGATTTGTCCAGAAGTAAAAATTGAACTGGTTGCAAAGCTTATACTTTCTCATCATAAAACCTCCTTTCATATTTAACTGGTAAAGACGATTTATCCCTCTCCAATGTGGCTGAGTGGTTAAGTTTCCCTGGGTTCAATCATATATATATATGTCTTCAGTGTTTGTGGAGGCATGAAAGAAACATGATATGCCAATTCTTGAGGAATTCTCCAGGTGAGAACCTGGTATAAATTATTTCCTAGGGACTCAGAATAAAACCTGGGTTTTGGGCTGGGATTGTGGCTCAGCGGTAGAGTGCTCGCCTAGCACGTGAGCGGCCCGGGTTCGATCCTCAGCACCACGTAAAGAATAAAGGCATTGTGTACAACCAAAACAAATAAATAAATATTAAAAAAAAAAACAACCTGGGTTTTGATATAAAGGTGTCCTTCCCCTTATATCTTAATTGCTACCTAGAGCAGCACTCTTAGAAAGAGTTCCTCCATACACTAGTTACCCGTTGGTGACTTTCTCCCTATAGCCCTTCAAAGCTCAAAGACTTTTGTTCCAAAGCCTGGGCTCTGACTCCCCAGGAGGTAGCCCCCCAGCAGTCACCCTCTGGGAACCACAGTTCCTCCAGCAAAGGTCCCAATTCTCACCTAGCTCCAGGGCATCTTGGAGTACACAATGCAAACAATCCAGGGCAATCTTGAAGAGCAGATTCCGAGGGTCATCCCTTCACTCCCAGCCTACTCCTTTTATCTGACAGCTCAAAAGCGGTTCTTCAGATTTAGGAAAGGTGTGAATTCAGAGTTCACCTGCAATCTCAGGTGGAGCCATATCTCCTGACTACCAGCCTTTATGTCCAGAGTCTAAGTCCACCCTTTGTCTCAGTGAAAACTCCTGGGTGTAGCTCAGTGGTAGAGCAAGGGAGATCCTAGGTTCGATCCCTGGCACTGCAAACAAACAAAATGAAAACTCCTGGAGGCCAAATGAATTTTGTCTTAGCTGTTACCCTAGATTCTGTCAATAAAAGATGCTTAAACCCATCTCTGTTCCCCTCCTGGAACTCCCAATCCCTGGCACTTGGGCACTAAAGGTCAACCTTGCAGGGTTGCTTCCAGATTCATTCAATATCCTATACATTCATTGAGAACTGCCTCCCAGGTAACTCGCCCTGCACTGGATGGGAAAGGGAAGGGTATAGAATCTTCTTGTTTTTTTCTCAACCCAGTTTTCACAGAAAGCCCTACTTACAACCAACAAGCTTCATGTCAGCAACAAACCCCAAGTTGCACGAATGCCCACATTCACAATAAAGTTTTTTTTCTTTTTCTTTTTTTTTCTTTTTTTTTTTTTTTTTTTTTTTTGGTACTGAGGATTGAACTCAGGGGCACTGGACCACTGGGCCACATCCCCAGCCCTTTTCTGTATGTTATTAGAGACAGGGTCTCACTGAGTTACTAAGTGCCTCGCCATTGCTGAGGCTGGCTTTGAACTCGTAATCCTCCTGCCTCAACCTCCCAAGTGCTGGGATTACAGGCGTGCACCACAGTGCCCGGCTAAAGTTGTTTTTCTAAAGTAAGTGTGAGTATTAAGAGTCAATGATTTAATCCTACTCTAATTATTCTGGACCAAAACTGGGAGATAGATCTCAATTCACATACTGTTTTGGTAGATTGTTACACGTAGTCCAAGGCCTAACATGCCTTCAACTTCACCAGGTTTCTAACTTATGCATCTGTCTCCCTTTCTGCTGAATTTCCCACACCACCATTTTATCTCAAACACTGAGAGTTCAAACATCTCTCTTCCAAAGCTCTTAACCTTGGGACTTCGATATTTTCCCTTATTTCTCCACAGTCCCCCCCCCCCTTCCTCCCTGGCTGTTCTTTAGCATAACATCAACTCAGTCAAATGAAATAAACAAATATTTAGAGAGTGAGGAAGGAGGGGAAGGTGGGGTAGGGGACAGCTGTGATTACTGACCCATCCTGCGCAGCTTCCCCTCACTAAGACTGGTTGGGGAGACAAGACTCATAGTGGCAGTTAAGAAAAGTCTCTCTTTTATACTTTTCTCCAGACCAGCAATGAACAACTGGAATTTGAAATTTAAAAGCAATACCATTGGGCTGGGATTGTGGCTCAGCGGTAGAGCGCTTGCCTAGCAGGTGCACGGCCCGGGTTCAATCCTCAGCACCACGTAAAAATAAAGGCATTGTACACAACTAAAACAAATAAATAAATATTAAAAAAAAAAAAAAAAAGCAATACCATTGCATGTGCCTGTAATCCCAGGTATTCAGGAGGCTGAAGCAGGAGATTACTTGAACCCAGAAGTTGAGACCAGGGCCACATCGCGAGATTATCACAAAAGTGATATCATTTACAATCACACCCAAAAAAAAGAAATACTAAGGAAGCCGGGCGCGGTGGCGCACGCCTGTAATCCCAGCTCTTTGGGAGGCTGAGGCAGGAGGATCGCGAGTTCAAAGCCAGCCTCAGCAATGGCGAGGCACTTAGCAACTCAGTGAGACCCTGTCTCTAAATAAAATACAAAAAAGGGCTGGGGATGTGACCCAGTGGTCGAGTGCCCCTGAGTTCAATCCCCGGTACCACAAAAAAAAAAAAAAAAAAAAAAAAAGAAATACTAAGGTATGAATCTAACAAACAAAATACACATAGGATCTTTATGTGGGAAACAACTGGAATTTGAAATTTAAAAGCAATACCATTGGGCTGGGATTGTGGCTCAGCGGTAGAGCGCTTGCCTAGCAGGTGCACGGCCCGGGTTCAATCCTCAGCACCACGTAAAAATAAAGGCATTGTACACAACTAAAACAAATAAATAAATATTAAAAAAAAAAAAAAAAAAAAAGCAATACCATTGCATGTGCCTGTAATCCCAGGTATTCAGGAGGCTGAAGCAGGAGATTACTTGAACCCAGAAGTTGAGACCAGGGCCACATCGCGAGATTATCACAAAAGTGATATCATTTACAATCACACCCAAAAAAGAAATACTAAGGAAGCCGGGCGCGGTGGCGCACGCCTGTAATCCCAGCTCTTTGGGAGGCTGAGGCAGGAGGATCGCGAGTTCAAAGCCAGCCTCAGCAATGGCGAGGCACTTAGCAACTCAGTGAGACCCTGTCTCTAAATAAAATACAAAAAAAGGGCTGGGGATGTGACCCAGTGGTCGAGTGCCCCTGAGTTCAATCCCCGGTACCACAAAAAAAAAAAAAAAAAAAAAAGAAATACTAAGGTATGAATCTAACAAACAAAATACACATAGGATCTTTATGTGGGAAACCATAAACACTGGTAAAAGTAAGAAGTCTAAATAAATGGAGAGAGATTTAATGTTACCTGGTCTATATACAAAAAAATTCAGGCCGGGCGCGGTGGCGCACGCCTGTAATCCCAGCACTTTGGGAGGCTGAGGCAGGAGGATCGCGAGTTCAAAGCCAGCCTCAGCAATGGCGAGGCACTTAGCAACTCAGTGAGACCCTGTCTCTAATAAAATACAAAAAAGGGCTGGGGATGTGGCCCAGTGGTCTAGTGCCGCTGAGTTCAATCCCCAGTACCAAAAAAAAAAAAAAATTCAATTGTTTTCCTACATACCAATAATTGGAATTTGAAATTTAAAGCCATATTATTTGTAAGTCTTAGTTCTTAGTGTCATGTAGGGTTATTGAGATGAGACCTTTCCATGCAGTAACCTAGGTCTCATCTATAATTTTGAGTCAAAACAGTGTGTCCAGTGGCTCTAATTGTCTAGGTACTATCTATCAAGTCTTTTTCTTCTTCTCCAAGCCGCTTTCATTTGGGCAGTCAAATTTTCCTCGTAGGCTTCCATTCCTCATTTTCTTTTCTTTCTTTTTTTTTTTTAATATTTATTTATTTACTTTAGTTGTACACAATGCAATGCGTTTATGTTTACATGGTGCTGAGGATCGAACCCCGGCCGCGCACGTGCGAGGCAAGTGCTCTGCCGCTGAGCCACAACCCCGCCCTCCATTCCTCATTTTCTAACCTTCCTGCCTCTCTTGCTTCCAGCTGGTTACCAAGCTTTGGTTACACATTTCCAAAGGTACCTCCAACCTACAGTAAATCCTCCTGCCTCTGTGCCCTGGATGGCCCATTTCCCACCTCTGGTCTGGCTTCTCTGTTCTTTCTCCTTCACCTCCACTCCTTCTCAGTCCCCCACGTGCACAGGTCAGAACTTCAAGAATGTACTTACCACCAGTATGCCTGTGGAGCATGCCTGTAATCCCAGCAATTTGGGAGGCTGGGGCAGGAGGATCAGAAGTTTGTGGCTAAGCCCCAGTGATTTAGTGAGACATTCAGCAACTTAGCAAGACCCTGTCTCAAAATTAAAAAAAAAAAAAAAGGATTGGGGGATGTAGCTCAGTGGTAAAGTACTCCTAGGTTCAATCCCCAGTATCCCCACACACACACCAAAAAAAAGGTGTGCTTATCATGAACAACTCGTTTAAATCTTTTCTCTAACAAATATTTGCATATGTGAACCCCACATTTGCCATATGGCTTTCCCTACTTTCCAGCCAGAGGAACTCTCAAATTCATATATATTTTGGGAAATGAAGTTTTCCCCAGATGGTCTCTCCAAAATACCAAAGCAAGGTCAGGGTTTGTGTACTCCTTCCAAGGCTCTGGGCAGAGGATAGAATTCTCATGGGTTCCTGCTCCCATCAGCGATTGTTATTTTGTCAGCGCACCTGATAATGGGACACAACCTGACTCTTGGCTAAAATATACACCAGAGTTTGAGGAAGATGTTGAACCATAAACTGGTATCCCCAGGGAAGGGAGAGAAGTCTGCCCAGTTGCTCAAATAATTTCAAACCAAAGCCCCTAAAGAACACTTTCACAGGGAGAGAAAAAGAGTACAAATATTGGAAAGATGATGAGCCAGGTGTGCCGAACGTTTTCTTAGCCATTCTCAGCCCTAGAAGGGGATTGGGGCAGCCCCACCTCTCTACTGGGAAATGTATTTCCCCTTTTAAATCGAGAAAGAAAAAAACAACAACATAACCCCAAATAGAGAATGTTTTCTTTTGTAACTGGAAGCAAACATGGCTGATGGCTTTAACAGCTGCCTGCCAACATGGCCTGAGGAGCAAGCTCAAACATTTTTCGAGATCAGCACACGTACAGTGTGTTAGGTCAGATTATAAATCCAGGAATAAAAGAACAAATAAACAAGTTTCAGCTTTTTCTAGGCTTCTGCATCCAACAGCAGCTAAATTCGACTCTAAAGCAGAGAAATCTGGATTCCAAGAAGGCTGGTCTCCCAGGAGTTCAAGTCAAAGTCTCCCTCTGGTAGGAAAAGAAGGTGTCCTTGTAGATTAACTGGCTGACGGCTGACTGGGTCCAGGCTGCGGGGAGGGCCCAGCCCAGGCTTCTTGTGTCTTAGCAAGCAGACTGAGGATGTGTGGCAGGTTCACTTCAGGCCTGCCATTGACTTGATCTTTGACCCCAGTAAATCATTTAATATGCCATGTGTCTTTGTCCATATGTTAATGTTTGGTGTCATTGGGATGAGAATTCCAGCAAGTCTGAGAGTGCTACCCCTGAGGGCTTAATCTTTCCCTTTGGAACTTCTAGGAGGAACCTTCTGGACTGCTAAATTGCAAAGAGTCCCAAGGTATCTGGGTGAACCAAACTGAAATGCCTGCAGATGGTGAGACCAGCC